>JACXIL010000216.1:600000-1019358 GCA_014737365.1 Bombus soroeensis | reverse complement strand
GCACTTGCACTTCTGACAAACCTTCTGCACAGAGAAATGTTAGATCGTAATTAATGAAAAATATATAGGTATATCTTCGAGATACATTAATGATATAAAATCACATACGTAATACTTTAAAGATGTATAGTGATTTTTCTGGACAACAAGATACAACTTCTGCAACAACGAAGTTTGATACTTGTGGTGTAAAATCTGAGCCAATTTTGAGCATCTAAAAATGAATTTCATGTAAAATTGTGATTAAAAATATAATTAATATTTCAAAAAATTACCTTAAACGCTATAACATCATTAATTTTTGGTTTTGTTGTCATGACTGGATATGTTTCAAAATCTATATTCACAAATTCTTTTGATTCTCCTAATTCCTTAATTGAAGCTTTACTTTTACTGACATTTGCAAGAGATGCATTGACTCCATTTACTTCATTGCTTAGATGCTTTGTATTCACCGTGTTCTTTACCCTGTTGTTCTCAAACGTAAGTGGAACAGAATTATTAGCCATTGATAATAAATTTGTAAGTTCATGAACAAGTGATACAGTAGTATGAGCTTCTTTCATTGTTTCTGGACATGTCACTTGATTTTCTAGACAAATTTTGTCATCTACATTATCAAAACGAATATGTTTACCAAGAGGGACAATATTAGAATTTATAACATTGGCTTTAGTAGATTTATCTTCTTTGTTTAACAGTGGCTGCTCAAGTTTTGAGCTTCTTCTTCGTGCACGTTTTCTCCTTGCACATACTTGAGGAACTTCTGTATCTATAGTAGTGCAATACAATATAAACAAATAGGATCTAATACCATAAATAAGTAATAATATACTTTCGATTCAACCAAGGTGCTTACTTCGTTTTACTTACTTTCTTTAGCATTTTGCGATTTGTCTGTTATATCAGCCGGACATTTCTGTTGCACAGGGCTTGACTTTGCAGCAGGAGAATTAATTGGCAACTGCTTTTGTTGAGGTGGATTTTTTGGAGATATAGAAGAACATATCGACGTTGGTTCAATTTGTTCTGAATGTGCAGGATTATTTTCTAGCTCTTGTTTACTTGTGTCTACTGATGAAACTGGGGTACTTGCAGGTAAATTAAGCTCATTTGTCAGTTGAGTATTGCTTAGTTGAGACTCAGGTAAAATCCTGCAACACTTTGTCTGAAATAATACATTATTACAATATCACATACCTTTGTTGCAAGAATTCTTACAAAATCGTTTCATTCTCCTTCAAAATCCGTACGTCCTCATTAGGTGGTAAATATTCAATTTCATTTAGAAACAAATGAAACGGCTCATTAATGCGGAACAGTGTTTTAATATGTCCTTTTATATCGTTTATATCTATCATTTTAGTAGAGTCAACAAAAATCCAACAAAAACGATGCAGATTATCATGGTATTTACATAAATCGAGTTTAATACGGAAATTTGTCCGACTCATATTTTCTTTTAAGGTTATGCTATCACTGTTAAGGTTATGCTTCCACTGTTATGGATGGTTACGTATGTTACGTACGAATAAACGTGTTCTCAAGTGTACTTAAACGCATACCGGAAATTATTAAAAAAAAAAATCAGATATATATGTGCACAGTAATAAATTTAGGTTTTCTATTTCATTTAAGAACATTGTAGAGGTAAAGTAATAATTTAACCGTTGTATAAAAATATTGACTATCGATAATTACTGCTACTGTAATTAGTCCTTGATCTTCTTAAAGTCGGTATTTCAGTTTCCATTGAACAAAATCTAAACACAAAGTTTCATAAAAATATTAATTTATCCTGTATTTTATCTATGGTGCAATCAAAAAGATTCTGTAGTACCTAAAATCGTTTAGTACCTTTCTCGTAGCTAGTAAATGTAAATAAAAAAGCTTGCCAGAAAACTAAGCTTTTATTAATAAAATACGTAGAAAAGTATCTATTACAGTTCTTATATATTATGAAAATTTTAGGGGTTAAAATGAAACAAAACAAGATTATGTGGAAGTTAAATATGACATCCATCTTTTATTTAATTTCTGGTAACACAATGATATAAAGTCAAGGGCTTAGACTACTTAATAATTTGTTACCACATATTTTTTCCACAGCTACGCTAAAAATAGTTACAGTCGTGTTAAGTGCAGTTTGCTCAGAAACTCCATATAACGTAGATTTATTGTACGCGTCGTAAAATTCATTAGATTTTCGAAGTGTGATGATAAGATTTCATTTATTAAACCGATTGGTCTAACATTAATCTAAGTAACACGAAATAATGCGATTGCACAGGTCAGGCAAATACATGATTTCAGCAAAAGATTTCGTCTATAATAGATAATCTTGGGGCGATTAAATAGCTTTGATCTCGAACTGTTTTACATTCAAATAAATTATCCTCTTATCGTGATGTGCGATATTTCATAATCGTTGAACGCGTTAAATTATGTGCTGACCCGCGGCTACTTAATTACAATATACCTATGTAAAATTATACCCAATGTGGGTTTCGATTCAACGAGATATCCACATCACAATACTCTGTTATTTACATAGACTTTCTACATTTACACTAACGTATATGTATTAGTTTTGTATCTGAATAATAGATTCGAAAACGTGATTCTTCATAAACGATAAATTTATGTATCATGCGATAACGCGAAGTAATAAACTTTTGCATCTAATCTTAAAATCAATGATCGTTGCATAGTATTTCCTTTAAAATTTATAGACGCTTCTATCTCTGTTACCTAATTACGTAAACAGAAATCGTACACGCTACTTTCTCGTTATTAGCAAGTTTACCAAGTACAACGATACTACTTAAAAAGCTATCTGCAATCGATCAGAATTTGTACGTGGTTGTTCGTTTCACCTGAACATTATTGTACTCACGGTAACTCAGATTCTAGGCAAGGCAATCGTGTACAATATGTTCACGCTCATCATAATTGACAAATAAGTCGATATTCCGTTTTTCCAATACGTCTCGTTAGAAGTATCTATATGTCGTAAATAACGAATAGAACGTTTCTTCTAACGCGATATATTCGCAAACTTTTTAATCCATAGATCAAATATATGTATATATATATATGTATATGGAAATGGAAATTATATGTATATATATGTATATGGAAATTAACGTCTTTAATTAAACGATATATATGGTATAAAGAAGAGCGTAGGCAAGTGCTTGATGTAAGATTAATCGACTAGCCAATAATGCTTTATAAAATATTGTTTGGCCGTTGTACGTGTCCGTAAGTAGATAATAAGATAGTGAGTGGGCAGTGGGAAACAACCCTGAAATAGGATACCTTTGTAAGATACTTTGATATATTTGTAAAAATGGAATTCTACGGTTTGATAATTCGGAATAATTATGTTGACAACAGCATATATGCCGTTTAGATATATCAGTTTACATTTCATCGATCAGCAACGTCGAATAAAATTTTTAAAATCATTTTGCATCGAGAAAGGAGAATAAGGATTTTTTTTCTCGATTGCGAATGAGAACCAAACGACTATGTCACACAGGAATAATTATCGCTGTTAGCTTAATCGCAGAGTATTCCATTGATCTCTTCGTGGTGTTTTCTTCTACCTTGGAACAAGAGCTTCAAATTTTTCGGGACATATCTTCTAATCGGAGGCGAAATAGAGACACATCAAGTACGTTGACTCGCGCTACGCACATCGAATTATCGAACGATAAACATGGAATAATTGAAACTCGTTTCTTTAAGAAAATCTGCTACCTAAATCTTTCAAGGTCGGACTAGGAAAACCATGAACGGTACGATAACCGTAGGAGAATTATAAAGTTTCCAATCGAATAGAGGCCATCTCTAAGCTAAATGTTCTCCATTTTCAACTTGAAATTGTAGGCAGAATCTTCAATTCGGAAACTATGTTATTTTATTTTAACTTTCGATAACTTTAACGATATCGAATCCTCAGCCAATGAGAAAAGAAGAAATTACCTATAATGCTGAATTTCCTTGGCCTTATCTAAACGTTGGCCTTATCTTTTCGTCTACGACATCTTTAGCCGTGTAATTTTTTCGATCGGCCATTCGACGATAGATCCGAAGCGTGTCGAACGTGCCGTACGGAGACGTCGGAACGTCGAGCGGGAAACATCGATCGATCACAGCGAACGGAATCGCTAATAGAATCGTCGTGGCATAGCTTTGCCCTCGCCCTTTCGATTCCCTCACCCTTTCTCTTTTAGATCAGCTTTGGATCAGTAACGACGAGAGGCTCTTTACGATAGAATACAGGAATTCCTCTTGGACTCGGAACGTTCACGGATCTGCTGCAAATGCTGTAGCTGCGCCGGCGATGGAACGTGAGCGCTGCTGCTACGGGAATTCAAATGCTGCGGCGGTGGCAATGATTGTCGACGACGACGTCTCAACGCTGGGCTCAAGTTGTATTTTAGTTTCGCTTGTATCAGTAGTTCCTTAAACACCTGCGAAATGTTCAGGTTCTCCTTGGCAGACACTTCTACGAAGCCGTTCTCCCATTTCATGATCACTAGTTCTCTCGTGCTGTCTGTATCCACCTGGAACAAGCGTGTAAAATAATTGAAATACAAATTTAATGTTTGATATTTAAATTTTCAAATTGAAATCTGCAAATGCGAATTTTTCAAAATCAGATCTGTCGAAATGAAATATAGAAATTTAATGTCACAGACGAAAGAACTGTGTCGCATTCGGCCACGATGAAAGTTACCTCTTGTGCCGAGTCGGTTACGTCGACTTTATTGCCAACGACAACGATGGGCACGGCGCCTTTGGTGTTTAGAATCTGTGTTCTCAGAGTCTTCACCTCGAGGAACGTGTTAGCATCGTGAATATCGTAGACGAGAATAAACGCGTCCGCAGACTTGATGGATAGGTCTCTCATAGCCGGAAACTCGTACGAGCCTGAGGTGTCCAGGATGTCGAGCGTCAAATGTATCCCGGAAACATTGAAATCACCGTGATGCATCTCTTCTACCGTTCGCTTGTACTTTGGTGTAAATGTGTTGTAGAGGAATTGGTTAATTATCGCGGATTTGCCGACTTTCGCGGCACCCATCACCACGATCTTGTGTCGTATGGAACTCTCCACCTGTTTTCCACCGCCGCTGTCTGACTCTGACAGTCTCTCATTTCTGAAATATATTTAGAAATATCCTCGATAGAATCTACCAAATTATAAGAAACATTGAAAAGATTGGTACGTAACGTTCTAATGAATTTATTTGTTTTTTCTTCTTTTTTCGCGTAACAGCTACGGTTTGAAAAACAGTTAATAACAGGCTTGTACCTTAGAACGAAACACAGGGGGCAAATAAGAGAGCCAACTGCCTCGTCTTTAAGGGGATAACGTCCTGACGAAGAGAATAGTGCTAATGAACATTGAAGATCCCTTTCACTGTCCCCACGCGTTATTGAATATACGTTTTGTGTAGGAGCTGTCCTGAATTTGAGTCGCTATTAGTCCCCGGAATATCTGCTGTGTATAGAGCATGCAAGCGGAGATGGTGCACCGGTGCTTTTGCATGCACCAGATAACAACTGTTCCTAAGTATCTCCGTAATCATCCACGCTTATTACGAGTAGAAGTCAGACGCGGTTATTACCGAGCGTACAAAGGAGAAGAGCGCGAGCTTCCCTTTTTGCGAAGACTAGCCACAAAATTAAAGCTCGACCTAGCTTAAGAGCGAGTCAAGAGGAGGTCAGGGGATCGAAGAGGAAGGAACGAGCGAAGAAGAAGAGGAAAAAGAGCAGAAAGAGCAGAAAGAATTGTTCATGCTTGGAATTCGTTTCGAGAACGATGGAAAACGCACTTTCACCCGTAAATCGTTTTGTTCTTTCCCATGGGTCCGTGTAATTCTTTCGTTTGTTTCGTATTAGCGGCGATAGTATATTCCGTGAATGCAGGAAGGAAATCAGTCGACGCTTGTAAAAGCAGCGTAGCTTCGTTCTCTGTGAAACAAGAGGAAACAGAGGAGCACGAAGTATACGGATAGAAGTACCTTAGGGGCAAGAAAAGGAAGATTCTTCTTTTCTTATCGAGGTGAAGGATTTTCGAGTGCGAATAAGACAGATTTCCAGACGCTTGAAAAGTATAAATCTTCTTACCTAATGTTTTTCGTCGTTCCATCTTCCTGGCCCTCTTTCAACGACGACGGTTGTAGGCTAAAACGACGACGAAATTGATGCCGACCTTTCATCATTTGTGCAGAGGTATGCCTATAAAACAGACATCATGAAAACGTTCGATGTATGAAAAAGATTCGATAAAGGTTAGTTCTCGTAGGGTAACGTTTTAACGATGAAGTATCGCTTTCTTATGATTTCGAGGAATTACAAACAAAATGTTGTGCCGATCGATAGCAAAGTCACGCGGCGTTCAAAGAAGTCCAAGGTCTATCGTGTCCTGACATCCAGCGTCGTATCATTCACGCAAAATTATGGTTCTCACATGGAACGACGAACGCGAAAGTCGCAAGACAGAGGCCGATATACCGTTCGTTATTACGTTACAGATCATCTGTTTTGTATTGTGCATTAACGGAGTTGCTCTGCAAGAAATCTCTTTAAACGCCTCCGACGCGTATAACGCCAGCGTTAAATTTAATTCCATAATTTGCCTTTATCTTTCGACGGTGACTTTCAAAATTAGTTTGCATAATTTATGGGCGTTGGAGGCAGTTAACGTTGGGCGACACTCTCTCTACGTTCCACGGCGTATGCATGTGGTTAAAAGTTTCGAACAGCTGGCACAAAGCTAGTCCATGGAAGCAACCGCGACCGATTGATCCACCTACGATAGGCAGATAGATGTTCACGTCTCTTCTGATAAAGTGGGGCGAGTCACACGTATCAAATATCGTATCGATCGACCTGGCGACTTTAATCGTGCTACGACAATCCCGATTGAGGAAAGCCATACGAATCAATTCATTACTAGAAATCCGGTAACTTGTTTCGATTTCCACAACCGTAATTTCCAGGAAAATCTTGCCAGGAAATTAAAGAAGGATGAGTCACGTTGGTTTAAATGAGAAATTTAAGGAAAGGAACGAATTTTAAGCGGCTCGAAGGAAGCGTTTACGCCTTTATTGGGCAAAGGTGTTCGTCTGTTAACAGGTTTCGAGAGATCGCGTTGGATCTGAACGTCGATTCAGCTGGGATAATTTCCGTCCGAGTAGATCGGTAACTAAATACGATTAGTTTCAGCTGATTCACCCTTTATGCGCGTGATAAGCCCGCATTAAGACACGAGGATCCTTTCAGGACATAGGTTTATGGTGGGCTTATTAATTCGCAACCAGCCAAGAAAATTATTCGCCTTGATTCTCTCGCAGCTTATACGTAACGTTCGTTCAAGGCACTTTCTAAGGGAAATTATGAATACGCGGAATTTATACCCGTAGATGTTGTCTTAAGTTCTTCGCCGCATTCGACGCTACTTTCTTGTGTCATGGTACTTTATTTAACAACTTTCTCGCGAATCTTCCTTCTTTTCTCTCGATTTTTCCCGCATTGAGAATTCTCCTCCCCAGAAGGAAGCGCGTAATTTGAAATTCTTTCGGAAACTTTCTTATTTCCATATTTAACGAACTACGAAGATCGGTGGGAACGGATATCGCGAAATGAAAGAATATTCGTTAGCGGTTGTCCAATTTTTCCACTTATATCGCGATTGGTTTCAATCCGAAACGTAGATTGTAAATTTTCTTAACTCTGCCGTGACCTGTTAATCTCTATTCATTTTACCAACGAAAAGACTTTTAATCTTTTAAGAAGTCGTTTAACGTAAAATTGGAACAAGAAATTACGCGTGTCAGTAACAATTCTTGTATATTTTGCTCGAACTGGACGTGTTCCTTTACCGCTGGAACGGTACGGCGTTAAATATGTGCGTTTAACATTATTAAAAAAAAAAAAAAAAAAATACTCTGAAAGGTGTCCATAAGCGACCTTTTGTTCCTCGGCGTAGGTGGCGTTTTTTGATCTTGTCCAACCGATTCTTTATTCCGTGTGAATAAACACGTGAACTTGTCGCTATTTATGTTCACAGTCGTGTAACGCAATTTCCCATCTGGATAAATGATACGCGTGTTTCACGACATAACGTGCCTGTTGTGTACGTATTTGCTCGTGGACAAGACTTCGTAGATCGATAGACGGTCACGATAATTGCCAGGCAACCGCGTGAAAAGCTGGCTGATATCGTCTCCGATTGTTTTGATTGTACTTTTCGAGTTCGGTGCAACACCAGGCGTATTATCAGCGCGATATTGTATTAGGTCGTAATATATCAAATGTTCGTATTATTCTATTACGATAAATATGTTTTTCATCAGAACGAGTTTATCAATGAAAATACCGTGTTGCTGTAATTGACACATATGTGCCATCGAGATGTGTATAATGTTTTTAATACTATCGTAGAAAAATATTATTTTAGATATTATAAAATCTGTATATCTGTTTATTGTGAAAATTAATATTGCTAAGAGGAAATAAAAAACTATGTTGAAAATTTAATTCCTTCGATAAAAAGAGGTAAAAGGTAATAGAAAAAGGTAATTCCTTCAAATACAATATTAATATTATCTATGACTTTGGCCACGAGGTAATTAAATTTATATTCGTAAAAGAAGATGAATCAAATTTTGTACGTATCCATTATATTATTGCAAAGAGAATACCAGAAAACTTCCGACAGTATTTCGAGTAAAAATACGCTTAATTTTATTCGGTAGATTATATCGCAGACAAATTATCACAATTTATCGTATGAATACATAAATGTATAAATGATATACAATAATACTCATAACGTAATCTAGATAAAGAAGACATTTCGTATGTTTCCGGTTAACGCATTAAAGACATGAAAACATAAAGATTTCGGCTATCACCAAGAAAATAATATTTTTATCGGACGTTTTACGACGAGAAAGTATTTTAACATCCCTTTAACGTGCCACATTGTTTCATACAGAGAATGGCTTTGTTGTTTCGTTAAAAATTTTAATGGGTTATTGCCGTGGTGTGGCTATAGATAAAGATGAGTAATGAATCCAACGTGCTATAAAGAAAAGTCAAGCTCGAGAAAAACGAACAGACGAGGGATTTCACGGCGCACTACAGGATCACACTGCTTTGTTTGCAAATGCCGTGCATCCTGTTTCCCTGCAGCCATTATAAATTACGCTTAAAAGTAGCCACTTGTTAAAATTCTTGGCGCGTTAATTTCTGACAACTCTTTTCTAAATACTATCGCAATCTATCTTGCGGAGCTTATACTTCAGTTTTTATAAACTCGTAAAATATAACGAAAAGGTAATTGAAACTTTTATCGAGAATCTACTTTTAACGTCAATTGCTTCGAAAGTGAAAAAGAATAGAATTGGTAAGAGTTAAAGGAGATTCGGTCAGTGCCCCGCGCACCTTTTAATCTTCGCGCTTATTGCTTCATAAAGCTTCGACGAGCCGATATCGACGCTTAGTATTGATCAACAATTTCCAGCGATATTACCCTCGTAAACCATCGATCCGCCGGTTTGACTTTTAATCTGGTTCCACGAGAATTTATTTCCATCGATACGAAACATTTCCAAATTTGGCATATTCGAGTGCGTTCGAAGTCGATCGGTATAGTTTCGTTTTGTAGGAACCGATCTGTCGCGTGAAAATCTCTTTGGTTAATTGCCTCCCGCGATTCGTATCCTTGTAAGTATGTCGCCCGATATAAATTACGTTAATTAGGAAACGCGGCGATCGGTAGCACAAATATACGCGTTGCGATTTGTTGTTTAACCATAGAGAAACGATATCTCTCCCGAGGGAGGGTAGCAGTTACGGTTCTACGAATCTTTAGAAGCGTTTCACTAATAGGAATCGTGCTTATTACCAGGAACGTTAGCACGAAACGCGCATGATAGACGATACTTGAAACCGTTTCATTTCCGTTTGGCCGAATATTTCACCCCTCGACATTCTTACTCGAATGCAACGTCTTCATCGTGGAATTAAAATTTACTGTTTCTCGATAGGATTGTAACTGTCTTTCCAGAGACGAACGAATCCTTTCGTACATCTGGGAAATTGAACGAACAGAAAGTGGAAATAAGTCACGTGAACGTAAAGTATCCAGACTGATAGCGTTACGTCGTTGTTCGCGTAATCAAATGCATCTCGAAATCCCCGGCTTTTCGAAATAATCCGAGCTAAGTAGATTCAGGCTCTCGTTATCTCTTAGATTTCTGTTTTCTTCCATTTGCAACCATAATCCTCTCCTTAGATGCACGGAAAGTGCATGGTAGATGTCCTGAGCCAGTTTCCACGAGACTCGATTTTAATTTATCGACGAAATACAGTGACGATCGAAACGACGACGCAATTCGGTGCGGGTATCGTTGGAGAATCTAAAATTATGCGGAAGCGGGTAATACGTTTCGGATCGATATTCAGATTAACTAGAAAAATAATGCGGGTAGGTGTGTCGGTTTATCAAGTGGCATACCACGTCGCGATAAAGTCCTCGACGATTTATTTCCAATTTGACGGACGTATTTCTCCTTTTATCTGACACTCTAACTCCGTGTTTTTTTCGACAAACACGTCCGAGCAAACATATTTGTCCAACGAGTCGATGATGGCGGATAAGCGAAACGGACCTTAAACGCCGTTGTTTCGTCGATCTTCGCGATACATTTTAGTACAGAATCGTGTAAAAGAGGAGAGAGGGGCACTGCTAGGAACAAAAAGTGGAGGATTTGGGCGTGCAACGATCAAATTGACATGCGTCGTCATGGCACGACTCGTCGTTGCTGTGACATTAATTAAATTCAATGACTGCGTTAATGCCAGCGTTAACGGGTCGCTGAAAAAGTCACTTGACTGTTTTCCGATAAAGGATGTCGCGTCGATTTAACGTTGACTTTACGTTGAATCCGACTTGCAACGCGGATAACCGCTCGACTACATGTGTATCTCTACGTCGGATTGACTTTCCTTGTTAGAACACAGATTTTGTCCCTATATGGGTAGATTTAGTTTCAAATATTATATACGACAGTGAAATAAACGAGCTTAGAATTTTAAAGATAGATAGTATTCATCAAACGGAGGAAGAAAATTTGTAACGCATATTAATTAAAAAGTTAATATTATCAAAGTTAGAAAGAACGTTTCGTTTTTCAAATTACGTATTTTATCAGAAATTTTTGGCGATGTTCTAACGATATTTTACTTATATTTTCTCTTGAACCTTCTAATAAAATCTTCGAAATGGTAATCTTCCAACTTGTATTTTTTTAAGGGCTTTTTCCTACACGTAGCGAACATTATTTTTCTCTGGACTTGAAGACTTTTTTCTATCATACTCTCGTTTTTGTAATTACAAGATAAAAAAGTTTGCCCTTACGCTGGGGGAAAACTGAAGAATATTTTCGCGTGGCGCGTCAAGCGAATTCTCGAATTTTTTCAGATTCGAATTTGATACGTCAAATCGTCCGAAACATAGGGAAGAATAAAGTGCTGAGAGTCGTTGAAAAGTCGTTGAAATTGTATTTCAAGAAGAGTAAACGGCGGGTCGAGCATTAAGATAGTTCAAAGACGGCTGTACTTCAGAAAGAAGTTTCGAAAGGGAACCTTCCATGGAACGGTTCGACAAACATCGATTCTTCCACGTGGATTCTATTCTATGGTTTTTCCTGTCGCTGCGTGTGATTTACGGCGAAGGGTTCTTACGTCGGGTCATGAGGGCAACCAAGAGCTTTCCGTTGTCGAATCGTACGAGTAATTTCGATTCCGCTTCGGGGATCATACCGATCTGTACAGATTAATTCCCAGGACCGATTTATTTTTCATTTGGCACACGTTCCTGGAAAGTATTGCCCCAAGTGAACTAAACTTTCAGACCTTTTAAACTTTTCCTCGAGGAGGTTAACTTCCATCAAACAGTAAGAGTAATTAAAGGAGGAGAAAGAGGGACGATCTTTCTGGAAATTTTTCACGATTACATATTTCGTGTTTTATTGTCGAGATTACATGGAATTCTGACAATTATAATTATAGTCAGCTGTAATTATCGTTCGAATCTCGTTTGTTTTCGTTCAGTCTGAACGACGTTGTTGTCGGTGACTTCCTTTTCTCGGCGATGGTTCTAATTACGAACTCTTTAACATTTTCGCTGCGACCACAAAGGTCTTAAGAAATTCCTGATGATCCAAGGTTTCTAAGAAGTAAGGCCTCATTACCAACTTTTTGTCAAGAAATGAAAATGCTCCCTATTATACCGAATTGCTTCTCGGTCGAGCGAGTGACCTTTTAATTAAGAAAATTGCGACGCTCCGCATGCATATTCATGACATATTCGTAGCATAAGAATAAGCATTCTGATTGTAACTATATCGATGATTACTTTTCACGAGAAGATTCTCCCGAACCTTGTACCTCGCGTTTATTATTCGAGTCAAAACGATTGCATCACGACGACGCGACGTTTTATCCAATGAATATTAACGAGGGAAAGCGTAAACCGCAAATCAAACGCGTTTCCTCTTACAATGATCGAGATATGAAGCGAAGAGAGTACGGCGCCTATAGAATCCCTTGTTTAAGGTGTGTTAACGCTTGAGTGGAAATTTGTATGTAACGTAAAAAGGTTTGGCCGTTCACAGGACCGTCTAAAAATCCCACGTCATTTACCGTCATAAAGGTATTTACTGGTCGCAGACACACGTAAACACGGTATAAATGGCCCGAGAGCTTTGGCGGAAAATATCTTCACCAACCTTGCTCGACCTCGTGAATTAGGCACTACGGAATAATGGCAACAAATTTGCGACAACTTATCGGCCAGCTAAGACTCTTACCGTGAACCTACATGATAATCGATACTCGAACGATCGTCTTCGACCTCGAGCAGTTTTGCACACACACGAATGCTAGTCTGTGGTTGCAGTGGATGTGTGTTCTGACAAACTATCGTTCATCGTACGAAACCAATCGAGTATTTGATTAAAGAACTAATAAAAATATTTGAAATAGCTAAGTTATCTGGAAACCCATTATTGCGCAACGTGCATCTAGAGGAATGTAGAAGAGTACGATTTTTGAAAGTTTATTATCATTCATAACGTTATATAACAAGGCTATAAATTATTCTGTGCGAAGGACTGGAAACGAATATTCACGAGGATACGGAGAGGTCGGTTCGATTAATCACAGCGTGTGCGAGGAAAAACACAGAGAGGAAGAGCAAGGGCGGCGAAATTACAAGTTGAACCACGTGGGGTCGAAGAATAACAAGATCCGTCAAGGCATCGGGTGCGCGTTTCCTCCAACGATATTTTCCTCGTGCTGACTTGGCTAGCTTATTCCACGTCCGACGGCGTTCAATTCAAGTATTCGCTGGAAACTAACTGGTGGAGGAAGCCAGACGATCCTTACATGACATATTCTTATATTGGTAAGGCGGCTGTTGAAGAAAAAGAGCGCAATGAGCTCGTCCAAGGCCGAAGTAAGGAAAGGCGGTAAAGGAGAAACAGAGCGAGAAATAGAGCGAGCAAAGGAAAGGAGAAAGAGAAGGAAATAAAGAAAGAAGGGGGCGTTTACCTAGAGTTTCTGACTCGACGGGACGCCAAAGTCACGTCTATGGGGGAAAAAACTAGCAAAACCGAAAGGGAATCGCGCTGCTCTTGCTCGTCGACATTGGCGACGTCGTACTCACCGCCCTTACTCCAACTCGTCTGAACTGGATCGGTGCAATACGACGAAACCCGACAGCATGGAGCCGGCTAGTTCCGACTGACTTCCCGGTCGTTGCTCCACTTTCCTCGTGCACGCATTCACCGCCTCACAACCATTCTATATCCACACACATAGTCGGCTGATTATCGTCCAATACTAGATTCCACCGCGCGCGTATACACACCCTCTTTCTCTCTCCCTCTCTACGTACTACGTATCCGTATGACGTGATGATATGGCCGTATTTGAGTACACGTAACGACGCATCGAAACCCGACCGGTTGCTCGACTTTCATTCCGCGCGATCCAGTCAACTTCGCTAACAAAATTCACTCGTCATTCGCCGTCAGTGATCATCCAGAGCACTTGCCGTGCGCGTACGAAGGGTGGAAGTTTCGAGAGAAACCGGCCAGATCGTGTATGAGTTATGCGCGTTCGTTGCCAACCGTTGGCCAGCTTCCGAAAGCCACGACACGTTGCTTTTCGTTGACCTTAATGTACCGGACAACCGCGATATTAATGGAGCATTCTCCGCGAAGACAACGAGGTTGTTGACTACGGGTCGGACGTACGATGGTTACTATTTCAGTCAACGTCGTCTTCCAGAATACACGTCAAGGAAAGTAGTTGCGTTTATCGTTGCCATTTCTCAACGAGGTTCAGTTTTATAGATACCATTACAGTCCCTTTGCAAAGGTAACTCCTTTCTTCGAGAAAGCCTCTCTTCGTCCTTTCCTGTGGCCTTGTTTCGTGCGATGTTGAATAAAATACACGCACAACATGTATACACATGTCCAGAGCGATACGCGTGTGTCGACCACACCTTTACAAATGTGCGGTCGCGTCATTGTTCGCACAATTTTCTCAATAGCGATCGGTGTATGCTCGTAAGTAAACAAACGCGAATGTGAGTCACGCTGTTGTATACACGAATGTATGTATGTGTGCGTTTGTTCGATAGCGGAGACATTTTGGGAGCACTACACATACTTGGTACTCATTCCTTCTCTCTTTCTCTCTCTAGCCGTCTTCCTTTACAATCTTGACACGCAAGAAATTTACTATTGCCTTCGACTGAACTCGGTCCAACTGGGACGTTCAGGGCGTTACTCTGGTTTTGGTCGATGTTTTGGTGTCGCTGACGCCGCCGCCGCCGCCCCTCGTCCCCGCGTCGTCGAACCCAACATTAATGGTACGAACGGTACTTCCTTTTCGCCACTGAGGAGACGCTTCTTCGACAGCGAGAATATTCGCGATGAATTACGACGCTTTTTCGGCACGAGCATCATCGTCCCGTTGCGTTTATTGGCGATCGTTGCGTTTACGAGCTGCGACGGCAATTTACGACGTGACGTTTGTCATGAGATTCGGGCTGTGGATGGTATCGAGGATCGTAGCCAGATCTGCGTGTGCTTCTTGCATATTCTGAAAGTATTCTAACGAGATGGAAAGCAATTGCTCTAGTTTCGTTGGCCTGTTTAGTTAGTCGATGCTGGGGCAAGCCGTCTCACTTCGATGCTAATGACGTCGACGATGGTTTAAAACTACTTTTTGGACGAGTGACATATGTTTCGAGGGAGATTGATAAATATGTTACTTCTGATTGATGGATGAGTCGCTTCTTCTTCTTCTTGAGCATCGATACACTGTCCTCTTATTCCTTTTTGTTAACTTCTTTATCGTTTCAAAACAGAGTTTAATGTTTCAAAAAGACATTCTCGTACGTCATCAAGATCGATTTCTTATCAGGAATTATCTCCAGAAACGAAATCTCTGCTCGTACCATTGTGGAGGATCGTTCCTTTCAGAAAATTGCGATTTATAAACGTTAACCCGACGGTTCAATGGAACCACCAAAAATTCATCTTCTGTTTGGCACTGACAAATAGCAGAAACGACATGTTTCCCCGTTTCTAGGAGAAACGTAGATTCTGTCACGAGATTCGACGCGATGGTAAATACTGTTCTTTCCCATCAACTCCCGTAGAAAAGGTTTCTCCTCGAGTGATTCGATGTTCCCTCCCGTCCCGTAAAACAGTTTCGAAGAAACGAAAGATTGTTAGAACAAGTAGGGACATAAAGAAGAAATTCGTTTTCCCTTCGTAACCCTTGAAGATGAGCTTTTGATAGGTTCTCGTACTGTGTTGATTCGTGGTATTGAAATACACAAACTTACGAATACGTGAGATTGGCGAAATTGCCTCAAATTGATGTTCTCCTCGCTTCCTGTCGTCAGACATCGTAATTAACTCTTTGTATACTAAGATGGAAGTCCCCTTAGTATAATATTTTTATCTCAAGAATGTTTCTGTCGAGTCTAATGGAAATTGCACCAAAAATCTTCGATCTTATTCGTTCAAAATGTTCATTTACCGCATATAATTTACGAATCCTATAATTTCTATTTTTATCTCTTGACATTTAAGTATACGCATAGTCTGTGAGAAGGAAAATAACAAACGGTAACCTAGCCCTTTGGTCTATCTTTAAATATAGATATTGTCTAAATAGTTTTATTAATCTATTACGATACGATGTAAATTTATTATCTGATCGTCGAGAAGAGCTTTGCATAGAAACGTATTGCTCAGAGGTGATGCGGAACTTCTCTACTCGTTTGCAAAGATTTTTATAACTGATATTTCTCTACGTTCGTTCTTATAGGTTAAAACTATTTAATAACAAGATGCATAGAAAAATTTGCTAAAAATATATATCTGACATTTACTCTGTCATTTGCTATTATTTTATTCTGTCATTTACATATAGTACTTTAAAATATACTAAAGGTTAACGTATAAATATAACATGAATATTGGTTCTTTGATTACTGATTAATTTGGTAAAATCTCAGAAGTGCATCGGCACAGATAAGCAGAGGATTTGTAAAGCAGACACTTGGATATAAACTAATCCCGATCTTCGAGAGTTTCAAAGAGGTCAGTAGTTCTCATACTAATCGCGAAGATTCTCTTAATACCACTGTCGCTCCATGGATATACCTAGACTAGACTATTGGCCTCGTAATACGCTTGAACGCCCGCTTGAATCGCTCTCTCGTGAGCTTGCATCGCCTAGGTTTGGCAAATCTTCCATTTGTATCTTCTCCAACGATCTCGACGAACTTTTATATGCATGTTAAGTGAAATAGAAAAGTGTCTCTTATCTCGAGTTCGTGATTTATCTCGAGATTCTTGCGCTCATGTGTAATCTTCTTTGAACTGAATTTAAAAGCATCGATTATTCCGCACGAAGTTTTCTTTCTTTTATAGAACTTTCTGTCTTAAAAAGGAACTTTTGTCTCTATTGTTTAACCCTGCTGTCTTCTTTCTATCATTTTCGGTGCGACTTAAGTTTGAGTAAAATAAGAAAGAACTGTTTGTTCTCGTTTTAATCCGATACTAAGCATTTCCTTTGAAACGTTCCAGATCATAAAACGAGGATTCGAGAATTCCTCGACTCGATTTTATTCCAGCTGATCTTTCGTTCAGATACAAGAATCGAAATCCGACCGACTGATGTCGACCACTCGAAATTCTAGGTCTGCCAATAACATTGATTAAATTACAGAGGGAAAAAACCAGGCTAGAATCCCAGCCATTTCTCCTCTGCCTAGATCCCTTCGATTCCCTCGAGTTTGTCCACGTAATTCCAAAAATCTTCATCCCATGACGTTTGATACTTACACGAGGAAAATTGTTTCACGAGGTAGAAACACGTGGTTCGCGGTACAGACGAACGTTTGTTAAACAACATGGCGCATCTGTGTTCCAATGTAGACACAGGAGAACGCACGTGACACTTGTTACCGCGTATTTGGGTTAAGCCGCGATAACGCAGGCGACGCGATGCTCGATAAGTGGTGAAGCAGCTCGCAACGACGCATAAATTTCAAATATCATTACGGGGTTAGTCGAGCGTCTCTTTACATCGACTATGGCCTCTTTCCTTGTGATAAGTCGGGGAAAAAATCGTATCTCATTAAAAAAACACGGCGCCGACCGCTCGTTAAAGGGTGTCGACCTGTGAAACTTCGAAACAGCATCGTAATATACGCGTCGCTTCCACGAAGGGTTACAATTATAACGATGACGAGCTGTCCGCTCACGAAGGCAATTACACGTAGCCGAGCGGAATTCGTGATATTTTTCTCCACATTAACTGTAACGTATATTACAAAATACGTGCTTGTTTCAGTTTTAAGCCTGAATTTCACCCTTCTATTTTCACAGTTAGTATTCGAAATGGGTTCGTCGAAATGGGAAAATCGATTTCATTTACAAGTTTCATCGTGAGAAAGTCTATAGGTTTGATAAAATTATTTTCTCTTTATCGGATAGCTCGTTGGTGACATTATTAGGTAATTGAATAATACAGTAAAAAAGTAATTTCACAAAGACGCGTCTCAGATTCTATTCAATTTTTCTTCCCACGACTTTTAATATCCGCTTGCTTCGATTAACAATGAAGCAAACTTTAATTCCCTTGTGCAGCTTGAGTACAAGTTCTCGCGATAACATGAATCTTAATGTCTACTTTCCATAATTCATTTCTCCACGGCGCCAGTGCCGGGTTCTGATCGGTCCCGTGCGTTCGACTCTCGCACACAAACCCGGTCGATTTCAATTTCCACGTTCGTTTGGTTCGTGGAGACTGTGTCTTGGTCTTGATGCGCAGAGGCGTTACGTTGAATACGAAGAATCGGGGTCAACGAAAGAAGTACGGAAATGCAAACCGAATCGTGAGTTGGGACAGCAATATTCCAGTGGAATAGAGGCGGGATGCGACCGGGGACAAACGATTTCTTGCGACAAAATCCGCTTTCGAGAGTAAACAATGAAGAGATCGTGAGTTGAATATGAAACTCGACCGTGACACGAAAATTCTCGGAACTCACGTTTACGAATTTGTATCGTTTACACTTTAAACATTGTTCTGTAGGTTTAACGATTTCATCGAGTCAAGAACTTTGCGATGAAATTAATTCTCGGAAGCCAACGATATTGCTTTATAGCTTTCTCGAATATCGTTCGCGAGTTTTCTGATATCGACTCAAGAACATGGCAAAGTAGGTAGAAAAATTGCCGCGTTTTGGCCGGTATTTTGTCGCGAAACAATGTCGGAGAAGAAATAAACCACGATCGAAGATAGAGAATGGGCTACAAATACAAATGAGGCGGTGAAAGCACCGTGGCGAGAATATCTTTTTAAAGTTCGATGAAGATCGACCGGTGGGTTCGTTTGGGTGGACAGAATGTACGGAGGAAGATAAACCGTGCAATTTTCTGCGACACGCGAAATCCATTGTACGAGAGAAATCGTCGAACGTTCTATTCTTCGCTTAGCGTCTGTAAATTCCTTGCCCGTAGGATGTCTCTTTCTCTTGCCACGCGAAATTTATTCAGCGACGTTTTCTCTCGAAAAGTCCGACGAATAAGCAGAAAAATTTCGTTCGCTGTTACGTCACGATAAACATCCCTCATCGATATTCCAGACAAACGATCGCAGTTCGCGAGAACAAGATTCATCAGCCGTGAATAATATTTCATACGAAAATCGACCGAGTTGAAAGTTTGTTAAAAAATAATTTGCACGAGTTATCGCGCGATCATTCGTACGGGTTATAATTGAAAAGCTTTCATAAAAAATTGATTTTTTAGTCATGTGGGAACAATCCGTTTAACGCACTTGTTCCGTGGGATTAATTTCCAAACGGACATTAAACTGAACGTAGATCGCTTTTTCTTTTTTGTTTTTTTTTTTTTTTTTTTTTTTTAATTCGTATTGATAGTCGATTATGGAGTACAGCGCTACGAGTTGACGGAGAATTTGGCGGAAATAATATCGGTTTCGATTAAAGATTTCAGTGGATTTCGACGTGCATTTGCGCGATCGGAGATTGAAGCGTTTACTGATCGAGATGAGATTGCATACAACGAACGCAATTTGTATAGTACAGTTTGTCATCTTCTGTGGGGATGTCTGATCGATTTTGTATTAAACGATGATGTGCCCGTGTAATTTCGTTTATGTGTTCAAATTGTGGCGCGTTTGGCGAATTATGTTTAGTTAGGCCAGTAATGTTATTATCGATTCGAGAGGAAAATAATAACTCGTAAGATTGGCAAAAATCGGAGAGATATTTTCAAATATAATAACGTGTTAAGGTGATTACTGAATCGTGCAATTATTTATCGCATTAATGTAATATTCATCGAGCGAAAATAAAGCCAACATAATCAACAACGTATTAAATCCGTGTCGCGTTAATTTGCAAATTGCCAGAGTAATAAATTGCTAGGATAAGTAATTCAAACTTCGGCATGTGGAACGGTGGGAAATTCACGGAGTTTCGTTTTAGTGGTTTACTTCCAGCCAAGTACTTCGTGTACCAAATTTTCCTATTAAGACTCTCCGTTTAATACGATTTTATCTTTTCAGAAGGAGAGAAATCTCCGTTACAATTTTGTTCGAATTGCGGATGTTCCTCTCATTTAGAGAGTCTTCTTAGCGGCTTAACGATTTACACGCAGAAGAGTTTATCTTCTATCGCGCCATCGTGACATTGTACTTTCCACTACATTATCGTTCGTTTAAATCAGATGGAATCTTCGGAAACTATATAAATTGATTCTGCCGCTGGAGCTTACGCGCTATCGAGTCGAAAGTAATTCAAATTCCAATGTTCATTCGCCACGTACACGTGTACATGGTTGTTTGAAACTTAAAGCAGGTTTGTAACGAGAACGTAAATACGACGGGGGATCATATCCATTCAAATTTTCGCGGGTTAATATCGCGGAATTGTACATTGTACTTTACTCGATGAATATATGCGTTGAGAGCATGAACCAGAACAACGTTATTTATCTGGGCGGCATATTACAGCACGCGCTATCGATTCTTATACATTCGATACAATCTGTTAACCTCTCCCTGCCCCATTCGCGGGTGAAAATGAAATTTTAATCCGACTATCAGCCCATCTTTACCAGATATTAAACGTTTCTTTGGAAGCCGGGTAAAATCGAATTTTCCCTACTTATCGATATCTGTGTATCCAGTTACACGTCATCAAAGAGTTTTTAATCCCAGCCGATAGACGCCCGGTTTATCGCGATGCAGCCATTCATCGCGCGAAACAGTAAGCCCTGGATACGAGAACCGTAAAAGAGAAACGAATACCTAGCGAACGTCCAGCCAGTTATTTCACGGTACTAAGAAACATTTAATCCTAACGTAGTATGGCGTGAAATATTTCCCGCTAACAAGATCTTGTAACGCTCTATGATACGACATTACAGTTTATATAAGCAGGCACAAATATGTACTTTCTATCCGAAACTTCACCCACAGCTGAAACGAGCGGATAATTGCCATTCTAGGAAAAACAACAGTTGTACTAGAAAATAGTATTACTCGTATAGTACGTACGCTTCACGCTAGTAAAATACTAGTATCTGTATGTGTATACCTCGCAACAGTAAAAATAATAGTATTTACAGAAAAAGTTAAACAAGCACAAATCTCTCCTATCGAATAAGAACGATTAGAAGATTTTAAATCCTAAAAGAAAACGTTTCTTCGTTGGATCTTTTGAATTAGCTGTATCACGAAAAGCCTATTTACAAGGGTAACGTGATTGGTCCCAAAATGGCAACGAAAATTTGACCAATGTGTCCTCTCTACGTCTGAAGTTGGATCGGAGAATAATTGGAAGGTGCATCAGAAATATTTTCCCGATTATCGTTCGTTATATCGTTCCATTGGTCGAATAATTCGCGATACTAAGAGAAGAAAGCGTGGCAAAGCCCGTCGTAAATTCAAAAATCGACGCATTCACGGACGAGTTCCTCGAGCAATCGACGTAAGAGCTTCTCGCGGGACACAAACCGCTGCCTGATGTTTCCGAAACTTCGTAACATCGTGGAACTTACGCTATGTTTTTGCGCCTCGTGATCGTATTTTACCGATTGTATAGATACGAAGGAGGAGGTTTCCAGGTTAATTACCTGTTGATTAGCCGTTTCTTCAGGCGGCTTTCTTGGGAAAACTGCGTAATCAAATACGAATCCAAAATTGCTTGTGGAAAATGTTTCGATGTTTGGCACTCGATTCTTTAAATCGACATGACCATTTCCATGACCATTTCCATGACCATTTCCATGAATGCCTATGAAGGGTCTTCATCTCGTTGTTATTCTGTGTTGAAAGATTAAACGGGTAGAAAATGAAAAAGGCGAGAATCCGTATAATGCGATCATTCTTCACTGACAAAGTTTCAACAGCTGCCGCACGACAAATCGTTCGCTGTCGCGTTGATTCAAAAGCGATTTCTCATTGAGCGAATTTCCGGCTTGAATTTCGTCGTAGCGTTATGGAACGTCACTAACGTCGCGTGAAAACAGTCGGGCATTTTACGCCGTATCTTTCTATGTGGAAATAGAATCTATTGTTCCATTATGCCGAATGATTTTTTGTACGTTTATTTTTTTCGTCGATGTTCATGTATGAATGATTTATCAGCTCGCGCGTTAATTAAACACAAACTCACTGGTAATTAAATCGCTAAATCGTTAATTCGTTGTATCGTTGTGGAATTTTTCCCTCCTGCCTATAACGTATGACGCGATTAATCGGATATTTTGAGAGATTTAACCGCACGGATTAAGAATGTTGTAAAAAATAAAAACGAAAAAGAAAAAATGACATCCTCGGTTTAATCATCGTCCCTATTCGAAGAACGTAGTTACTTAATTGTGAGACGTATTTATGAACCTCCGAGAATGAAGATTATACACCCAGAAAAGAAAGAAGTTGGAAAATTGCGTTGCCATTTCACGTCACCCTGTGAATTGCAAGGTAGAGATACGATTGATTTATACTTCTAACAAGTTGCGTACTCTCGGGATAGACCGGCGCAAGTTTCAATTAAAAAAATTGTTACCGATGAGCCTCACTTATAAGTTGTTACAAAGTCTCCGGTGTGAAAGTGGATCACACAACACTCGCTGTAATAATAGAAGGTGCGCGGCGCGAAATTAATCTCGTGTCTCCGCCGGTGCTATAATTAAACTAGAGATACATGGTTGGAAAAAGTGGCGCGATTATCGAGCAATTATTATCGCGTCGCAAGAAACATCAGCTTCCTGTCTCAACCAGAGTTCATCTCAGTCGGTTTTCTTACCTTCTCGTTCTATCAAATTGCCTCGTTTAGAGCAACGCTGTCCTCAAGTGCAAGTTCTTACGCGATTTCTTTCGATTCACGGCTCGCGTCGTTACAAAGTTACTCAGAGCGGAATCACGCGAGTAGAAGATAGTTGGGGCGGGTATACGCGAGCTCTAGCGGATCAAAGCGGATTGTAGGAGCAAGTCGGAGCGAACTGCAGCTGGCTAGAGGGGGATAATGCGAATCGAATCGCTGAACCAGATAAATGCAAGAGCTACGCGGAACGAAGCCGCGAACCTTATAACGTATTCCTGATGAATCTGCAATCTTGAAACAGCGAAATTTCCGATGCGGAGCACGTTATCTACCCGGTGGAAGCTGCAGAGAAGCAGGCAAACTCGGCGAATCGATGTTCGAAGGAGACAGAATCGAGAACCGCGAGACAGATCAATCTTTTTCAAAGCGGTTCGAAAGCAACGATGCAAGAGTGCGAAGCGAGGACATGAAAAATGAAAGGTAGAAGAAGAATTATCCAGCAAACGCGATTTCAATCTCCAAATATCCGACTGCAAGTTTCCAATGCGATTCTACTAAAAATCCATATTTTTACTTCTTTCAAAATATTTGATTCTCTATTCTTCCTACGCTGCAAAAAATTTCGAACTTTGTCGTTTGTAAAAATATGTGATATTTTCGTGGAAATTGAAAATATTCGATATCGAAATTCGTTCCTCTATATGTATTAGGCTACACGAATAGGTGGTATATCTACTGCTTAGTTGGCGAAATACTAGTCACATCCGTGGCTGACCGCAGGCGAAATTAGATATCTGCCGTAACCATCGCACTATAATTATTTCTCTAACGCAACGATATCGCCCTAACATGCGACGGGCAAAGGAAGAAAGACATTATTCTTCTTAACGCGAAACCCCTTACCTAGTTCGTATATTTTATGTATTCGCTGAATCGCTGCGTCGGTCCTAAGTAAATTTCTGCGAGTATTCACCAACCAAAATGTTATCCATTCAACGAAAATCTAATTTCTCAGTCGGCCAAAATTCGTTGGCTTTGGTGGCGAACCAACCTTCCCAACTACTTTTCTTTCGTAAAGTACACAGGAATCGATTGATAAACCGTATACCGAACCTAAGTAAATTTTCTCGAGCGGTACCTAATCCGCGATGCAAAGTAAAATTCGATTCGCTATACCGAGGCAACATTCTAATTCTCCATTTGTAATTCGGTCTTTTAAACCGGTTCCAGATGAATCAACATCGTCTCTTCTTTCAAAAAATTCATAGAGACAAAGCAATTTCGGTTAAATCCGTTTTTCAGTCTTTGCAAATGTAAATGTGATATAGTGAATTTGCTTTTAATAGAAATGAAAGAACATCTAAAAAAAAAAAAAAAAAAAAAAAAAAAAAAAAAAAAAAAAAAAAAAAAAAAAAAAAAAAAAAAAAAAAAAAAAAAGAAGAAGAAGAAGAAATCGCTGAATAAAGAAATCATTATTTTCAAAAGATTTACAATATAAATGACCAGTTATGTAACTCCTTTTCCCCGGTTTAATGGCTTAATAGAATCATATGCAACGAAGCATTCTGAATTACAATGGAATGGGACGACCAGTCGTACGAGTACATAAATGTTAACTAACTGTAGTAGACATGGATGATTACACCAAATAAAGAAACCACATTTCGTATTTCAATAAGTCTCCTAAGATCTTGAAACTCTTTTTACGCTCACAGAGATCAGAGGTAAATCGATCTGTATGGCCTTCTATCTTCTCCAAAGTCCTATCTTTTCGTCGTCATGTTGCTCCGTGCAATCGATAGCAGTGTCCGCGCGCAAAGTGCACGAAGTTAAACATTATTATCGATAGTGGTCCCCTCATCCCTCGTTTCGTTGCGTCTAGCGTGCAACGTTAATTGGTCGTGCACGTACATCCTGTGGGTTTATGGCTAGAAAGGCGTCCGCTCGCTGTCCTTGCCGAGTCGCTCTCACAACTGTTTCCCGACGACAGCGTCCTCAACGAGCCGTGTTTCACGGACTTATTGTTCCGGATTGATGCGACCGAATCGCAATTAATCGTTACTGTTGCGAACAATATTCCACGAATTCGAATTGTATACTGTTGTTATTGTTTAACCGCGTTTCGGGTCGCAGTCGAGTAGAATGCGGTTTGCCTGGCGCGAAACTAATTACCTCTCTTTTCATAGTACTTTAGAAATAGTAAGAGAACGTGTACGGAGTTTAGAGTGCTAGAAGTCGTATGTTAGTGGGAAAGATGTTCGGTTTTTTCAGTTCAGATCTTAAGATCTTGAGGTGTTCTTATTTAAATCCACGGTAGTTCCTTTCACGAAGTTATATAAAAGAAGTTGCTGCGATAAATAATTTAACAGATTCCCTGGTGATAAATGAAGGGTGCAAACTTATCCGAGCCCTTTGGGAAAGTATAGAACTCTTGCTAAATATAAAGATATACAGACGTTAATAGAGTTGCTCGTTCTTAATGGCGCACGAACATGCAAAGGGTGAATGCAATTAGATCCTTTGCAGTACTCAAATCGAAATATTCCTAGATTTATGTTTATGAGTTTTTGAACGTAAGAATATTACGTGATCATAAAGCAAAATCATATGTAATACGCTGACATTGTGTGTTATAATAAAGAATATTATATAATACGTATCTTATAAATGAGATATCCACGTGCGTTGTTGCTGCTTGCGCGTTTAATTTACACGGCCAGTTATTGACCAATGCTCTAACCTTTATCGTTTGTCACCTTGCCTAGCAGCAAATGCAATTTGCCGAAACGATCATTGTGTAATATCAGCTGGAATGAGCTATGTACCAGAATGATGTTACCTGAACCAAGATCTAACCTCGTTACAATTTGCCGCGATCATTATAGGACATCGTCGCTACACTCGGATGCAACAGATGTCTCGCGAAAAGCTATGAATATATCATCGGTTAGCTCGATCCAATTAACGCGCTTATCCTGAAAGATTACGTATCACGTAATTCCTATACCTACGTTGAATAATTGAATATCAAAGTAGTGACACCGAAATGCACAAAGGCGCGCACCATGGTGTCATAATCAAAGCTTCAATTTGTCACGCGAATCACATGTAATCTCCTTCGAACATATAATTTCGCATCCTCTTACAATTTACATCTCTGACAATAAGACCAACACGTATGTCGAAGTTAAATACTTCATTTCGGGAAATTTATATTACACTCGCGAAGTATTTTCGAGTTCTACATTTACGATGTACACATGCTCAATATTCGATGAAATGCAAAAATATTCAACAACTTTGGACGTCTTTCATAAATGTATTGTGTGCATTATTGGAAACATTCCGAAATTTCATTAGTATCGTTACCAAGACCTGGCCATCGTGATTATATTGGTAAAGTTTGAAACAAGTCTAACAATGTATACAAAACTCGCAAGGCGTTCAGTGTAACAATTATGTACAAGTATAACAAGTATAACAACTTTATAAAATATATATTTGCAGTAAATAACAGATTAGTTTCGAATACCGATGTAATCATGCTAGTCTTGTCTTATTGCGCTAATGTAATTTCAAAATATTTTAAATAACACGTAGAATGTGGACAGAAAAGCTTTCTACGATATCTTCCACGGTGCATATCTTCAAATTAAATTACTTAATTTGGACACTCCGTATGCTCTATGAAGTTGCAGTTAAATATGATGCAGGTCAACTGTCGACACGGTTGCACAGCAATGGTGAATTACACTTGCGAAGGATGCAGTTGGGAGCGAGGAAAGCGTATTCGACACGTTCTCGCGCGTGCTCTTTCGCGGTTTGCGGCTCGTGACACGAGATCTCTTGCATCTAGCTAGGCCTTGGGACCTATAGCCTGCAGTTATTCAGTCCAGGCATCGTTACGGGATACAGAGAATGGGGTAAAATCTACTCGAAACCACCACCGCGGACAAAGAGAGACACCGAGTAGTTGAGCGACATGACGCGCGTAAGTAGGAACACAATGCGTAGACGAACGTTAAACCGCCAACTAATTAATTTGCGGCGAGTAAAAACGAAAAACGTTATTCCAGTCACACACTGAATATATCGCGAGAGATGCTGGAAATAGAACAAAAATAGGACGAGCTTTTATAAAACAATGGGAGCGATATTTTTGTTTTAACACTGTGCGATTTTTAATTCTATTCGCTGTGGATCCGAATTAGCATTTTTAGCTTATGTCTATGGTAATGACATGAATCAAAGCGAATCAGAAAGTTCCAGAGTATTTCATATCGAACATATATCCTGCTGGTCAAAAATATTTGCCATTTCTTGATATTCGGTACAAATTAAATAGTTTCTACTGTTTTTGTCTTCCGACTGTTTTACTATAAATCTGTCAATTCATTCATCTCTGCTGTTCAAATCCGTGGATTCTAAATGAGGCAAAGTTTTTTCAGAATTTTCCATTAAATGTAACTAGCGAATGTCGTAATAATTCTGGCAGGTGGAGTATGTGATCAGATGTGATAAATAAAAGTTACTTGATGAAAGTCGGAGATCAGCGAGTATGTTAATTTTGGTGGAAAGAACATTAACCGTAGCACGAAATCGTGTTGCTACCATTCGCAGGAAAGCTTGAAAGTGTCGTAGAATAAACATAATTAGAATAAGAAACCCGTGAAACGTATTATCTCGTATCCACTGTGTTCGTCGTCCTCGAGAAACTTGTTTCGAGTTCCGGCCAGGCGATAATAGTCGTCACTATGATTGTACGAAAACTTTCCATGGATTTTTCGGTCGTGTTTTCAGATTTGGAACGAATGGCCAGTTTCGAAATTCTGCCAAACTTCCTGACAGTTAATTATCACGTTCTATCGCGATCACGAGCCACACTTTGGAAAACAAAACAAACAAAATACGACGCTCTCGATCGTCCAGCTCGCTGAAAACAGCTATCCAGATTCTAAATTTAATCTTATTCATAGCTCTTACAGCTATTTTCCGCGGACAATTCTCTTTTTCCAAACGTGAGTTTAGAATTATCCAGCGAATTTGCATGTTAGGCGACTGCTCTCGGGCACGGAGTTTATATTGTTTCGCCGTGCAATTTTATCCGGGAAGAAATGTATATTGTCCAGGAACAACAGGTAGAAATACCTGAATATTTTCTGCTTGTTTGAACGTACGTAATTTATAATCAAAATAACTTTCTTGGATGTCCAAGAAAATTTTGTTAAACCTTTTTCGAGAATAATATGATTTCACGAGACGTTCATAAGATGGAACGGTCGTAAAAGAAGCTAAGTAATGGATTTAATAAAGAAAAGTAGATTTCTACCTCTTGTCAATGTTTTCACGCGAAAGTTTATAGCAACACGTGACATGTTTCCCGCATGTTCCACTTTTTGACAAAATAACATTTCGAGATCGCCATTTTTTCGTGACATCGCGATCATAGTTCAATGCCATGTTTATGGAACAGCGAAATCAGTCTGAAACCCAAAACGTTAGTAAAAAACGACAATTGATCTTGTCATGGTAAAATGGAAATTGCTTTTAAAGGACCCGTAAATGTGGATCATTTTTCTAGAGAACTTCGATTGATACGAAACCTGACCTAAAATACGGTTCTTGCCCATAAATATTCCCGTTGCTTGCATATCTATCATTCAAAACGAAACGAGGATGCTCGTGAATCTATTGTATGAAATCGAACAACGATGGGCGAAATACGTGTCGTTAAAAGTGTCACGCGTGCGTTCGCGGGGATTTTGCTGGAGTCGCGGTCTGAAAGGACTTTGGTAAATGGCGCAATCTACCGCGCCATTTCCGACACCTGACGGAACAGTTGCACAGATAAGGCCGAAGGGGAACAAGGAAACATCGACGTGGGATATGCCGATAACTTGCTACGTTATATCGAGATTCGTATGTGTTTCTCTGTGTCGTTTCAGGGAAAGGGAATGCAAAGTACGAACTACAAACTCACGTTTAATAGGCAAATTACTTTCGGAAAGCTGAGATTTTAATCAAGACTACGATCAAGAGAAAACTCAAAGGAGTTCTTCAGACAGACTACGTGTGCAATGGGTTTAATAACGATGAAATTTACAGCCGCTTTGTAGGCAATAAATGGAAGTCGGATCGTTATTAAAGTAACTAGAAAGCATAGTGTCTCGCGCTCGCACCTTATCGCGATGGAAGCTGTATCTGCAAACAGAGTTTTCGAGGATCCAGTGGAATGTTTACGGACTTGCCCGTCTTACATTAATTTCGTTCCTCGGTACACAGAAGCGACAAGCTCTCCTTTATCGTTCTCGTTATTTCGGGAGAATGAATCGAGAGCGTTGCAATGAAAAGAACGAACCGAAATTGAAGCGTTGATGAGATAACCAACCGTTGATGGGAATCCGCCTCCGAGCGGAAAGATATGTACTTCGATACGGGAAACTTTCATTAGGTTTTAATCGAAATTCAGGTTGTCTCAACCACGTCGTTTCAATAGCAGGTGTACCTGTGAAAATCTGCGTAGGAAGATTAGAGGTTACATCGCGTCAAGTGATGTAACGAGAATGCATGATCCACGATATCGGATGCGACAACGTTAATATCGCATCAAACACGCGTAGCTGTTCTCCAACTTGTCTAGCAGTTGCTGCTGATACGAAAGTAATCGAATCAACGAGTCTCTGGTTTATGAAAATGTTTCGTGAATAACAGCTTTATAGGAGAATTTTCGTTTCCCTATAGACAGGACCTGACGTTGCCAGGTCTATGGAAGTTTCATTAAGATTCGTTGAAGTTTCTGGGCAAACACAATGGTTGCGATTTAATATTCCACGAAGCTTAGGTAATTCACATGTTGCCCAGAGGAGTTTGAGAATGTTTCCAGCACAGACCAGCCGGTCAAAGCACCGGCTGTTTTCACTGACGCCTATGCGGGTACATTGATGTACGTAGTTTGTCGAGCGATGCGATGAATCGGAGAACCTCGTTTCAGCGGAAAGACTATTAAAGGAACCCGTAGAGCGATGCTATCGAAATCATGACGAAACTTTCGAATGTTCGCAGCCTCTTTTCGATTCAACGCTGATACTCCGCAAAACAAATACTTCTTAATTACCTGAACGACATATTTGAACTAATATTTTAATCTATAGGTATTTCGATCTAAAATCGCGTTTAAAATTCCGACGATAAGCAATCCAAAACATAGGTATGCACCTTACGAATCTTCCGCGTGTCAGGTCACGCACCCTCCCCCATTTCCAACCCCTTTGAAAACTCGTTTCAAACCTTCATCGAACACGACCCGCGTGTTATTCCTTATCTTCCACGATCGCGACAATTACCTTCGAAAATCTGTATGAAACTTCACCGTACGAAGAACTTACCTGGACGCAAGCTTCTGAGAAAAGAAGAAGAGCGCGATGGCTCGGTTAACAGGTGAAAACCGAGTGTAGATACGGAGCGCGGGAAAGCGGCCCCTCGTTGATCCGCCGGTAACTCGTGTTCGACGGTGCAGTGATTTGATTCGGCCGGGTGGATGGGTTGCTCGCAACGAGTTCAGGAAGAACGTTCGAGCGGGCGATGATGCGTTCGATAGGTTCGGTCGAAGGAAGCAGGTGAACGTGGATCGTGTCCTAGGTGGACCGACTCGTTGCTAGACGAACACAGCGTTGCGGACGAGCTAGCTCTGTCCGGTACTTCGGCACCGTGCCGGGTACTATCCTCGATGCTTTCAGTCGGCGTCTGCGCTCTTGTAACCTTCCGACCTTCTCTTCCACCTGCACACCCCCACCGAATACCCAGCGTATTTTAGACTGCAGCCGTGCTAGCTGCTTGTGTCGCTTCGTAGCCATCCGCTTCTACTCGTCTCTCTCTCTCTCTCTCTCTCTCTCTCGCTCTCTCGCTCTCTTCCTCTAGCTTTTCCCTCCCCGTGCACCTGACTCCCTACCAAGCGCTAGAGCACCTGATGCTGCACCTGAGGTAGTAGGGTCAATGCTTCTGCTCTCTTATTCGGAAGGGCACCAGTCGGAATAACCTGTGGACCAATCTACCAACGAAGAGTTGGCGTTTCTCCGTGCTGGCGGTAATTACCACCGTTCATTCTGTGTTTCGGGAATATTTACTGGAAACTTAACGGTTGCACTTGCGGTCGTTGCGTGGATTACATATTTGGGAAAGATTATACCGTGTGTGGAGACGCGCGAGTCAAAGGTGAACTATGGGAATATTTGGCGAAATACGTGTGTTTAAGTTCGTTGAATAATTTGTGAGGTACGTTTATCCAGATATTTGATAAATGATAATTGTGGCCTTTCTGGTTGTTTCATTTTCTTTATTTTGTCAACGATTCGCTAATTATTTAGATTATTATTACGGTCGCTTTTAATTTTTCTGTGCACACGTAGCACGCGGTTTTCAACTGTTATTTAACGTAATACTACAACGTTGTATCATTTGCTTTAAAACATAAACATGCCCTGGTTTCTCTTCTCTTCTTTTCCCCCTTTGACGATATACGCGTATGTATATGCAGTGACACCCATGCTTCCATGAAAATCTTCTTCATATTTCGCTATCAAATAACATCATTCAATAAAAATACACGTTTCAATTTTTGAAATCACGATTCGATCTTTGGGACGTAACGTCTCGAAAGAAATCCTGATTGTCGGAGGTACTGTGTTTATCCTGAATTTAAGGCCAAACCAAATATTACCATCATTTGCAAATAAACGGTATCGTTTATCGAAAAATCGAGATACCGAAACGTATCGACTTTCTAGCTTTCCTCGAGATATTCCATACCCCGGGGGAACTCGTCTAATCTACGTTACTCGACATGGACCCGTTTCTTATGTCCAGCCTCTAAATAATAAATTCAAAGATTATCTATAAACCGATAGATTTGTTTGTCGTGTATATACCGATGGAAGTTAAGGTGAGCGCTTGCAGTCGCGGCACGAATGAAATTCAACTCGTGTTTCGCGACGAGCTCGTTCGCACGCAGCCGCTACTCCATTTACGTAGACGAACTAATCAAACTTCGGTGGCAAGCGTAAAACGTGTCCATCCTCTTTGCTAAAAAGACTCGTAAAACCGAACGATTCTCGCGGATAATTACATGTTCGATTTTTAAAACTTCCGTTTCGTCAAGTTTCTCTTGTTACGGCTAAATTCGAGTTATCGCCAGGTATCCATCGCGTTTTACGTTCGTAGACGAGTTTAGTTATCGTTCCACCCCCGTTCACCGAACTGACTAGCATCGATGCACCTGAGACAGGGTCAATGTTTGTGCGCGCAACTTCGATGAGATTGGAGTTACTTCGCCGGTATTAGATGAATTCAACAACTAGGCGCAGCTCCAGCGAACGACGTCACGATGGTCATTCAATTTTACCAACTTGTCGAAAGTTTTCCAATTTTACGTTTGCGGATGGTCGGGATCAACGAGCGTCGTACGGTATTTATACCGAGTAAGCTATGCGTGACTCCACTCTCTTTTTCTCCCTGTTTGTTTTCGAAACTAATGCAGAGAAGAATATATTTTTTCGCCGACGTATCTCATTTTCTTTCGTCTCTCGTCGCTGCCTCTTTCGTGTTTTCCTTTCGACGAGATCGAGCTTCGCGAGTTTATCTTGCAACCCGTGGCTCGGTAGGAGAAAACATGGAAACTCGCGAAAGGGTCGAAAGCTCTTTGGATGTTTCTGACGGATAGATCGTTTGAACAAGCGACGACTGAAATCGAGCTGTCTTGTTTTCTTGGATTGCTCAATGAAAAAGTCGACGTTGACAAGTATCAGGTATCCACTCTGCAGAGGGAGAATGAATTTCTTTCGCGTTTTTAGCTTGTTTCTTACGTGGTCGTCCCGACACGTCCGATCGTGTACGTACCTATACTACTTGAATTCACATCTGACAATCTGGCAACAGTAAAACACAATCAGTTTTGATTTAAAGAACGACTGTTTACTTTAACGCGATCGAGTTGGGCCTGTGAATGCTTCAAAGAGCGAAACGATAAATTAAATAAGTTAAGACAGTTAATTCTCGATAAAATCTCTGAAATTTTTAACTACATTCTACACCAAATAAATTAATTAAATATGCTAATTATCGATGATAGAATTGTCGTTGTGGACAGGTAGGACTAATATTTCTCTTCTCTCATGAAATATCATCAGGATCCACTTCTGTCTGATAAACAGTTAATTATAATGAAATTTCAATTAAACCGTATGCATGATTGGCTTTGGAGGTTACCGCGATACGTAGATATTAATTACGAAATTTATGATGCCGTGTCGTTTCCAATAGCTGCAAGTATTTCCTGCAACATGCTCTTCTCGTTGGCCAGTTAATGGAGAAATAATGCCGATTTCTTAATTATCGCACTTCATCAAAGCTATTCTCATTGCCATCGCGAATATTTTTACCAGTGGAATAATTATTTTGTACTATTCGAAATTTTCTACTATAAATTTTATTCCAGTTAGAAATTCACAACTGGAAAGACAGAATAAAATTGCCTGCGAGCGTCAACTTTAGAATTTTCAAATACGAGTAAACATCTACGAACTATGACGAATGAACACATTCGACGGATCCGTTAAAACTTCGTGGTGAGAGTAGAAGCTCGGTTTTTCCGAGAGCAACTTGTAAATAAAACCCGTGCTATTTCATAGAAAACATCGTCCAATATTTGAGACGTTCCGCTACATTTATCTTCCATAGATCTAAAAATACCCACGCGTTTTCTCGCATCGCGTTCACTCTGAAAAACAGGGTCGCGCCGTGTACTTACCACGAAGAGGCTCGCAATGGTGGAGAACAATCGGCTCGCTTCCTTGGAATTAGGACGAAATAAAATTTCGAGCGCGTTCGCCGGTCATTCGACCGTCTGTCCAGCTGCACGAAATTCCAGGAAGACGAGAAATTCCTGAATACCTGACCCGACGCAATCTCCACTGGATTTCTCGAAGGCGACGAGAATCATACGTCCTTAAAATAATTCGGAGTGTTTGGTCGTTCGTCGCGTTGAGGCCTTTCGTTCGCGGAAAGGAAACGTGAATAATTCATTTCGTTAGGATTTCGGCTAGTTTCTCTTATTTCTTGATTCCTATCGACTAGTCGAATATCGGCCGCACCCGACCCAAGACGAACCGAAGAAACTTTATTTCCTGCCGCCTAGGGCTTTTATCCTGTGTCGTAATTTCATCATGATCGAGCGGAAAATGCCAAGGTCTACGATATCTGGGAAGAGGAGGGCTAAATGATACGCGGCTAATTTTATGATCGAGGCTTAGGCGATCTATGTTTCATTTAAGGATTATAAGCGGCTTCGAAACGAAGGTCGATCGCGTAGTTTCAGAGTATTAACGTGTAATAGTTATTGGCCTTTTAAGGTGTGTGTATATAACCTATCGTTGAGCTTTTGCAAGTACCCATCGGATCTCCGACTTATGATTCCATGAGCTACGAGAGGAGAGGATTTAAAAACGGGACGGTTTCGAGTACGTTCGAACGAAACGATAGCCGTTAGCTTTAAAAAGCGAGCGTAAAAATGCACGCGAATGCTCGACTTGCTTGTTTTTCGTACATAATCGGGAAAACTGTAAATGGCTTTTTGCTCTGAACGAGTGCTTTCTCGTTTCATCTATTTTGCCTATAACCGCGCGGTAATTTTTAAGTAATTATTCCTTTGTTTCTGACTATGCGCGATAAACGTGTATGGAGCACAATGTATCGCGCACAGGTTGTATGAATAGTGGATGCGTGCTTTTTGTAAGACGTGATCAATGGACCTTGAACTTTTTCCACCGTAACCTGTAGAAGCGTGCTGCACTCTAAGGTACTCGTTATTCATCTATTCAGCGTGCGTGATGTCTTAGCTGGAAGATATGTCGCGTTAAACATCCGTGTTGCTTTAGGATATTAACGGAAATTGACGAGATGTCTACGAGAGTCAATAAATCTGAAAAATTAATAGATTAACAGATTATATACATCAGGTTGATCAGGTAATTCCGTCGTAAAATTTTATTTGTATTTACATTTATACAATTTCATTTGGAATTTTTCGTAAATTATGGATTATTGATACGCGTATTTTAGCTGAATATTTATCATATATTGGAGTTTTAATTAAAACAACGAAACATACCGATCAACCCACAGTAAAATTCAATTTTTGACGAACATCGAGTCTCGAGCAGTCATCTTCGATTTTTATTTTCAGCGAATCTTGGAGGGTCAAGCTTGAAAATGTTATTCGAGCGATTAATTTCCAAATTTTGCCCAATCTTGTAATGACAAAGGAACTCGTTGCAGTTTGTTCGTCAGCATGTAATGGAACTCAACGTTCGGTATGCCTTTCGTCCGGCGGATACGCCGATGAAATCGACACGCGATAGAATGGAATTTCCAATCTCCTTTCATCTTCGGATGAAATCAAGTCTCAAAAGCGGCGCTTTCATGCGTTGATCTTGCAAGCTTGTCGATCGAGTCACGTGTACCCATCGTTCTCGAACCTCAACTACTCGCCTGATTGTCGCTAAATATTTCCCATCGACCTGTTAATCGATGCTCGATTAAGTTAAAAGTCTGATCTTCACCGCAGAAGACTTTTCTACAAGACAACACTTGTAGACTTTTATGAATATATTACGCATGTTGTACGACACAGACTGAAATATTATTAGTACCATAATAAGATTCGTCTATCATGATTATAATGGCAAAGTTTGAAACAAATCTGAAATTATTCGCATATGTATATAAAAAATACTATAGGATTTTTGTATTTATTTAGAAATATTAAAAATTAGGGTTTCCAATGATTTCTATTCTATATGATAGGTTTATTGATCGATAGATGTGTGTACAATGGATTAAACAGGAAACGATTGTTATTTAACGTGAATTAAATACAGTAATGTGCTATAACTAAGTCAACCAAATAGTTAATTCACAGCTCGCAACTAATAGTTTACAACTTATAACAACTCGGCAACTCAACTCTCGACTCCTCACCACTCGACTGTCAACTCACGACTACTCCACTCGACTCTCACAACAGGACCCTCGACTCACGACTATCTCAACTCGACTCTCACCACTCGACTTTCTACTCACAACTACTCCACTCGACTCTCACCACTCGACTCTCAACTCACGACTCCCCCACTCGACTCTTCGGATGACGACCACCCGGTAAAATTGCCAGGCGCTTTTGGCCTAACGACACTTAGGCCTTCTAGTAATATTGTTTATGGTTCACCCGATATTACTACGATACTACACTACGAAGTACTTTTATCCAATATCTTCTACTGGTTGTACCTGCAAGATGGATTTGAAAAAGTTTTTCGAAGATAAAAGTTTCGAAGATACAATTTTCGTCGGATACACACATTTTTCGACGGTATCGCGAAATAATCTGAAAGAAGCAGAGGATAGTAGAAAATAACGCGCAATAGATCGTATAATGTAGTTTTAGTTGGAAACATAAAATTTGCCTTTGAATTTCCTTTAAAAAAGCTTTTGCCCAGCCCGATACTTTCGTCTCCTACGCCAATATACGATCGGTAGCACGAACCTACGCTATAATCTTGTCCGCGACATTTTTATACGATTCAAAGACTACAAAGAGAAACGTTCGCCGCGATACAAATTGAACGCAAAATGAACTTAATGCGAGGCCAAGTTGGCCCCACGAGGACACGCTTTGATTTCCACCATTCACCAACTAAATTCTCCGTGAAACAAGCCACGTGGACTCGATTGCCCCGCGTTATTGCCGGTTACGATGACCCCATTCTTTTCTATCGTTATCTAGGAATAGAGATTCTCTTCTGCGAAATTGGTCGTCGCCCTACTCGAACGAACAAAAAACGAAAGAGGGTGCGTTTATTATACTTATCGTGAAAAATCAGGAAGTTAGACCAGTGTTTTCGTCCACTTTATACTTTGCTCAACAGCTGCAAGATATTTATGAGAATTTTTCCCGAAATTCGTTCTCTGTACGCTTTATATACATTCGGCAAATTGAGTTAAAATATCACAGGAAACAAACGGAATGAAAACAACGACAAAGGGCCATTCGAAAAACGTTTCCTGCGTCCGGGACGCGATGCACGCTGAATCGGAAAGCATGAATAGAGAAAATGTTACCAGCCATTTACGCGATTCCGCGAACAAAAAGTTGAAAGTTCTAACGAGTGATTCGGAATTACCGTTCTACCGAAAATACTTGAAGTTTCTGCGGAAATTTCTGTTTTCCGACACGCGAGCGCGCGTGAAACGTATGACGTTGAGCTTCGTGTTAAGATTAAAGGGTATACACGAGAGCCACTTCACGAAGAAAACGCGTTGGAATTCCAATCTTATTTGCGGGAATTTTTTGTCATTAAAAACATCTACCTATATATGGTCAGGTGTGAAAAAATTTATCGACAAATATGGACTACTTCTATTACCATAAATCGCTTCTAAATCGCTATGCGATGGTTGTACGAAGGATTATTTAACACTCATGGGACTACTGGTGATAATAAAAAACGGAATCGTGTCAGTTTGCTCGTTTCATTCGAACCTATTAATCCCGGTTCAGTTTTCGATAAAAGAACAGTGTTCTAGCTGAATCGCGTGAGTGAAGTTTTTTAGATCGCTGATGAAAATCGACGATTTTAAAACGTTAAATTTTTCATTTCTCTAGACGTAAAAAAGTACGTCTGTAGAAAAGTAGATATTACTCCGCTTCGTATTTCTATGCAAAATACGGGTAAATTGTTTTTGATGTAGAGAAATTTTCACGCCTGTCGAAAGCGGTAAATTCGAAAGTGCAAGAGAAGCACCGTTGAATGATATATTATAGTTCGCACGATTGAACTTTTCAAAAAAATATGATCGTAAAAGGTCAGCCGCGAATGCCAATCACGCACGTATCAAAACAAAAATCCATTCGTAAAATTTATTGGTTGAAAGTTTTACTCGTTCGGAGACACGTTTTCAATTGTAGCAATAGAAAGCTCTCGTCCTCGTTTAAACTCATCCGGACTCATACGCTGGGTCGACGTACAATGGCGGCCAAGTACTTTGACCTCAACTTACAGCCTTAAGTCGGGCTTTCGTTGGCTCCTTGTAATGGTGTAACGATCGCTGGATTTTCTTGCCAACTCGGAGGAAACGTGACTCTGATAAACGTGTCTTCCAATAAAATCTATGACATGATAAAATCGTTGAGGAGTACGCAAGCGTGTCGTACACGCGTTGCGTAAAACGCGGGGGGTCTTCGTTTCTCGTAACGCTCCACCAATGGAATTACACTGTCATTCATCTTTCGCGTGAATTCTGTGGACGCGCGAATCCTTGACTGATATTTATGTTTGAGCAAAGTGGAAAACGGGAAAGGATTCTGGAAGCTCGATAAGAATCTAAAACTTTATTTTTCTAATTAGCAAAGTAGAGTTTGGAGCGTGTGTTTTATAAAATCCTAGAATTTAATAGCAAGTTTATAGCAAGAGTAACATAAATTTCTGGCTCATAATTTATATATCTCGTGATTATGATTTCTGCCTGACTACCTTGATTAGCAAAATGAAGTCGTATAACAACGATAAATTTTGAAATTGCTTCTCGAGATTATTGCGCAATGGTCATGCGATAAAACTGTTATTGCATCGAGCATCTCACCGCTTTATGAACTACCACTTCGATCAGGATAACATTTGTGTATCGTTGAACCGCGGTGATTTACGTTCTACAGTGAATACAGTGTAGCCGCGTTTGAATATCATTGATAATAGCGTTTTCCTATTCATAGTCGGAATAGTATTAACGGTTTTATTACGATCCTGATAGTACTTTATAATATTCTGTACACGATCAATGGGTCAAAACTAAACCTGTCGCGTATTATTTCAGAACGTAATCAAAGATCGATTCAATCTATGAAACGTACATACGGTGATTATATGTAGAATTTCGTTATATCATTGAAGCGCAGGATACAGTTTCGGAATCGCAGTCAAAAGAGATCCCCTTTATCGTATGGGTGCACCAATCTTTATTTTTCAGTTTTCTTGCCTCACTCCCTCGACGTTCATACGAGAACCTTGTGCCGCTTCGATGAGGCAGTTCCGGGTGCTTTAAATATTTGACGAGCTCGCGTGTGTTCGTCGCGTTTCTATGTAATCTCGTCTTGTTCAGTCCGGTGCTATCGATGAAATTTTTGAAAGGGAAGCGTGGTATTAAAGCCTATTCGCCAAAGGCCGTCTCTGTCGTGAGAAGTAATTTCCGGATGAGCGAGGAACGAAGGAGGAGAAAAGGGAAGAAGAAGAAAAAAACAGGTGAATCTCTTTATATTTCCAGTCCGTTACAGATTTCCCACAGGCGGTTTTGCATAAAATCGCGGCTGTAGGATCTCGGTTTTTAAAATCAGACCGCGTCGTCGTGTTGGATTCACGGAACATAATTATGCGTTTGTATGACGCTTAACTAACTGCACAATAGGGGTGGCGTGATAGCTCGACCTGCGGCCTCGTTCTGTGTTGGTCGTTGCAGCGAACGTTGAAACCTGTTGCAACCGACTGAAACGACCTAATGTTCTCTACTCCCAGTTGAATCCATTTACTTTTCTTCCTTTTTCCTCGATTTTGTTTCGCTTCCACTAAGCGACAGGGAATCAGCTCTTCCTGTTCTACTCGGTCTACGATTTATTTCCCGATTCTGTTGTGATCTCTTCCTTTATATCGCTCTAATCGTACAATATTTTCTTCTCTGTTGTGGGGTACGATAAACTCTGAGATAATACAGAATATTTCTTGCGTAAATATAGATATTATCGATTAATCAGGCGATATTACACGTGATTTAATAACGACACAACAGTGCAACACTGTTTGGATGTTTACTGACATTTATCTACCTAATATAATATAATATATTATAAAATTAATACGATTTAGAATTAATAAATTAATTATTAGAATTAATAAATAGAATTGATGCCTACTAACAGACTAGAATATAATGTTAAACGTATACCATAAGGTGAAACGATTATTTGCAGCGGTTATTATTAAGCAATTATTAAACCAGTTAATTAACATTACTCCGACAGGGTATTAGTATCCGTCAAACTACACAACTTCCTTGAACAGGCTATTGTATCGTGTCAGTGAACCAGCGAATTTACTTCAATAACAGGATCCTAAAGCTTTGTGTTCCCGTCAGAGAAGCGTGTGACGCGACCGCCGTGTTCGAAATATCCGGAAAGTTGAAAATCGACGAAGAATACAAGAGGAAAAATTTGCCACGGGAGGAAAACAGAATCGACGAACAGAAACAAAAACAAACGTCGCATCGATTTGATCGTGTTGTCAGTCGTCCTAACTTGGAAGTCGTAGGAAACGCGCGTCGAGCACGAAACGGGAATGCAACTGACTCGATAACTTCCTGGAACATTGTCGGGACGGAAACACCTCCGTTCCTCGCTGAGCTGTCCTTATTAGGGTCGCCCACCGAGCACAAAGGCTTCGTTGAAAAGTTTTCCGCGGGAATCGAAGGAACGTCCGGAGAAATTTCTCAGAAATAAGCCGATTTTCCGTAACGGTCTTAAGGATGTTACACTCTCCCCTTGAGTGTTACTCAACGAAAATACCATTAGAGGATCCCAAAGTCGATCGATGAAACTATTTTAATCGAGCTTTGGTGTACTTAACGCGTCCTCTTGAAAATTTGCGTGGATTTGAATCATCCTTTTTGAGAAGGAAGTTAATATTTTTGTTTGCTTTGTAATTCGTTTAAAATGTAAATTCGTTCGAAAAGGTGAAACGATAGAGACTATAGTATTTCCTTTTCGTATATAAGAATTTCACGGTCTACTCCTCCATAATGAGGGCAATTAACGAATAACGAAATTAGGAAAAGTTGAAGAAGCGTACGAGTCGATTGGTAATTAGTGAAATTCGCAATCAGAATTATTGTCAAACTGCACGTTCGTGTGGTAATAGAATTCGACGCGATGCACAGACTTAAAATTGATCCTGATTGTATACATGTCACAAACCCGATTGAATATCATCATGGCACATTCGCTCGTACGCTGCCAACTCCCGGCTCTCTACTCCCAATCGAATATCCTCGTTTGCCGTGTCAATCCCACTTTGTTTACTTGATTGTCAGGGCATAATAATTAGACAAAGGTAAAAGTAACGAAGTTCGGATGTTAATGGTTGGTTAAATGTGCTTCATGAACTAAATTACAGCTATTCCCAGTAGTAATCGATCAAATTATATCTTTCGTTTCATTTCGAAAAACAACATTTACACGAAATTATCTTCAAACCCAAGTTACTTTAGCGATACTTCTTTTTTTATTTTGCCATCGATTAAAATATTTTACTAAGAAGAATAAGCTCGAATAACCTTGAGTTCGCACGTACCGATCCCAGATCATCCTTATTTTAATATTCTTCCAACGTTACATAGTTACCTTGAACCAACCTGGCCTGTCCGTATGTACATTATCGCACACGTATTTGCTAGAGCCGTACAACAAGTTTGTTTGTTTTTCGAACCCGCTTCGAAATGAAATTTCCTCGACGAACTACCGTGCGCTCCTCATAAAATCTCGTTAATTTTCACGTCATCGTGTGAGAAAAAAATGTCACCCCTATGAACGATACGCTAATGGCGCGAGCGGAAATAATCCGGCATTAATTTTCTTCCTCGTGAACGTCTGTCCTTTTCCACCCTCGATGGCAACCATTAAATAAAGTTACGCAATAAATTCACCACTGACGCTTCTTCTGTATTTGTCGTTTATACGTGAAGGATAAGATCGTCAATTTAATTGAATTTTCGCCAGCTCGTGATGAAACACGAAGCTCATTTTTTTCCTTTTTTTCCCTTTTCTTTTTCCTTCGCGAAATGTTTTATGAATTTTTCTGAAAGCGAGAATCGGTGGCGTTCTTGTTTACACGAAATGCATCATTCTTTTGTACGGGATTACGCCAACGCGTCGTCGTCATAATACGTTATAAAACCAGTGACATTGCTCGCCTTTGCACCGCGTGGGTATTAAGTAACGGCAAATGCACGCTCGAAGCATAGTTGATGCAATTATAATGAAACAACACCGTATCATAAAATACCTGTGCATCTGGTGGCTGCTGATAGAAACTACGAAAGTATTAGAAGAAGCGTAAGAACGACAAAATTCGCCAATGCTCGATAAACGAAGCGTTCGGATTTTCTCGTACAATTAAGGATCCTTCGAAACTGGTGAACACGTTCGAATTTTCGTAATTAAACGTTGCTCGTGACACATGTTCTAAACACTCCTGCGCGCAAATATTGATTTAAAATTATTCTGTTTCGGCGAGTAAGAGACACGTACGATGTACGTGTCCGAAATGTCCGATCAAATTTTCGTTAGGACGATGCTGGTCGATTTTCGACGAATATAAAACAAGGGATGAAATTCATTTACATTTAGCGCGGTTATAACATAGGGTTGTTTAAAGCGCAGATCCCGGAAATAGGTCGTCGTCAAATCGAATCTATTCGCGAGTCGAACTAATGAAGCGTGTCGAGACGTACTTAGCGGAAATTCAGCGGAAAGAACACTTGGCATCGATGATAGTTGGAAGAAAGAAAATGCTTTTCGTCTTACGTCCACGTGTCAGACCAGCCTGTATTCAAATAAACGGAGAAACGATTTAATAAAATCGAAAGCGGGGGAAGATATAATGCGAGAACTGGAGCGTGAAAAGCTCGTTTTAAATTCGCTGGAAAACAACCATAAACATGCGACTCGACCGTGGTTCGCACGAACACATCGAAAAAGTAAGCTTCGTTTCCACTCGCAGGATATCCTGGGCATGCAGGCTAAATAAGAATCCTCGAATCTAAGATTTGCTAATTATTCAATTTCACGTCGATTTGGAAAACAGTTTGGGAAATTTCTTAGATCGAATTTGAATGTACTAATTTTCTCAGCTAAGTTCTTATCCTCGTAATGTTAGTACGGCCAGTTGTAAATTTCCAGGATTTCGTAATTTCGACTGTGAAAAGAGAAGATAAAGACATTGATTCAAAATGCAAATGATCTACTGTTTTCTAGAAATTCCATTTAGCACGGTACCATCTCTAAAATAAATAAACGCGACAAGTATTCTGTATCTCGCTCCTGTTCAATGGAGAAGATTACGTGCCCTTTGAAAAGTGACCCGAGATCCAACACCCTACTCTCTCTTTAAAATTACTCGGCTACTAAAGAATGAAAGTTCTCTCAGCTTGGCTATTACCCTGTGCAAGTTTTCAAGAAGCTTCAGCTTCGAGCCAGCAAAAGACCGCATTCCCGATCGATTATTACATAATACTATGGTCATTAATTCTTAGCATCGATAGTCCTCGATTACATAACTCAACGTGATCGTAAACAGATTGTTTACCACGTTCCATGTCGAAACTCAAGTATAGAGCTCGCTGGAGTACGCTAATTAAATTTAATTCAACGATAGGCAGATTACTCACGTGACGCAAGTGTATTCGGTCGATTGGTTCGGAGGGAAGGGTAAAGTCCTGCTCTAGAAGTTTTCATGGCAAGCTTGCGGGATCCACGGAATCCACAGTCGAGAGAGGAAGGATTATTGCTTAGATTTACGGAGACATTCACGGATTTACGGCGCCTGCTCGGAATTTCCATCTGGTCTATCGGCAAATTATCCCTCGATCGAGGTTCGATGCACCATTGTTCCTGGTTTCCTACCTGGAAATATTGATAAACAAACGCTCCTGCATAAGCTGAGCGTTAATTAATTGCGCAACGAACGATAATAATCGGTTAATTCCTCGGCTAGCGTTTATTAACAGCGCTGATCATCGAGCATACTGAACTCGATGCGCCGTTAAAACGGTGATATACTGCTCGATTTAGACTATAAAGTTATTTGTAGTTCGAATAGACACTATTTTAGTTGACTCTGTATTAATTCAGCGTGTCTGGATAATAGTCGATGTTCTAAGGAAACGAGGGTTGATTCGATGCTAAAAGCTCTAAAGATCTTGAATATAAACGAATAATTATTTTCTAAATTATTTATTTTTAATTCTCCGCCTTGTTATTATACCACCAAAGGGTTAATCCAATTCCCCCTTCGATGCACTGCTATCCGGGATAACTTTTCATTTTAGATTCTTTTCAGCAAAGTACAAAAGTAATTGGACCGAGGATAATCGCAAAGACAGCGTAGCATGACACGTTGTTACGGATACTGTCATGATCTCGTTAGAAATTCATGATTTTGTTTGTTCGATCGCATACACATATAACGAGCCGAACAATAGACATACTGCAAGCGTATGCATGAATTTTTCACACGACAAATACATATGCATGCATTCGTTCCAATGTATCCACACGACGTGTCGCCCCGGGTAGATTTGGAGATTGATTCGCGAGGTTATAAATATCGAAGTTTGAATAACGTATTCGCTGTTTCAATTCAACTACCGGATCGTTCCACCAATTTCGAGGGCCATAACTTTACGAGGATTCGTTTGCGGTGTTTTTTCCATTAACGGATCAGTCAAATAACACCTACGAAGTGAGCAAAATATTAGGTTGTTGAAAAGTTTCTTTCGTTTTATGAGAAAATAATAGACGCGCAATGTTAATGTTTTATATTATTTTGTCATTTTCAGACAATTTTCATTATTTTTGACATTTCACAGACTTGGTTTCACGTTTGTATGAAGGTGCACTGTTGTAAAAGACACGTTTGCGAAATAAACACACAACACAAGAAGTAGCAAAAATTTCGCTTCCCTGCTACTTCGAACTTTATCTCGATAATACAAATTCGTCGTATGCTTTTTGTTACGATGGTTCGCGGAGAGACGCGTTCAAAAATATCGCGTCAACGAGAGTCGTAAATTCTCGTTACGATTAGGTAATCGACGCCACGAACTTATCGCTCCCCTATTTCTTTTACGATAATAGGGGTGGTTAATTGATGTTAGGTTGGATTCACACGTATTAATGTGGTTTATTCAAANAGATGGTCAACATGTGTTAGACAGACAGGAAATGCAGGTAGAATTGGCAAGTGATTGTTTTTGATCTGAAGGACCTTAGGGGTATATAGGCCAAGGTTTATGATAGATCCTTGAGGCTATTGAGAGACGGTGCATCCGGTCGTTATCTCTCCCGCGGTGAGTGACCTGGTCCAGGTAAAAAGTCGCCCGACGTAACACTTTTATTAAAAAATGATGTACAATAATTATGCTTAATGATCGAAACCCGGAATCTCTTCGATTTTACATCATTATCAAGAATTTCATACCTCAAGCTTTAATTCGCTATTCGCTATTAATCATTAGCGACACCGTTAAAGACGTTGCTTCGTTAATTATAAAACCATAGAACGTTCTTTTCATTTTACGACAGACTGTGACGACGAAGATCTCTTTTACTACCAGTTCATCGGTCACCATGATAATGAATCACCCCTCTTTCCCTTGGGGTGGGGAGTGGAAATAACGCAGGTAAAGAGATATCGTTATTGCGCAAACAAATTACTCGAACGTTGGATTTATTACGGGACCCATTCTTTTGGATCATTGTACTCGAATTAATCTTCCTCTAGAGAATAATGTGACCTGTCGTTGTCCAAATTAAAGTTTCTCGACCGATTTATTAAGCAGGAAGTAGGTAAATTTACAGGTAACGTGGATGAACAATCATCGTGTTCGACTCACGGGCCGAGAAACTTTCGACGTGCACCGGTTAAGCATACTTCGCGCCAGTCCTTGAGAGAAACTCGGTTTCCTGCACTCTCAACCTTTCGATCCTCGAAACTGCTTGCGAAATCATTCGAGTCCCGTCGTGTAGACGATTTCGAAGCTGTCGTATCGTATTTTCAGACACGATTTCCCCGTTATTCGCGTTTAGACGTTAGTTGTGAATATTTCAGAACGCGTTAAGCTGAAAAGATTTCTCTTGTGTCAAGGATGAATTGTACCTGTACAATACAATTTGTGTTTACTCGAGTTTTATACTTAAGTGTTTGATCAAGCTGATTGTTTCGATAAAATATTGTTCGAGGTACAATAGAACTGCATTTATTGGATAAATTTTATTTAGTACACGATTAAACGAAGTATCGATCGAATCCACTTATGGATATAAATTCCAATTAGTTAAACGAGAAATCACATACATGCATAATGAAGAGAATGATAGCGGGGAAAATTAGTGGACTCCTGTTACGTTGTTACGTGTATTTAGTGACCACTGTTTAAAATGTCATGGCCTACGCTTATCGCGTAAATTCGAAAAGATAGTTGATCCTTACCGACATCAAGAATATTAATTAAATGGAACCTTTTAGAAGAAGAATTAAATAAAATCTTTTAGAATCTTCAATTGAATATTTATACCCAGCATCTCTTTTATTGTATACGTACGACTATATATTCTATGCATGTTCATAATTCAATCTTGTGTGAATAAAAACGTAGACTAAATTCAAGCGCAATATATTTGAGAATCGATTGAAATTGAATTGATAGAGATGCAAATGATATTCACCCTTCTCAGAGATCTCCTCCATATCTATCAATTAGCTTCGTTCCGATGAAACATGACTCGCAGCCGACAATGATTGTTTAATCTTCCAGCGTATTTACAATTTACGAGTCTTTTACGTAGTCAATTTCGCACTTCCATTTTGGTAATTCCAGAGATTCCCAGATGTTACCGTTTTGTCATTCGAAGAGTTTCCCAATCTTCATCCATCTTAATAACATTCGAGTCCTCGAACAAGATAATAATCTCTCGGTACAGTAACTATAGTATAAAATATATGAAGTACATTCATGGAATACGCGTTTTCATTCGCGAATACAAAACAGGAATTTCCTACTGCTTTAGTTCGAATTCTGCTAGGAAATGACATTTTACATCTAATTTCAACAAAATATGAAATTACGAAAGCTATGAACGGAATTCGTAGTATTACGAATTACCATGAGAATCTTGTATTCGCTTTAATGATAGAACTGGCGTAAATATACCGTTCGAATAAGAGAAAACGAAGATGGAGAAGGAATCTCATTCTTCAAATTTCTTATATCGGAAAGACAAAATCATCCTATTTCCTAAAAAAAAAAAAAAAAAACACGCACCGTAACAACCCTATAGGAATTCTTTGAAACATTACTAACTGGTTATTTCGACTACTCTGTTAGTTTTAACGTTAAGTTTCGAAAGTATTTGCAAGCATCGTGTGCAAATTATTGTCGCTAGTATCAGAAGAATTTTACTCTGTGATCGTACGATATTTCGCTAGATTGCTGAACATTCGGATTGCACTCGTTGGATTTAATAAAAGTAACACGTGTACTGCATAGGGCAGACTTGCTTGATTAATAATAAACGCATCGCGAGTTGCTACGAGCTGTCAAAACTGCCGACCATTAGCGTGAGTCTGGTAAACTGGCAAAGTGACGAACGTGTGTGGCGGTTCGTTGAATTAATAGATGCCGCGATACACGTCAGTCTGTTAATGCAATCTATGTACGAGCTCGTCACACATACTTGCCATTCTCTTGCATGCGCACGTACACACACGTGTTCATGACAACGCGATAACATTGAAATTTCAATTAAATGGAGACCACGCTGATCTGTTGCAAACATTCGTTCGTTTCATCTTTTACGTTGAGAATATCGAAACATCGCGTTATACTTTATCTGCAGTTGTTTCCGCAAAGTCTCCTTTAATCTAGAGTATTATTAGAATTGTAGAGGACTATGTGTAGAGGAGGTTTATTCCTGACAATTATTAAACGTTATTCAAACCGTCAAATATATTTAAAATGAATTAAATAAATAAATACAGTTAAAGTTCGCTGATACCTTCGTACAGTGTATAAGTCGCAAAATAAGATTGCTGATAGATGCTCGTGAGATACTCGTCGATACTCGATAGATACTCGTTGATACTCGAAAAATACTGCAAGATAACCGATGGATAACTCGTATAACTGATTCGCTCGCGATTCGAATTCGAATTCGTCTTTGTTCGATAGTTGGACGGACGTAGCGGCGACATTGTTTTGCTCGGAGTTTATTCATTAATACATTACGTATATTTTAACGATCTTGATATTCCGAGACAAAACAACGACATGATTTAAACTGTCCTGTACTCGCGTGCCACTACAGAACCTATAAACTCTGTCTAGTTCCTAAAAGAATGTTCTATATTTCGTCTTCTTTCGGACTTAAGAACACGAATAGTGCTATTTTGTATTTTAAATACTCTACTTTAGCGAAGATTACTCGATTGAGGTTAAATCGACAAGGTAGTTACTGGTACAATCTTCTGTAAGCAGCGTGCTCGAAGGAAAAGAATATTCGAAAAGCGGTGTCGTTGTAACTTGTAATTTATCGATGCATCGAGAGCCTCGATTAAAGGCAGATTCCGCTCTAAGTACGTCGTAAAGTTTGATATATGTGTAACCGGTGCGGAAACGCGTTCTCGATATTCCACGCGAGCTGAGATTTTGCCGAAGAAACGAATATCTCTCGATTACTTAGCTCACGCTGCACGCCGTTTGTACTCCGATGAAATACTGGCAGGAATTAAAAGCCATCTTCGTTTCACGACTCGCTCGAAATGGTATCTACGTAGACACGATCTCTTCACCAGAATATCGAGAAATATTCATTTGAGAACCGACCGCTTGGTATTCCGAAGGAACAGATAACGTTACATTTCGAATTTCCATTCGTTCTACGATCGTGAGATAAAGAAGAAGCGTTGAATGTAATGAAAATATTCTTCACGATATACGAGCTTCTCATAAGGAAAATTCTACTTCCTTATTGGTTCCTTAATTTCACTATGTAGGAGATGGAAGATTCGATAGAGGTAAATTACGCGAGATGGTTCGTTGTTTAAACCGTCAAATATATTTTGAATAAATAAAATAAATAGATACACGAACAATGTTCGATGTGTAGTACACACAGATTCTAAGTCGCAGAGATAGCTGATGATTACTCGGTAGAAAATCGCAAGATACTTGTCAATACTCGATACTAAAAAGGCTGTTCTCGTCGGTTGCGTCCGTATATTTATACTGGTTGAGGGAGAACCGGAAAATTTGAATTCGTCTACCTTTGACGGTTGCATGTAGCGGCGACATTGTTTTGCCCGGAGTTTGTTTTTTATTAATACGTTACGTATATCCTAACTGTCTTGATACTGCGAGGCAAATATTCAAATACATGATATCTGATTGTTTCGACGTATTGAGTTTTCTAGAACGCGAATCAATTGTAGGCACAGCCTAAGCGTAAAGAACGTATCGAGATAGAAACGAATATTCAATGTAGATAAAAACCCATCTAATGGAGAAAATGCATCCTATGCGTAAATAACGGAAAATGTAGCATCTACGGTAAAAATCATTTCTCGGAAGTCTTGTAAGTACGTGTAACATAGACCACGATTAGAAACGTGTTGGTAGTTCAAATGTAGGTAAGCGTGGATCCCCTGTCGCGAGGAAAGGAACGGGAAAGAATGGGTTCTGAAAGCTTTTTTCAATTGGGTGTTCCACCACCCATGGCTTCCACGTTGAATCACGTGGCGTGCTCATCGATTTCGCGGAGAAACACTTTCAAAGAGAAACTTCCTCTTGGGAAGAATCGAAGTTACAAAGTAACCTTTTCATCAGAGATTCGCCAACCACGTTTCCGCGCAGAAACTCGTGAAACTCGGATTAACGAAGGCTAATTGATATACATTAATTTGGTGTCATTGCAAAAACGACGAATACCAGATTCGAGGCTCGTTAAGCGGTGTTCAGAGCTACGTAAATCAGAATTATCGCAAATCGACGGTCGGTTCAATGCGCAATTAATCATCAGCAACGCCGATATCAACGCGAAATTTCGCAAGCACGCCCCACCCAGCTGGCGGCTACAATCAACACGATTCAGTCGACGAGAATTTATTGGACGCCGAGGACAGAAATTCGTTGGAAACCGCGACGATTCGTGAACCACGAAGTGGATACAATTTTATTCCATGTGCGCTCATTCTCAAGTTTCGCATCTTACGAGATTGCTTGCGCGAGAACGAATCGATCCGATAAAATCGACGTTAACCTGATATTTTGGAAACGACGTTCGCAGCTTTGAACGTACGCGAGCGTGATAGCTAAATTTTTCAGTTAATTCGAACGATTTTCTGCTGCCATACCGGCAACCTTCAAAGAACGTGCTTTAACGGCGTCTGTCAGTGGGCGTTAATGCGTTCTAACGATGGTCGTAGTGACACGGAAAGCGAAATGGAATTTCACGATAGTATCGCGTAAAAGTCCTGTTGCTTACCGTGCACATATATCTACGTGTATTTTATACATCGTCGGCAAACGTCACACGTAAATAGTAATTTTCAGAAGCTTTCCTCTATGACGAAAATATCGTTTCGACGAGAGTCGTAGCAAGGAATCCCTTTTCTATCGGAATATTTCACTTCGCTAGGAGACCTGATCACGTTTAAGCGCAAGGAATGTACAAGAGGAACATGATACGAGGAAAGTGTAGACGAAATTTGGAATCTTACGCTGATTTAAACATGGAAATTTAGCGTGGAAAAGATATTCGCGAAAAGAATAGCAGATCCACCGTGAGAATTATAGTGAAGTCGTTTAACATGGGGTACGACGTGGATTCGAATCGACACGTATAGTGCGTGAATTTAAATATCAGGAAAATCTTAATTTTATTTCCTGGATATAACTTACATTTCATATGTCAAAAAGCAAGACAATTGTTCGTTAGCATACAGCATTGTACGGAATGAAAAGTGGATCCGAAGTGAACGTGTTGACAACTAATACTTTTCGCCTTTTGTATTTCTCGTAAAATGCATAAGGTGCAAATTGCTTATATTATTCTAAGCAGCAATTGTAACTTGGATATAGGAACGTTGGTGTAGGAAACATTTTTCGGGAAGCGAACTTTTGTATTCTCTGGATCTTCCGTAGATGAACGACTCACGGAATCTCTGGTCGGGTCTTTTCAGAATTTTTAGAGCATGTTGCAGCCAAGCGGCACAACCCACTTCCATTCTTTGGCCAGGTGATTTTAAATTTCGTTTCCTCGTATCTCTCGACTCGTGTGAAATTCTCTTCGAATTTCGTGGAACAAACGATCGAACGATTTCATAGGTCACCCAAGATTGAGTAACGTTTCTCTTCGAGTCTTAATTTCGAAAAATCAATTTCATCGAAGATCCAATCGTTCTACGACTACGTGACACAAATCGGACGAGAGGAGTTCCAAAAATCATATAAAGTTTCAATCTTTATTGAGGTAGAACACGGATATAACTTTTTCTAAGAAGAAAATATAAAAGTATAAAAAAAAGTATACTCGCTTGTTTAGCTTTCACGAATTCCTTTCCTCTTTCTCTCTCATCTTGCATAAATATATAAAGTCTTGATCGATTAATCGTTTCCTAGATAACTTGGATCAACGATCAGGTTCTGCAGAAAATCAAAATACGCTTTAATTTAATACCTTAGAAATTGAATCTCGCGATTTGTTTGGGAACGTCATGGCTGAGATACGAGATTTTGGATAACGTATACGAAGGATATACGATGTCAACAAATTCTCTTGCAGGGAAATAGCTTCCCCGCCATAAATTAGCCTCTGTGCTCGTTAACCCGAAGCACAATGCCCCGAGACAGTGAACACCACCAGAGCGCGCTTTCTCTTCGAATAAATTCCAAGTTTCGTCGTAACGGACTGGTTGAGCAACTCGTTTAAAAGAAACCCCTTTCCTATCTACGCCAGTTTGATTACCACAACAATACGGAAGTTCTTTTTCGGCTAGGAACAAGCCAAGTTAATCACAACACCGATACCACGAAACTTGAACTCAATCGATCCTCACCGCATTCAACGAGAAAACACTTAGGAATTCTCTTCGTAATCGTGTCACGAACCAGCTACAATGGCCGCAGAATCTTTAATCGTCCCCGTACAATGCCTCTCAGAATGTTTCGTTTAAGTAAACGATCGTTATCGATTCGATGAATTGTCACGATCGAAACAACTGTAATTAGGTCACCGTGTGGTATTACAATCATAGACACAAGGTCGTATGCTTGTTCCGCTAATTAGATTCTCGATCATCTACGTGACGATGACGGTCTATCTACTACAACGGACGACGTCTTGAAACTTCGAGATAATCAACGATTTCCAAATAATAAATTGACGCGGGAATAAAATTATTTCTCAACGAGAATTAATTAGAAAGTTGGAAAGTAATCGAAAAGTGTAATTATTTTGAAATTGCCGCGTCCACCAAGCGCAATTGGAAAGTTTCTGTTAACACGTCGAAACGAACACGAAGGGTCCTTAATCGATTATTCGCTCGCATGACCGCAGTTCTGCAAACGTTTCACAATGATTGTTTCTCGTTGTTACACGACTCGTGATAAGTAGGAATTTCGAGAGACGCCAGGATAAAGAGGACTCGTAAAAGCATTTAATCACGATGTTCGCGTATCGAAATGGACTTGCTTCTTTCGCGGTGAAACCATTGAAAAATGGATGTTGCAATCGCGTGTTTCGTACCGGACCGAATCAAATTATCTCAGCCGAAATAGGATCGTAGCTGAATTACGGGACTACGTAATCCGCGGTAGGTCAGGGTGCTGGACTTCGACTGAAATCGCGGTTTCCTCGGTGGTCAGGTACGCCATGTCGTGTTCCTCGTCGTTAACGCCTTTGTTAACGAGCTGGAGGATTTTATTTCACTGCCGTGGAAATTCTTCTCTTTATTTTCCCACCTTCCTTTGGATCTTTTCTCGTTCTCGGAGATTTTCTCCTTCTTTCTTCCGTTTTCTTCATCTTAATCGCTTAGCAGGTCGATTAATTAACCGCGTAAGAAATAATTAAAAGATAAGGAAAGGAATGGAGAAAAACTATGGCGGTGGCTCGCGACGCAGATGAATCGCAACTGAAAGCTCCGCTAATGAATTACAACGTCGCTTTATATTTTTTTCTAATTAATGGACGCCATCTATTAAGCGCCGGAACATCGATGAATTGCTTTGTTTTGCCGCCCTTCGCCCCTCATCGTCCTCTGTTGCGCGCCCTTCGTTTCTCCCCTCTTTCTGATTCGCTACGAATGGCCCTCCACGGTTATTGTTCAGGTGAGAAATTGAAACGAACAAACGGTAGCGCCGGAGGTCGTTCGAAACGATACTCGTGGTTACCACTTAATTCATTGTACCCGAGCTCGTTTTGTGTTCAAAGTCGGCTGCACAATGAATCGACGTTCGCAGTCTTTCAGAAAAGTATTTGGGTAGTTACCGTAGAAAACTTTGATCGGTATATTTTATAAATGTAACGTCATCGTATTTTCATTCTATGAAAATTCATGCTATGTTTACGTTGAGATTTATTTGTCAAATATATTTGTGATCATCGCGTATGTTTTCAATGAATATCTAATTGTCTGGTTTCAAAATGCATGAGTGCAGTCAAAATAGCTGTGTCTCATTACAGCGCTAATAAAATTTTCAAATGTTTCATACGGCACACATAATATATTCATATAAAGTTTTTTACAGATATCAAAATATTTTACGCGATCCAGCAAGAAAAAGTTATAATTCATCGGTTTCATTCTTGGACAAAATAGACGCTTGTTGGATTTTATCGAAGTTTTATTAAAAACAATGGTTCGTTGTTTCATCCGTCGCTCTCCGATTTGCTCCGTCGCTCGAGCAGAATGAGCAAAAACGATAGGATAAGGAGGCTTTCGTTAAGTCGTATTAAAGGCAGCTCGTATTTTTCGACTAATATTCCGTGTCACTCTTCATAACCGTAATTTACGAGCAGCTCGGAGTTAAGTAACCATGAAAATATGGCCTTTCCACGGTTTCTACCTCGTAATCCGACACATGGACCTTCTAACCAATCTGCATGGACGGCATCTCACCCATAAGGATAAAAAATCACAGTGGTTCGTGAAATAAACGGATCCAAGTCGACCGTAGATCTCCGAGGGAAAGGTCCTCGAAATCGATCCACGCTCGAAGCTTCGTCCGCAAAATAGCCGCAACGATTTGTCGTGGCGATTGCTCGGAATAAATTTCCCAAGCGATCGCGACGCTTTTCGAAATTTATCTCCGCCACTGCATAGATTTATTTGCGAAAGAAGGGCGGCGTGCACACGCCGCTACCGCCAACGAAAACGTTGCGTCACGCAGCTAAATAATCCCGCCGGCGGACCAAACAAATAATTCTATCTTGCGAAACTTGTCCGCTCGAATGGGACTCGTTCAACGCTACTGATGCGAACCTACGTATTTATTGCTATTAGCAGTAAAACGTAATAACCACCCGGCAAGAAACCGTCGCTCGAGTGATTACCGAAGAGATGAGACGAAGAATTCGCGGCTGAAGCGAGATATTTATCGAAGAATTCGTCGTTCGTCGTGTAAAACCAACGAAAGTCCAGTCGGAGAATGCGAGTTCTCCGTGGTTCCTTTCACGCAGCTTCGTCCTTGGATGAGAACGCAGGATTCTCGCGGGATGCTCGCGTATCGTAAGCCAACTTCGAAGAATCCGCCTTTCGTATCTCGTTCTTGCTCGTCCCGTTCCTGCAGATCATCTCATTGGAAGTGGCTGGTACGCTGATTACTTCTGTCAGTTGCATCGCTGTGGCGAATCGCAACGCCTGAAAGCAGAATCGAGAGATCGTCAGCGCTCTGCGAAACTTGCAAAGCTATTCAACGGTATGCACACAGGGGACTCACGTGTGTTCAATCGTGTTTCGTTGATGAGATCAAGCTATTGACGTACGTCGCGTGAAACAGTGTTGGTTGAACACAGAGAAGGGAATGCAAACAGGTCGGTGCACGCGCGTAGGGCAAAGGGTGTCGACTACAATGGTCGTTGAATCACTCGGCAGTCGGGACCTTCCTTCGCGGTTTCACGCCGAAGAGAATGTTTGAATTGCCAAGCGTGAATTAGGGGATGACGAGAGTTTGATACGTTCAGTGTTCTTCTTTGTTGGTTTTTTCAACTTTTTAACTTTTGTTATCTAATTACTATTATTATTCTTAAAGAAAGCGATATCTTCTAGCCTTGTAAAGTGTTGAACGAGAAACGAGGAAGATGGAAAAATGCGAGTAAAAGTTAGTGCTACGTAAAACAATTACGGAGAGAATTCGATAACTTTACAAGGTTCTTAGTATAATTCTTTTGTGAGAGATAGAAAGTTACAATCTTCGTAGACTCGCAAAGGATCTGATGCAATTAGTTTCTTGGGTCGATAGAAACGCGTTCCAGGCGAATTCATTACAAAATTGTATTTTTCGCAGTTTCTTCGAGGCTGTATTTAACTACAGGAAAATCCTCGTGAATTACGAATCCTCACTACGAGTAGATAACCTTGTTTTATGTTATCAACTAACCTTGTTCCAGTTTAGACAGACTTTCTACGCACCGGTTAGCCCCGCTGTTTGTTGCTTATTTTTATCTCTTCGTTTTTCACCGTTTCCGTTTAACCGTCCGATAAAACTTTCTTTAGTCGATGTTTCCGCGTTCAAATCGTTTAACCACGTTCTTCTCTATGGAAATCGCTCACGAATATTAAATACAACTCGTTCTAACAATGAATTTCTTACACGTCGTAAAAATACATTGCAAATACATTTGTATTAGGTTGTCGGAAAAGTTTCTTTCGTTTTATAAGGAAATTATAGACGCACGATGTTTTTCGTTTTATATTAGTTTATTGAATTATGCACGAATATAATAATAGAAATAAAACGAAATGGATCATACCTAATTCAATAAAATAATATAAAACAGAAATTGTCGTTCATCTATTATCACCTTATGAAAGGAAAGAAACTTTTCGGACAACCTAATAGTATTTTGAACGAGTAAATGACCACGTATATTCCAATTTTTGTCTGTTATGTTCGGCTGCAAAAAATTAGTGCCGGTTGAGCGATCTTGTGTAAAATCGTTGTATCCCATTGAAACGCTTTGGTCGATGTGAATTCAGCGATGTGATTCAGTGAACAATTAAATGTAATTTCAATTCGAAAAGTTATCAAAAAGGTTTTACTATCCTGTCGGGCGATAGTAAGTTTTTTATGAATAGGTTAAATAGGGTTGAACGTTCGTACTTTCTATCTATCTCGCATTTAGATATATATATTAATGTTTTTATCGAAAAAGCTACGTCATTTCTATCGATCAAAACCGAACTTTTCTGTTTAGTCGCTAAATTTAATGTTTATTTGAAAGTAGTATTTTCTCGAGTAATATTTTACTAAAGTTTATCCTAAATAACCAGCAACCACACCATTTAACAGAATATATCGGTAGTTGAAAGTGCTATAAATTTTTCGAACAACCCAACACAACGACCAAAAGTTCGATCTCGTGGAAATACAATGTACCACATAGAAAAAGCACAGCGAGAATAGAAATTGCATCCATCGAGGTGAATTTTTGACCCGCTGAAAACCAATTTCTAGAGTAGATAAGTAAACCACGAACATAAAACAGGAAAATAAAATCGAAAGTATTTGCAAGTAACGCAAATCCTTCGGACCGATAAAATATATGCGCTTTTAACGAAGCGCAATTCGAAAATGTTGAACGAACAAACGCCATTGCGCGATCTACAACTCGAGTGCAATTTGTTGCAATGTCTACGAATTTTAGATACGCGATCGTCGAAAGATGCAGCTTCGTCGTCGAACTTGAAAAGCGATTCGCACGGGGCCGATTCCTCGACAATTCGATTAGTTTCTGCGCCATCAGCCACGCTACAGCCAGCTACGTGACTTATTACAAGATTAAAAGTAGCCGAAGGGTGAAAAAACTTGTCCGATTGCGAGGCTGTCTGTCGCTCGCGCAAACAGGTCCCTCTAATTCGCCGCCATCCCGCTTTTTCCGCACTTTTGAAACGACATTTATTTCCGAACTTCATCCCCATTCAATTACGCGTTTCATCCTAGTCGTTTACGGAGAGTTTCGTCGCGCTCGCTTTCCACGAAAATTGAACGGAAATTCGCCAGTGGACATTCGGCTGCAATTCGTTGCTACGTTCTCGTTAAGAACGTCGAGGACGACGTGTATATCGCATTGTTGATGACAACGTTATATGAGACTTTAGGCGAAATGAAATTAGAAAAAGTGAAAAAAATGTAGATGTGATTATAAAAATGTTAGGCCAGTTTGGTACTTGAAATATTTTATCGAGAATCCTAAATAATGGTACACGATTAAAACGAAGAAAACCCAGGAGAAATCCTTTTTTAACAGATACATATTTATTATTCTACTTTACTTTGAGAATAAACAAGATTGAACAAGGAAATTTATTTTTTAAGAATTGACAGACCGTATAAATATTCTGGTGACCAATGGTTTTGTGACCGCCTGTAAATTATAAAATTCCGCGCAACTGAAATTTCACGAAATAAGATTTTTCCGTCAGAACTTTGTTACTTCGACAAGGAACAGTAAAAAATTGTTTAAATTAAAAAATAATCGCTTTCTAAAGTACGAGCAGTGAATGAAGTTTTTGGTTCGACGGGAGTTGGACTAAGTTTAAGTATAGCGGAATAAAGACAGGCACTGCTCGAGAAGAGAAAGAGAATCGCTCGAGTTTGATGGTTTATGAACAAGCGCCAAACTTCTGTCTCGAAAGACAAACGACCGGGAGAAAAGATCACGCCAATGTTTGAAATCATTTCGGCGAAAAATCGAATAATCATACACTCGTTCGATTCACTCGATTACTCTAATCTTTTCGCCTAATTCAAAAGTATCGAGCCAATCTTTTGACTCATTAGCGTGCATAATCGTTTGTCAGGTGTTATGAACTATTGTAGTCTTATATTCTTATTAATTCAATTGTTTGGTTGATTGTAATTTTTTCTAAATTTTTACGCTCCACAAAATATTAATATGTCAAAGGGTGAACGTAATCTTCAGTTTTCTCGTCCCATTCTATCAAAAGTTAACAATGAGTTTGGCAAAAGTTTGCTAGGAAAATTCTATAGAAAGTAAGAAGATGAACAAAGAACGCGTGTCTGGTGTATTCTCGAGTTCACCGTAAAATTTGCCCCAGTATTCGGTATTCGTCGAGACTGCTGTAAACATTTAACGAAGCCATTGGCAGTTGTCCAATTCCGCGGAAGTTGACTTTCGTTGGCTGAATACAGTTACTGTGCTGTTATAACTTAAAAGTCATTACCTTTCGTCTATCCCTGTGGGCAGAATACAAAATCCAGATAATGTAGCACACCATTATTATGGCCGGTATGCTGACACCAGCTATGGTGGACGCTTCCCGTAAGAGCGCATGATGCACAGCGAGTAGCATGATTGCCAGCACAGCTCCACCGGCGACGTATCTTCCGGTCCGACGCCGTTCCTCCTATCGACAAATAGCAAATATTCAGACGACGTTATAATTAGACTGCGAATTTTTATGGAAACTCATATTTTTATGAAAATAACTAAGAAAATGAAACCTAAGCGAAAAGTTGTTTCAGCTGCTAAGAGTTTGTAATATAACGAGCGTTGTACTTTGAAAATTTCATGTATCTCTGCATCTTGTATGCATTCTATGTATATAAACTTTTCATAAATTCATAAAAATTCGCCGACTGCTTATGATTCTTCCCACGATTGTAGGTATACGTCATATTTAAATAGAGATCGCTTGAACACCTGCTACAACCAAACGTTAAAATATTACTGGACTGCGGTTATTTACAATAAAGGAATAAGCACGACCTGGCTTCGTTTTATAAGATATAATAATATGCATAATGTGTACAATATGGTTCACTATTATAAGCCAATATGAAAAGACAATTCTTTCTGTTTGAGTTTCTGTGATGGATAAGATTCTTGTAAGCGATGTTTTGCTGCACTTTGTCCAAAGATTCTTTCATTAGTCTTTCGCATGTCCCGCATGGAACGTTTGCGATGGTTCGTTTAGAAACGTCCCGATGTAAAATGGATGATGATAAGATCGGTAATAGGAAGATGTACATAAACGATGCAATAGAAAGGTTATGGTGCAGATTCTAAAGGATAGATGCTACCTTTGATGCTGACAGTAAATTTATGAACGCTGGTTGACGAAATGGGAACAGCGACGCTTGAAAGCAGAGTAAGTACGTCTCTGAAAATGTACTTATAAAAAGACCTGGTCTCTTAAAACAAAATTGTATTAAAATAGTATTGTCCAATTAACGCGCTCGCCGTTAATGACGCAACCGGTAAATTTTTGAGTCGATGCATTTTAATAAAAAGATTTAGGAAAACAAGCACAATGGTAAGCAGTGAGGTTGAAACAATTGGCCAAACCAAGAATATTTCTGATAAAGAAAAAGGTATACTGGTGAAGATGACATTATTTATTAAAGTAAAACTGTTTGATCTCCTATAAGAAACATAGTTTAAAAAGTTCATGATCCGAACAAATTTTTTAAATTGGGTTCTATATCGAGAAATATAGCCATATTTCCATGACGATAAACGTATTAATGTACAACACGCAGAATTATAAAATACATAGACGAAGAAAGTTACGTAAGCAGCAAACGTAAAGTAAAGATTTTCTTCGGAAACTGCATGGAAGAATCTCTGGTACGCTTGATTCTCAAGATTCAACGAGGTCAGAGGATGGTTCTACGAATAGAATAGGAGAAAACCACGAGTACAGGAGTTCGGACAGTCGGTATTAAATTTTGGATAGCGGCGGCTAGCGGAAGTGACAGCTCCATTTCCATTCGTGCGACGCCGATGCAATTTGACCTGTCGCGGAGCTACTTTGCATTCGGTGCGCAAATGCGTCCATCCGCACCATCACTGATATCCTGACGCGTTTTCCTATTATTATCGTATTCAAATCGAAATATCGCCGGATATACAGAGTCGGCACGCTCCACCGCTGATCTATTTTGCCGTAAGTCGCGCGCAAGCGGAGGCGTGCCTTGTAGATACGCGAACGGTCGTATCACATGCACCACCGATTCTGAAATGTGTTTTGAGGATCGAATTCCCGACCATTCTTCCCATCATTTTATTTATTGAATATTTATTCGTTGAATTTACGAAGTATACTCTGACATGCGATGCCTTTCAGCGTAGTTTCTTTTTAATAATTTAATCTGGTTTGAAGAAACTGTTCTTTAGATGAAAACATAAAAACGAAGAGGAATCTAAAGTCGATATCACTCGGCTTGCTTTTCGTTAAATCTTTGTGTAAGATGGATTCGATGCACGAAATATCTCTAGTAACGTTCAAAGACAAAATTGCGCAATGTTTCACGGTTTCTTTGGGTTTTCGTATTTACCTCTTAACTGGATATATAATTTTTTGCATGGATTTTTTTTTTTTTTTTTTTTTTTTTTTTTTTTTTTTTTTTTTTTTTTTTTTTTTTTTTTTTTTTTTTTTTTTTTTTTTTTTTTTTTTTTTTTTTTTTGTAGTTTAGTCTAGTTTGAAGAATCGTTTCTGTGAACGTAAACAGGCGATATAATATAAGACGGCCTAATAGAAGCTACAGCTGGTGCGAATAAGCAACGAAGAAAATTATTATAAATAAATCTTTAAATAGAAAGAGTTGAGCAGGAAAATGGATAACACCTTAATACCTGTAACTGCGTAATAAAAAATATTACATCTATACTTAACAAGTTTCCAAATTGGGTAGAAAATACCATAGGGACACGGTTTCCTATTTCATCGCAGCGTATGACCCGCTTCTGTACGACTCGTGTTATGCAAAAGCAAAGGATTAACGTTAACAATGCGACTATTCCTGTATTTTCATTTGCGAGAAGCATTCTACATGGAGCAACATGCGGAGGATAGGGAAACCAAAGCTTTACAGACTAAAAAATATTGCCATGGTTAAAATATTACGTTCTAAGAGCTTCGTTCGTGAAATTACATTCGTGCGATATTCGCGTCTGCGGTGGAGCGTGCACTGCGTCGTTCTTTTGTAATGCACAAGTACGAATGGACTAATTTTTCATTCACGAGCGAATGTTTCAAAAAAAAAAAAAGTTCGTCTTATAAAATTCACATTCATAGCGTAACGTTACGAAAACCAGATGGCTGTTTAGCGAGGGAGATCGTCTATCTGCGTTCGAGGTTGCAGAGAAGTTTACACGGATCGTTGGAAAAGTTGAAGGGATCGAAGTAGGACGCATGGGACTGGAACAAAAGTCGAATGGAACTGTACTAAATTTCGAATAGCGGAGTTGCGGGAAAAGGTTCGTGCCCAAACACCTTTCACGAAACCTTTTCCCTCGACTCTGCTCTTTCGAAATCACCATCCCGCTAATAATCGTTTGAAAATATCGTAACTAACCGAGGTTGCAACAGTATTGAGGGTGTCCCTTGAAGAGGACTCGTTCGATCTGAGAGGCATGGTCCTGACAATGACATAAATCAGCTTCACCGACAGATTTAAATAATCCTCAGGGATAGGATGGTCCCGGTGGATTCGAGCTTTATTCTTTCACGAACATAGATCATCGATACTCCCTCTTCGCGATTCAATCTCCCGGTCGTTCTTCTCGATTCAAGCGACGACATGAATCATTGCCAGCCGAAGGACATCTTGCAGCACGACCAACACTCTCCTGCCGTGCATTTTATTATACACGGTATTTCACTTGTCTGGTATTGCAACTGGTTTCGTTTTCTTTTCTCTCTCTCTCTCTCTCTCCCTCTCTCTCTCTCTTTCTCTCTTCCTTCAGTCGACAATCGTCGAAAATTTTTACGACGGTAGGTACGCCTGAAGAGATGCCAGAAATTTCGCAGAGAAATTTACGGACGTACCCGCCGTTAAATTAAACGTCGCGTATTTACGGCCGCTGTGGTTTAATTAGAAAGATTACGACGGCTGTAGTTTAATTAGAAAGATTACGACGAAGGGGAGGAACGCGAACCATCGTGGAAAGTCTTCAAGTCTTCCGTCTCGATTCATCCGACATTCATACGCTGACAGATGTAATCACTTTGAAACAACAGACTGAACTAGCAGAAATCACCACTGTTGACTTCTTGGGTTAGGTCATCCCCTCAGCTTGGTCGCACCACGGAAGAAATGGCTGTATCACGATTTACAGCGACTACTTGGACCACATTCGTCCCTTTGGTATAAAAGAAAGGATGGAAAGAAAAGAGGAGAGTAACAAGGGTCTAGAGTGGTTCACCAAGTTCACGATAGACGATCACGACGAACATCTCGCGTGCACTGGAAGCCGTGCGTCGATCCTCGCGTCGAATGGGATCGATGGTAGGTCGAACTGGCGCGAGAGAGCTTGGAAAATGAGAACGAAGAGGCGTTCGAAGGAAGATGTATCGGGAGAACAGTGCCAGCCGCCCATTTACAACGCTGCCCGGCACAATATAAGCCAGGCAAGCTAGCTAGCATAATAAACGAATAACACGATGGACCAACACACCCACGTACATAGACGTTTCTCTCTCAAACATGGCGCGTTGCGTTGCTCGCGGAACCGATCGACGATCGAAGGTAACTGTCTTTGCCAAAATTAGACGTTTCTTTACTCTGGTGCTTTGCGATCGCGCAGGTCGAATACCTTTGATAAAATTGCTATATGAAACAGTTGCACGTTGCAGAAAATAAGCTTTGTACGTGTATCGTGTCCTAAATTGACGAGCGTTGCGATGAATTGCCAGATACTCGTCTTTCAATTCGTTTTTACATTTTATATGTATTAATGTACGCTAACACGTTGAAACGCGGCGAAGCTGACGGCAAACCGTGTTACGTTGAAATCGAATTAGCCTTGTTCCCGTGGTCTGTGAGAGAGTTTGGAACGGAATGTTGACTCCCGAGCATCTGATTGGAGATGCTCGTGAAATTGAATGCTACCCGCGCAAACCGTTCTATCGCAAATTCTGTTCCACGAATCTCCGATACTACTCGCTGCAACTATTATAGGTAGCTTTGATTAAAGACAAGAAGCTTTCGCGGATCAAATATTTCGATTTTCCATGCTTACGTGTCACGATAAACAAATATCCTTAATTTTTATATTCTCCGTGTTTATATGCGACAATGTTCGATGTTTCATATCTAAAATTGTTTTTCGTTTCCTAATATGTAACGTCGTTCGGAATTAATCGAACGAGTTCGTTGGTCGATGGACATTGGCTTGAACGATTTAAAATTAAAATACGTGCAATTCCTATATTTCAATAAGATATAAAGAACCGGAGAAGAACACGATGAATCATATTTTCCATTTTTATACAAGTCGGCAGTTTCACGAATACAATGCACGCCGTGTATTGACCATAATCGTGTTTCGATTCAAATCTCGAACGACCAAGAATTGGAAAATGGTAGGAATTAATGATAACGAAGAACTCTTGCTTAATTTTTATTATATCGGAGGTGAAGTAAATTATGAGAAGTCTGTCCTCCCAATAATTACGAATTCAATTTTTACAAAGCCAATTTTCGAACGAGAAAAAATCAGGAAATGGCACAAATTGAAGCGATCGTAAGCCGGCCATTTCGTTAAATCGTCGTCTTCTGAAATACCCGTCGTCACGTGTGGTTATCGTGGCGTAGTCCGTACGAACGTCCTAATGAAGAAATAAAATGGCTGTATTCAGAAGGGCCCACGAAATATCTCTCGATCAAATAAACGACTCATCGTGTGCCGTTTCATCTGAACATGGCAATAAGCCCGGACGATATTCGATCAGTTTTTTCCATCTAGCACAGCCTTACGATATCGTCTCCGGGATGACAATTACGTGATTATGTTTCCGTGTATCCTTACTTTCTTCCCGGTTGGAAGAAAAATTCGACATCTTTATTTATGTATATCCATGACCTGGAGACCGCTATTACGCAAAAAAATAGAATTTAGTGAAACAAAAATATTCTAAATAAGGAGAGGTCCGTATTATTGTGCCTTTGAATACAAATTATGTTTTGAGTCACAAGGTTTAGGGACAATGGAATTAATAAATAGATTTCTATTTATGTTCCTTGTAACCTTAAGCTAGAGATATAAAGTTAACTTTTTTGGTAATGTCCTTTCGCTATAAATATATGAACGTGCTCTCTATCGGTTCCATTATATTGTAACAATTGAGAGAGTAAGGATCTGGATCGGTATAAACTTATATATTATACTTATTTTTATATCTTTATTTATTTCAATATATTTTTCTATTACAAATTCATCCACTCGTTCTTTTATCAATCAACCTCAACAGGAAGAATGACTCGCTGTGTATCCTTTACGACATCGGACAAATCCTTAGCGAATTGTAACGCGTTAATTCTGTGCTAGGCATACAGATCGTTTATATAAAAGGAACAATTTCGCGTAGTATAAAGTTAACTTTTTTGGTAATGTCCTTTCGCTGTAAATATATGAACGTGCTCTCTATCGGTTCTATTATATTGTAACAATTGAGAGAGTAAGGATCTGGATCGGTATAAACTTATATATTATACTTATTCTTATATCTTTATTTATTTCAATATATTTTTCTATTACAAATTCATCCACTCGTTCTTTTATCAATCAACATCAACAGGAAGAATGACTCGCTGTGTATCCTTTACGACATCGGACAAATCCTTAGCGAATTGTAATGCGTTAATTCTGTGCTAGGCATACAGATCGTTTATATAAAGGGAACAATTTCGCGTAGTATAAAGTTAACTTTTTTGGTAATGTCCTTTCGCTATAAATATATGAACGTGCTCTCTATCGGTTCCATTATATTGTAACAATTGAGAGAGTAAGGATCTGGATCGGTATAAACTTACATATTATACTTATTCTTATATCTTTATTTATTTCAATATATTTTTCTATTACAAATTCATCCACTCGTTCTTTTATCAATCAACCTCAACAGGAAGAATGACTCGCTGTGTATCCTTTACGACATCGGACAAATCCTTAGCGAATTGTAATGCGTTAATTCTGTGCTAGGTATACAGATTGTTTATATAAAGGGAACAATTTCGCGTAGTATAAAGTTAACTTTTTTGGTAATGTCCTTTCGCTATAAATATATGAACGTGCTCTCTATCGGTTCTATTATATTGTAACAATTGAGAGAGTAAGGATCTGGATCGGTATAAACTTATATATTATACTTATACTTATATCTTTATTTATTTCAATATATTTTTCTATTACAAATTCATCCACTCGTTCTTTTATCAATCAACCTCAACAGGAAGAATGCCTCGCTGTGTATCTTTTACGACATCGGGAAAACCCTTAGCGACACGTAACGCGTCAATTCTGTGCCAGGCATACAGATCGTTTATCTTAAAGGGAACAATCCCGCGAAGTATTCGAGCCACGTCGAGTCCATTTTTTAATCGTACGAGCAACCGTGTCGTTTAACAGGGCAAATCGCGGCTCAGCCTTTCTCTGTTTATGCACAATCGAACGAACAAACGAAGAATCCACGTTACATAATTGACGTCTAACAAAGAACAGTTCGGCGACCTTAATAGAAAACCAAGTTGACCAACGAAGATTGATACGACGACTGGAAAAGTTTTCGGATGTTCCATCCCTTCTGTCTTTTCTCTGTTTGTCCGTAATTTTCAACTTCTTTGGTTGTTTTGCTTTCTTGCTTCGTATACTATGACCTAGTTGGTGACGTATAAATTCAAGATCGCAGATAGCCAAGTCTTCGGTGCTATCTGCTGTCCTGTTTCTCCGCGGATATTTTTCGAGGCTAAAAGGAAATAACAGCAACGTAGATCGCAACGAGAATTAGCGAGAGTGGATTAGAGAGCTTGGAAACAGTTTTAACTGGAAAGATTACGATTCGAGCGACGTAGGCTACGTAGATTTTGGAAATATTTCTTCTTCTCCTACGTCGAGATGTTTAATGGACATGGCCGGTTGGAAATTCGCGTAGTACGCGTCGAAACTCGATTCTTGCTTTCTTTCCGAGTGTGCGCGAGTCACACGGCTCGAAAAACTGATTCATCGATAGGCAAAAGATCGGAGGTACGTCTATAATAAGATTCTAGTGCAACTCGGACTGATGCGAATTCATTGAGCATCGCGCGCCCACGCGACCCGTTTCCAATCTTCGTGTCTCTGTTCTGCGAGAAAAGTCCCGAAAGAAAACGCTGATATTTTAATAATTCCTTTGTTATTCCATCATCTTCACAATGCTCGAGGCAAGAAACATTGCTGAAACTACCGAGGAACGAGTAGCGAAGAAACTTTTAATTGCCAGCTACAACCATGCCCTCCACGGCAAGTAAAAATCCATCTCAAAGCCCGATTCTTTCTTCGAATTATCTATTTTAGCCAAAAGTGTTATTAAAACTGGGTTGAAGTTATTTCAGCGAACCTAGCCACCGTGTTCAACGAATTACGTGCATCGTCAAAATCAGTCCCCGAATAGAAGACGATTCACGAGTGTCAATGTATCTTCAGAATACGTTTCCAACTATCGACGAATCTCGGTGGATTTAAACGTGCCGATGAACAAAATTAGTGAGCAGTAAAAATTGTGGAACGAATTTAGATCAAAATCATCTTACTTAATTGTGGAATTAAAAAGTCGAAACCTTGAGAAGCAAAGGAAGGAAATGTATAGAGTATCAATTGTTCTTATTTTATCTTCCAAGAGATTTCTGTACACGTGGATTGGAAAAAAGGGATGAAAATAACTATCCCAAGAAACGAATCACTAATTAGTAAACCTGAACTCCGGTTACGTTCTTCTTCCGGAGGATGTAGATAGGCAATCGTCGGTTCGATTCATTTCCATTTACGTTCGGTTGGACGTCGCCAAGAATACATGAATATCAAGTGGTTTTCTATGCGATAATTGATTCCCAGCAACTATCAGGTTTTTCAGATTCTACAAGCACGAGGAAAGAGATGAACTGGAACAGCAATTGCCAGGTAAAATTACTTGTATCCGTTGACTTTAAGTCGTTTGGATGAAAGCACGTGGGCGATTCAACATTCCTCGCTAACATCTCGCTCGTGTACGGCCAGTTAACACGGCATAATAAATTTTCGTCGATTAATCGAAGTTTAACAACTCGTCTTAAAAAATAGCGTTAGAGAGAGGTCATGTGCTCTGTTGACTGTAACTCATGTCTTTCTTCCAAGACTTTTGGATCATTCCAGCGTTGTTCGAGAATAATGATTGGCGAATCGTGTTTATCTTGGAGCGATAATTCGCGAGGGATACGCGAGGAGGAAGCGGGTATGCGCATGTTTTTTGTCAGTCGTCGCCTCGTAAAACGGACGTGGCTGGTGAAATTACGATATAAGCCGGATGTTCCGGTAAACGACGCCCCGATATTCCCTGAGTCATCAGGCTTTTCGAGGGATCATCGAGGGAAATACAATTTTCGAAAGTAAATCGTTTCGTTCGACGAAATAAAAATTTGATGTGGTTTTAGTTTTATTTGCTAATGTATGTTTATATTTGGTACGCTTATGTGTATATTCGTTTGAAATCGATGGTGGCTTTTTAACGTATAAACATTCGAAACATTTGTTTAATGCGCGTACATTCGTTTGCACAGGGTATCCTGCCCCTGGTTCCTGTGTAAACAACAGGAAGTTTGCTCTGATCGTGGAGAGGCAATACAGAGTGCGCCACCTTACCAGTAAGTAAATGTGCCGATAATTTGAATATAAAAATTTATTGCTTAATTAAATTAACGCGTCTCTGTTAAAAGGAAAAGTAGAAGTTGAAACATTTTATTAATGGAAGTTTTATCTAAATAATTAATCCAAGTCTAAGGTTTCGTGCATTACTCTGCATTATCTTTTGTAGATACGTATAATCGTCATAAACGAGACACAAAATAGACGTGTCATCCAATAACTTTTCATGTCCAACATTTTGGTGATTACCCGAGTCCCTTACTATTTTCATGTGTAATACGATGTTATTGATGCGGTACAGTATTGCTTTCAACTAAATCTAAAGTCTCGTGAGTAATTATAAATAAAATATAGAATAGGGTATCCTATAATCGCAACAAAGTATAGAATTTTACACATTTAGAATACCTCAAAAAACATTGGGGACTATCAAAATAATAAAATATCGTATACCCATTACGTAGATTATACATGTACATTACATACTATCAAAATGATACATTACTGTACAATAACAGTTCTTTTTTTTCAAATTAGTATTAACTAAAATATAAATTTCATTCATCTTACACGAAACAATTATCAATTTAATTATTTACGTTATTTTATGAAATTTCTGTAATTTGTATTTAATATACGACAGAAGTTCGTTTGTTTGAACCTGTCGTGCGACAAATACTTATATCTTTACTACTTACGATTTCTCGTTCAGATTCATATTCGGATAAATGAATTCAATGGCCAGAACTTAAAAATTAATTTAATCGAGCATTAATTAAAATTTCGTTTGAATAAACGGAGCGCGTTCAAGCGGATTCAATTAAAATCGTCACGACGCCCTGTTATAATTGTAGATGGCGCGAGAAACACTGATCTTTTTTGAGGTCGGTATTTCAGAGCACGAGATACGAAGTTCCATGATGCAATCAAATCTATTCTGTGTTTAGTTCGTGATCATGAGTTTAATTTGGAAATATGTATGAAATACAAGGGATCGAATAATTTGAGCAGCCTTTTTACCTTATTTATGCCGTATGCGGTGATTTCAATTTAATATAGAGGAAGAGTAGTGGTAACAACATTAGTAGTGGTTAGAATTGGAACTAAAATCTCAATGATGAAACTATGAATAGGTTATAGAACAGTATACGTGTCTTATTATTGTAAACGAAATATAGAATTCTACATGTACGTTCTTGTATACTCGTTTATCTTTATTGGAAAATAGTTGATCCAAACGATGATTAATATACCAGAAGTTAGACACTTAATTTATAATAAATAACGTTTCTAAATTCAAATTTGAATTATCGAACCTAAATTCATAGTGTACGGTTGTGCTATCTGGTGGTGAACGCGAGAACACAATACTGCCACTCGATCGATAAAAATCTACGATTCTCAAATTTTCTTTACTGACTGACATATACTCTTTTAATTATTTCTTTATTACAATTAAATTGATCGTTATCATAGTATATCGAATAGTGAATAGTTTGAGATGCACATCGACTATTTAATTTTGCTCAATAGCCCAGATTATCAGGTATTAATGAACCTACATAGCATAGTTTAAAAACGTAGTTATTGAACCTTAAAGGAAGAAAATCCTGGACGAATTAAACGAATTGGAACAAAACGATAAATCGAAACTGGTTCTCGAACGTCTCCCTTTATATTTCTTCCATCAACTTGCGACTCTTATCCCAATGAAATGACTGTTGTTAATCCCTTTTTCTTTGGATTTTCTTTTCTTTGTATTCGCAAGAAAATCGAAACCACATTCCACCTGTAAATTCTAAGATTCTCTTCAACTTTTTTCCCCTTTTCTCGTGAAGAATCGTTTAATAGATGCCAAGCGTGCTTGCGATCACGATATTCCTGGAACAATGATTATCCAAGCGTAGGAAAAAGCGTATTCGTCCCCATCAGGATCGTACTTGCGTAAACCTTCAATTAAGATATCTGGTCGAGTGCTCGAAAATCGACGACCCGACGAAAACTCGATATCCTTGAAGTCGCGTACCACGGTCGGCGTATCGTTATCCTGCCCGTTATAACGACGATAATTATTTTCTTTGCTCGACTTTTGTCTCTCCCTCGTCGACATATATGAGAAACTGATCCGTCTAGATCAAAGGTCATCCAGATCAAAGTTGCACTGGCGTTACTGTTCGTTGATCAACGCTCCACTCTATGTTTCCCTTCGAAACTTCCCTTGGTTCAGTGATCTTAGGAAAAGTTGAAAACTAAGTTTACCCGATGTATAATAATCGTGATGGCTTCTCGTCGACAATCTCGATGCCCTTGTACTGCTGAACTAATATTATTAATGAAATTTCATAAGTTGTAAGTTGTCAGCTATAATCAGCATATCTTTGTTGCGAATCGGTAACAAGTTCGATAACAATGCAAGTAAAGTTCTGCAAGTAAACTTTACAACTTACAAGGCAGCTAATTGTGCAACTCTAATATTTTAAAACCGTCTATAACATCAGTACATCTTGCTACTTGTCAATTTATTAATATCGTAGGTTGGTCAATTATTGTACAAAAGGACTCTAGTATTATCTGGAAACTAAATAGTCGAGGAAATTCCTGAAAAAATAGTTTATAGTAAATATAGTATTCACCTCATTTTATATATATATATATATATTTGACAATACGATAATTAAATTTCTTTAAAAAATTAAATCGTTCCCACAGTAATAAAATAATAGTACACAAGCATGATCTAAAAATTGATGTTCGTGAAATGTCAACGTAATAGTATCATAAAATTTCAAAGCAACTACCGAGCATAAACTTAAAAAATCAAACGGTGTACAAGCATATACGAGGCGCGCATAATTTAAAGCGTTTGAAATCTCCGTATTTCGATTTGTTTCCGCGAGAAAGACGATGCCTTTCAGAGAATATCGGCGATCTTTCGGTGGCAGCTTGCGGTTCGTATGTGGGTCACGACTCGAAGATCAGGATCCAAACTCGAAGGAATGCGAGGGAAGATACACGAGAACGAACCTCCTAATTTTTTATGGGTTGTACGAGCTAGTTTACCGGCGACCGGATGGATACGCGTTGACAGTTTCGAGTACACTCGGAGCGTGTACACGCCGAAACGAAAAGCGGACGCGACAGCTCGTATCGTTCAGCCGATGGTGTGGCTATTTCCACGTGGACGCGTGGAACGAGGGTCGGAAAAGGAGGAACGCGGAAAAGGGGGAAGAACGAAAACGGGAAGGCGTGCAAATTCGCGTCGAGTCTCCGTCCGCGCGATAATATTTCAGCAGGAGCGCGTAGAAGACGGGACGGAAAGATTGATGATCGCTGTTGGACCAATCCCCGTAACATGCGTCACTATCTGTTCGCTAGATTTGGCCAAGTTATTAACTTGGAATCGAATTAACGGTGACAGGTGTTTTCTTTCGTTCTGTCGGGATTGCACGCGTTCTGCCCATTCAGTCTCTTCTAATTATCAGTTTCCTTTTACTTTACCTAAAACGAACATAAGAGTTGAAACGTTTGCAGTGATAAAATAGCAGCGTCGATATTTAAAAGCAGCGAAGGAAAGATATAGATTTCGTATCTTAAAAGTAAAATAGTTGCGAATGATAGTGCATTTGGAAAAGCGAATAAGTTTGGTTCGTTTGGAAACGAAGAGAACGAAGTTTTCTTCTTACCGGAGAAACCCTCTCCGATTCGCCGATTTCGATCGAAATTGAGAAAAACACGGATAGATCAAAATTTAGACTGGAATTTAATACGTCGGAAGTTTTGGTCCCATATTTTTTAACTACATTAATTTTCTACGATATTTTTTCAAATAACGCAATATCAAACTCGCAACTACAGTAATCCGAATTTCGCTGAGCGAGAATTAATTCGTACGATTGTAATTCACATTTAGATAACTGGATTCGGTGGTAATTAATCTGATCGATCATTTGTTACAATTTCGTTGCAATAAATAAATATTTCCATAACTGTTGAAGAAGAAACGCTGCGAACAATTTCCCGAAAATTTCGTTATCGCTATCACCCACGTTGCAAGCGTAAGAAGAGACACCGTGGTGTCCAGGAAACATAGCAGGAACCTGTGAACGTCACGCGATCTTAATTAACAATGTACTCCAATTTGCTAGTTAGAGAGGCAGCATCGAACGGTTCCTGGCGGGTGGTGCAAATTTATGGGTCCTGTCTGGCTGCAACTTCAAAAGCCAGCTCCCCCGGTATAAATCAGTGAGAAACCAAAAGAGGGGGTTAGAACTTGAAAGGAACGAACTTGCCGGAGCAACGAAGATGTACGGCTGTCATTGTTTCGGCATTTTCGTGACGTTTTGTTGAATAGATGCTGCCGGTCTGAATGAAGGTTAATCCGCATTCATAATCGGCCACGCAACGCGCGCACGCCCGCGCACACGCACCATCTTAAGGTACCGTCCCCCATTCACCCGTTAATTCTCTCTTTCTTCTGGCTTCTGATACCTGAATGCAACCGGAAGCCCTTTCACGCGTCCCGATTTCGTAATCTGAATGAGAGCATGACTCTCTCTCTCTCTCTCTCTCTCTCGCGAGGGCCTCCCATCTTTTTCAATCTTCGTCTCTCGCTTCTCGATTCGCCAGCTGAAACACGCATCTTTGGCGACGAGACGATCCTTCGTCGAATCCTGTCAGGACACCAGGACCAGGGAGATCGAGAGACAAACGGAGATCGAGGGATTTCCAGGCTCCCTCGGATTATTCCGTGGGGTGTGTCGATCGAATATTCCTACAGCTTGTATACAGTTTAAGCGGTTCCATTATTCCAACTCGTATTATCCGGATGTATCGCTGGTCGAACATTCTGTTATTCGAACGCATTTTCTTGTACGCCATTGTGGCCTGTATAAGCTTCGAGTGGAAACGCTCCGCGTGCATCTGTTTATAGGACGAATGCGGAGATCTGAATCTGCTGGCATAAACGCGCGTACACGCAGTAAGTACGTATTTCCGAGAGAATAGTTTCACTGTTAAAATTCCATCTCCGTTTTCTCTGTACTTGTAACGACAGAATCGAAATCTACTGTTCGAATATTTCCTAGAGTCAAAGGCACGTTTCTTTAAGAACATTGTAAGCGTTCGTTGTTCTCTCGAGACGGGAACATTTCAGGCTAAAGTTTAAATATAACTCGCAGCGAAAATCTCCTTGGAAATATCGACGATTGTACGGAGCAACGAAGTCGATTAGCAACGATGGAATCGATCGAGCTACCCGATGTCAGAATTTTCGAGCCTCGACCCGATGCAGAATTCCATTAGCGTGTGTTGCACTCGTAACTACCGATCGTTCTCATCGAAAGTTCTCTTCTCGGAAATCTGAAGCGATCGCGAGTAGTGTGCCAAAACACGCGATTCAGCACTCGATGTCCAAGAGACGCGGTGTACTTCCCTCTCGGTTTACGTTTTCAGAATTTGCAAGGATGAACGTTCGTTTCTCGGATCGCTGCACTCAGCAGCCGCGTAAACACTGGTTCGTGCTGCAGCTGCAGCTTACAATCCTTTCGCCGTAACCTCGTGTTACCGTATCGCGTACACACCTTTGTCTTCAACTTCAACGCTAGAAACGTGACACGAAGACACCTCGCGAAGTTTCAACTCGTGAAATTCCTTCCATTTAACCTCCATTCCGAAGTAATGTGAATTCTATTTGGAATTTAGATGTCCTCGTTAAACCGTTCTAATTATACCGCGAAGATCGATAGCCGATTTTAGGCCCCTTCGACAAACACAGGAAACGTTCATCAATAAACAGTTATCGCGCAGTCGTTGCATACTCTCGTCAGACTTTAAAATAACCCGCCGCGTCTACGTATAATAAAGCTATGAATTCGCATAATCGTCTTGGTTTTCCCACGGAAAACGCGTACAACTGACGTCGCTTGCTCCACTCTTTCTTCGCCAACTTTAATTAGCAGGTAACGCGTTATTTTTACGATAAACAGCGCTATCGTCGTTATTATTCACGACGACGCGATTCATCGATTCGACGATGTAGTATTAGTAAATTCGACGTGGTCGAGGATATAGCAACGAGGACCGGTGATGATATAACGGTTACTGGTCGTGATTCGCCTTCCTAAGGATTAATCGAAGCTGCAGGAGGCGGTGTAAAGCGCGAAGTCGAATAAAACAATGTTCGTTGCATCGTAAGTTTTACGTGTGCGAATATACGATCGGGAGTATGAAAGAAAAATGGAAATACAGTGAAGTATACCACGTGGAAGAAATATTACAACGAACAGTTTTTATCAGTAAAGCCAACAGTCTGAAGAAAAGAAACGAAAGTAAATGATTTTTCTCATAACTTATTACATATAAAGTTGGAAAACAAATATCAATTCTACGAAAATATAAAAATAGGGCGACTGTTTTAAATCGCAGTGAAATCATGATGTTTGGAAGTTAGAATTTTGGAGCATATTCCGTGTTTATTTATCCTGACGTCAATGTTGTTTTCTTACACCTTGATGATTAGTGGAGTTGGAACGCGTTACGAGAGTTCGTCGATTAATTAAAGGAACTTTACGAGAGTACATAGTTATCGAGGTTAGCCAACCGCAGACAAATCTCTGTTGATCCGTTGGTGATACGAACGGTATCGGTCACGATGCACGTGGTGTAAATAGATAATAAAAGCAAGGGAAAAGTATCCGGGGTAGGCGACTGACCGGCGTCGAGTACGAGCGTAGCCTGCGCTGTTTATCTTCTGTCAACTGCCGATAGGAAAGCTTGCGTTGCGCTCCAAAGTCTCGTCGTGCTAACTCAAAAGCGTACTGAGTCACTTTTCACTCACGACCAGAGTTTGGTGCCGCTTTTACGTTTATCGAAGATGGGTTTTTCTAAGCTTTTTAAGTTGCAGCAAATAACAGAGAAGTTCCCTAATCGAGTCATAAAACATAAGTTAACAGGGGAACGAAGATAAAAAAAACGAAACGGATATGTTTGACTTACGGAAGAGTTCGTATTAATTCTTTCACTTTAAATAATTGTGGTGGTGTTAATTAAGGATTATTCTATTTGTGGCGCGTTTTCTACTTAACGCTGCAACTACCACATCGGTCAAATTAACTGGTTCTACAATTTTATAAATGTGTCAACCCTCGTTTAGGGATCCCAGATGGATTAATAATACGAAAAATGTACTACGTATAATATAAAAATAATAAATATACAAATATTCTATTATTGTATTCTATTATTATTTTTTAAAGACCAGTCATTTTCACTGCTTTTGGTAGAAATAGTTCTTCGTGTTAACTATCGGTAGTTGTAGTGTTAATATATAGATTCAAGAAGATACCTGAACACTTACAGGCACCTTTTATGAATATGTCACGTGTGTAACATAATTGTGTGTAATCGAAATTTCGTTGGTAGCGTCACGAATAGAAGTAAATTTTAATTTTGTAAATTAGTATCTTAAAATTTCAAATTAGTAAATTCAAAGCTTACATTGAAATTTTAAATGATCAGAATACTTGGATTTTGTTAAACGTTTCGAGTCATTCCTAATCTGGATTCTCTTTATATCCGGAACACACTGTCAAAATACGAACGCATCTACAGATTACGAAAGAATTCATGTAACATAATTGAGTAGTACAAAAAATCTGTAACGTATCAAAGAGAAAGACGAGAGATATCGTCGCGTGTCACGATGCTGGGCCCAGAGGCGGTATCGTCGTGTTGGCGTTGCATCAGGCCCTGAAGCAGTCATCGCTATCTCATCCGACGCCCACCACGATTATTTCCTCTCTCCCACGTGTCAATTAGTATTCCCTCAGATTTTTCGTTATTTCTTTCTTCTCTTATTTTTTTTTTTTTCTTTTCTATAAAATTCACTGCCTGTATTTGCAGAGACAAACGACCATGGGCGTGGATACGTTGGACATTCGGTGTATTGCTTAAAATGGTCGTTAAAGAAAATTATGCATCGAGAAGGTTGAAACGAGAATCCGTAGAACTGTTTCAATTATTCGAGGCAATTAGATACTCGGAGAAAGAGAAAGAGAGAGTCTTAGTTTGAAATCGTCGAGGCCAGTTAGCTGTTTGCTGATTAAACGTCGTGGCAAAAATGACCACGTTTATTGTCGCTCGGCAAACACTCGGGTGTCGTCGAGGCAAACACAAACCAAGGGTGTTAGTCATCGTAGGAAAAGCCACGGGATTTCGTGGGTAGCGAAACTGGCAATAAGCGAAACGCACCCCGCTGTTTTCGCTGGTCACTGATTCCCAAACTCCGTCGGATATCGGATTTCCTATAGATCATGGAAGAAGTTGCGACTACCGGAGACCTGGTAATCCTTCGTTAAACAACGGATATTTTGTTTAAAGAGCAAGCGAACCGAGCTTGATAATTAATCGGTGGACGCTACGGTTATTTTCGCTACTGCCGCCGCTAAGACGTCGTTCAATATTTGCGTTCCAGGACGCCGCTTAACAGTTCATCTTAACCTCGCGTTGCAGAAGTTTTTCGCAAAAAGTTTCTCTATTATACGCGTGATAAGAAAGCCATTATGCAAATCGGTCTAAAATGAGCGAGGTGCCTGAAGAACCGCATTAACTCAGCCGGCTTAAAAACGAGCTTTAGGTTAAATAAAAGCGACGTCGATGGATGATAGAAGGATCATAAACTAGCTTTAATTATCTTCGTAAATAAATCTCGTATCTATCGGGAGGAAATTTAACGGAACAAAAGACCTTGCAGCGATCGATCGATAGATCGTTAAGAATATTTCTTCGGTTAAATAATTGGAACGTTATTCGTTAATAAAGGAACATTGTTTTTACAATCACGCAAGCAAGTTCCGAGTAACATACCTAAACACGAGATTACTTATGGAGCACCGTAATATAAATTCTCCTCCGAGAACCTCTTCTTCCTTCTCCTCCGTTCCTCGTCAAATTGTAAATTCACACTGTTGAAATTCGTTTTCTGTATCTTCTGGAGCATCCAGTGAAGCTTCATCGTTATTCCCCGGGGCAGTGGAAGCTTTCCCTTTTGACACGGGACGTTTCGACCAGTCGAAAGAAGCGTACCAGAGGAATTCTCGTTGGGAAACGCGTAGCCATCTGTTTCTGTGCGATCGACGCGCGGCCAACCGAGGGGTAAACAGCCCCACGAGGCCTTCCAGTAACCCCCGTGGCTCGCAACATTACGCGTGCCCCAAGAATCGTTCATCCCACGGAATTGCAAGAGTAATCCCCGGCCGGTGGCGTTTGCCATTTACATAAAAATAATTAAACGGCTCGTTGTACGTTCGCCAACCCTCGACTTCCGAGCATCCACGTTCGAAGCTCGTAGGGCTCGTAAGGATCGCGTGATCGAACAATGCAAATCCACTGTTCCGAGACTTTTATAAAATTGTAATGTATGTAGATGTCGGTGTGCCAGCTTTCGGCATTTCGCCGTCATGAATTTTAACCACGACGATCGTCGTCTAACTCGACGGATCATCCTTCTCGAGAACGACTCGCGTTACCCGATTTCGTTGATCGAGCATGGTATTAAGAAATTGCGCGTCCCGCTAATCTATCTACCTGCTCTTTGTTCTCGGTATTTTAATCGATGTCTCCTCCAATGGAAAAAGTTTCGTTCCATTAATAATTCATATTACGCGACCGATGCATCTCTGTCATCGTATCGAGGATACGATCGATTCGCTCCCCAAGCAACGCCACAAAAGAGGCCCGTGCACGACGTTTTATTTGGTCTCATCCGGTCCAGTCGTCATTACCCCCGAAGTCCTATTACCGAGGCTCGATCGGGATCCCTCGAACCACGTCATCCAGATGAAAGGGAAAAAAATATCAAGGAGATCGTTGCTAGTCTGTGGGACTCGTGGCAGCTTCCCCACGCCGCGACCGAACCGTGTGACTCTTTGTCAAAAAACAAGTGGAAGAAGGGATCGTCGTCATCGTCGTGGAGGCTGCAGGGGACATTGGCTGTCGTCGTGAACGAAACCGATGAAAACAGACAGAAAGGGACAGCGAAAGGCAGAACGAGATGGAAGAGAAGTTTGGGCCGGGAGAAAGGTGGCCGAATCGAGAGTCAGGAAGGATGCTGCTTGCACCCTGCATAAACACGTGTTACGCGGTAGAGACGCGTGAAAGCATCCATCAGGACCAGCATGGTGCACCGCGAGCATGGTAGGCAGCTGCCGAGCTCCGTTCTACCGTGTCGAAGCTCGTTTCGCTGGCTGGGCAAGCTGCTGGTGAATTCGACGTGGCCCACGATACGAGGGTGGAAGCGTTCACGACGGGACGAACGCCGCGAGGGTTGCCACCAAGACGAGGGACAAAAGAGATAGGAGAGAGAGAGGAGCGAAGGAGTATTCCGGCGGATAACGTTGGATCGCGTTAGACGAACTCGATTGGGGTGCCTACGCAGCCGGAACCGAACGGAGGATGGAAAGCTCTCCGTCAACCCTTGACAGCCATTTCTTTTCTCTCCAACCCTCGACCCGACAATTTTGATCGATATCTTTAATTTTTGCTCGACGACTCATGACTTCTAGCAACTTCGATTTTTGTTACTTCGTAGATCGGTAAGAAGAGATAATAACCGCTAGATCGAAAGATCTCAATTCGTAACTGGTATAATTACTGTGACCGTAATTTCGAGATAATTACACGCATATAGTTGTGTGAAAAGTTTCTTTCGTTTTATAAGAAAATAATAGATGCACAATGTTTTTTGTTTTATATTAGTTTATTGAATTATGCACGAACATAATAATAGAAATAGAACGAAATGGATCACACCTAATTCAATAGAATAATATAAAACAGAAATTGTCGTTCATCTATTATCGCCTTATGAAACGAAGAAACTTTTTGGACAACCTAATACAATATTTCCTCTTTCGTGATATAGAAAAGAAACTTTCATTTTTCCTTTTTAATTTTTATCTGTTACCGTAAAACTTGAAATACAAATTAAAATTAAACAATCTGACCCGAGAGCGCAAACTGTTTCAATTGCCCGTTACCCAATGGTAATATATATAATAGCTGTTAAACGTTAAGGCGGGATAACAATTACGAAACAAAGGATCGTTGAAGAGATGTCGGATTTCTCCGTGTGGTAAACGAACGTGCGTTTACGTTCACATTTTACGATGTCTTTCGTTCAAGAAAATCGCGCCCATGGATTTCCATGCGCTCCATTCTGCCGGCTGCTTTGTCGACTGGTTAAATTTTCATATTTCTATGCATCTTGTAACGAGCCGAAACGCTAACTTCATTCTCCGTGCCTGCGTACCTTCTTGCCGGCAGACATGCCAGAAAAACGATGCTATTAATATTAACGCGACTCGCAGCAGGATCCGATGTTGCGAAAGTTTCGAAGTTTCCCTGACAGTGAGGAGTGCGAACCGTTTTGTTGTAAAATTCTGGCAAATTTCGTGCTTGATTTTCGGGATTAAATTCCTACCTGATAGCGATCTACTACACTTCGAAACGCTTTCTTCGACTCTAGAAAACTTCAAAGGCTATTCATAAATTTCTTTCTCTTTCGATTTAATGATAAAAGTCTTCCAAAGTCTCGAGGACTCTTAATACTGTACACGTATTATTCGGATAAGATCACGGACGAAGCACTGTTTCAAGGCTCTTTAAAGTAACTATCGATCAGCTTTTAAATCTGTTGCAAGTACTATTTGTATTGGAACTGATTTTCAAGGTTCGATGTAGACAAGATAATAATCACACAAAACCATATCGAAAGATTTATATTTCCTTCATCGAATGTTAAAAGTTTTGTTTTTCGATTCGTGAATGTACGTTGAATTCAATCCCATGGCTAAAACTAACCATCGCTGAAACTAAGAATATTCGCGAAAGATCGCCGAGTATTTTAACGATGCTTCGCGCGAGAATATCTGCCGGATATTTGGGAAAATTTTAAGGCTTGGCGCATCTGATAATCCGGTATCTGAGAATCGCGCACCGAGCAAGGGTGCATTGTGCGCAAAGTGCACGAGGGTGTATTAAGTACGCGTCCCTATATAGCTCATTCAACGCAATCACGATCGTAGATAAGACCTGTCACGATCTCGCGACGGGGAACTCCACGGCCGTTCGTTTTCCTTCGTTCATTATACAAACGCGATGGTTTACGTCCGGAACTCGCTTAGCGTCTGTTCCGTCTTCGCCATGGACGATCAACAACGAAGACGGCGAAGACGACGATAGAAGGTACTCGTCGTCGGTGTGATTCATCGTGATATCTGCGATTTATCTTGCGCGAGAAGCTTCCCCGAACGTACTCCGCGTCTAGAACTTGATCGACATATTTAATGCGACGATGGAACATCGGAGAATAACAAATCGTCCATTACAAGAGCAAATATTTTTATATTCCAACATAGAGAATCTAAGAAATTTCATGAAAACTGTTGACGAGATTATTAAGGAAATTGAATCAACGTAAACGCAATGAAACGTTGGTGTCGAAGAATGAAAATAGAAATTTTGTATGATCTTCGTCTTTTACGAAACAATCGATAAATTTGCCACCAGTTAATAATTCGTCGATTCCTCGTTTACCACTTTTTTAACGCGGTAACCTGACGCAAACGAAATTCTTTCCGTAAGATCCGATTCCGCGAAGCAAATGATATTTCGGTCGTCGAATGTTTTCGCCATTTTCATGCCATTGCACGTGGCCCGAGCGAATATCACCCAATGAAATATCCATTTCCGGAAACTTGTCGGTTCAGGAAGCCTGGCAAATGTTCCAGAAATTACAGCCCTTTGGCTTCGTAAATTCCACCATGATCGAGTAGCTAGCCGATATTGTTTCTATACATCCATTTGAAAAATAGATAAACAGACGTTGAATTTCAACGAACGAGCTACTTGTTTCTAGCCGAAAAATGAAATTACGGAGTACGGTGAACTCGTAACGAAGTCGAAAGAGACCGGGCGCCAAGTTTCACGCGCGTGATAATACGATCGAATGACGGGGCAGTCTCGAAGGACAATCGTACAAGCCTGTCGAGCGTCGAAACGCAATTCATCATGCAGCTCGCCCCTGAAGAATAGGAGGGGAATGGCAAAGAGATTGGACGCGGAAGAGAGGGAGGGAACGCGGAAAAAGGGAAAAGCAGAAAAAGATAGCAAGAGGAGAACGGGAGAAAGAGAAAGAGGAAGAAGAAGGGATGAAGAGAGGCGATGGAAAGAGAGAAGAAGGAAGAAAAATAAAGGAAGAAAAACGGCCGCAGGCCCTGTAGGTACCCTTGCACGCACTCGACGCATCAATCTTCTTTGCCAACAATGTTCGCGTAAATTACCCTCATCGATATCAAAGTGACGAGGGTGGTAGGCGGCGTCGCTGTTCCCAGCTATGGTGCTGGCGGAAGAGACCAGCCCTTATCTCGCGCCAGTCAGAAAATTGAGTTTACAAAGATTCCATCGTCGAGCAGAAGGCTCTTACGTGTCCCTTTCCTCTGCCCCGTTCACGAATTCGCGCCTTGGAATTTTACTCCGGTTTAAGGGATTTTCGTATCTTTCGGAATGTATCACAGGTGGAAATGATGTAGCAAGTTTGTAAGTTATATCGTTAAGTAGGATCATCTATTAATCTAAGTTAGAGTCGCTCGCAGGCAGCTGTGTTTCTTCGAGTTTATTTCTACCTTCGTTAGCAATTCAACGATAATACAAGTTAGAAATTATAGTCGTTATAGTCGTTCTGGTGTATAAAGAGATGACCTTTTTCAGATACGCTACGAAAGAATTTATATCCTCCGAAACGCCTCAAATTGGTCGTTTCTATCTTGGAAGCTGCAAAACGTTAATTACCGATCAATAAGAGTAGCATGGAAGCCATGAAGACACTGTCACGCCAAGTAATTTATTACTATTTCGAAAAGCTTTATTATCGCAAAACGAAATTGTTCTTTAATAGACAACTATATTCAGCAATTTCTACAGGAAATCGTCTATAAAACAGGTATAGACGAAAAGGGTCGCTTATCTAGATGGGGAAATAATGAAAGGAGATTTCGTTGCTGCGTAGCTAGGATCGAGGTTCCTGCTTTACGATCCTCGCTTCTACGGGTCATCATACGTTGCTAAGGCCTAACGGCCTGTTGCAGTCCAGCCGCGTATACCTGCGTCAATTATTGCCCGTTTAGAAATTCCACGGTTGTCTGCCTGGTGAAACCGATCCGCTTGATGTCGTGAAGCCTATGAATCGCAATTAGTCGATCCTTTTCCGAGTAACCTTTAACTGGAACCTTTGTTCGTCCCTTTGAAACCCAAGCTGCTTTGCACGTCGGGATCGGCATTGCCAGTGCTTTACAAAACTCGACTCGCGTGTTCGTGTTCGCTTTAAATTCCACTTACTACACGGTCGAAGCTCGTACCTGCCACTTTTCCTGCGGAATTTGTGATTTTCATATGGAAGGGTCGTTGCTGGGTACAAATTACCTTCGATAATGGCAACAGCCACCGAAGCTAGGAAAAATCGCTGAAAACATGCGAAGCAATTGCGGAAAACAGGAAGCGGGCGCATGGTATCACGGAAAGACTGTACGCGAGCTGACCGACGAGCGCATAGAGCGTACAGACAGCGCAATCGGCCCATAAATTTCCAGTGATACCATGCATCGGTGGTAGCGGCCTAGCTCGAGCGTGCTTCCGATATGCACGGTCGGCTCTGGTCCGAAGCACCGCCTTAAATTCCCCTCAGACGCCTCTAAACAAGACCAAGAAGATGAAAGGGAGAACGTTGAACGTAGCTCTGCAGGAAGAGATTAGAGCGCACGAAAGTTTCGCGGTACCGTGGCGTCCACGATACTCGGTTTAATGTACCGTTATGATCTTTATGGGAAGCGTTTATAGGCCATTACGATTGAGTTTTCACGCCGAAACGGTGTTCCGTAGTCGTGCAATATTTTTTCTCCTCCGGGCACGCCATTGATAACTCGATCTCGCGAGACAGTTGCGCCCTCGTAATTATCGATGAGATCGCCGATTCGAAGTGGATCGTTTCACGTCAAATGGATGCTCGCGAACGATATTAAGGGAAAGAAAGAGAAGGAAAAGGCACTCGTTAATAGTAGTTGCCCTCTTTCCAGCACGACAGGACGTTTCCACTTTTAATCGCGCCTGCGTATATCTTCGGACTTTCCTCGGCGACTCCGCGTAATGAAAATCTCCAGCTAACAGGATCATCAGCGACGAATTAAGCGAATTTGCAGTAATCGCAAAGGCGGTCGCCACTCCGGCCAAGATCTTTAATTAACGAAGCTTATTTTAATCATCCCCGATCAACCGTGAAACCCTCCTCTGGCTGCGTAATAATCGCGTTCGTTGGAAAAACTTCCGTCCAGCCCTTCGTTCTTTGGTCACGCCGCGATAAATTTTATAGCGTCGAGTATCACGTCGTGCAACAAAATTAATCGGCGCAAAAGCCAGGGGACGGTATTTTTCCGAAAATTATATCGGCGCCGATATTAAAACGATATCATCTTTAATTTTCGCGGAAGAACGTCTCGTGGTAGTTAATCGTAGGACGATAAAGACGAAGAAAATTGCTACTGGAAAAAGCGTTTATCGAGAGTGTGCGCGACTAAGCTGACGTTCCGTGCAATTAAACAGAACGCTTAATATAGATGGACTTGGATAAATGCACAGAATCTGGCAGTTTTGTGTAAACTCTGGAGGCCACCGAACGATTATCTCAGGATGGTAAACGACTAGCTGTTCTTTCGACAAGAAGCGTGTTAATTTTCCCCGGTTGCTCCCTGTTTCGAGATCACTATGATCGACGACGGTTACTCCCATGGGTCCTCGTATTTATGGGGCTCGAGATTAGCTCGCGAGACCTCGGCGTAACCTTTACGACGAGGAAGAGTCTTTTACGACATTGCGACGTAATCGAACGACGTTATCATCGAGCCTGCCGCATGAGTAACTTTATTGCCTCGCGTTTACCCCTTTTTTCCACGACGTTCCTCCTACGTGTTTTGCATTCTTATTTTAGCTTATATATTGCCGGAATATAACAGGCGATTCTCTCAGTAAAAACGAATGCGAGAATGTGTTTATGGCAGCGCGAAGCTTTTTGAAACCAAAGGGGAAGAATGAAAATCACGCGTGTCGTTTAAAGACCATTTTTACCACAACGTACGAATACTTTGCGTAATTCGTACATTAACGGAAATTCGACGAATCCGTGGCGCCACATAAACCACCGTAATCATCATCGTCGACGCTTCACCCGAGACTCCTAAATATTTGGCTCGGCGCCGCGGCCAGTCGCGTTACGTATCTTTCCCGCTTCATTTCATTATTCCATCGTTCAATTAGTAAAACAAAACCGCGTTTGGCGATCGCTTTTACGATTTATAATAAACCAAATAGAGAGGGGGTGAACGAGGGTTGATGGGGGCGGGGGACGATGCATTATCGTGCAGCCCGGAGCGCATTATTTTCGCGATAGGATCGTCGGCGCAGCCTCGATTCCCTTAATGAGTAACGGTCGATCGAACAATGATTTCGCCGGATTTCGAAATCGTCCGAGAGAGCAACGTTGCGTTGGATCAAACCGTCTGGCGCGTACCCTTCACCCGACCAACCTAGACGACCATCGGCAACACACGGGGGTAGATAAAATCTGTATTACGTTTAGGGACGTTGCGGGGCGTGCGTGCACCCCCTTTACAAACCTATTAACGTGCGTGCACGCGTTGCATCGCGATCCATACCCGAGACAGAGACAGAGATAGGAGATGAAGCGAGATCGTTTCTGGATCCACGTGATTTACGCGTGCCGGCGCTGCTCCGAATTCCAAAGCTTCCTATTAACCGGGTGCAGCGCGCGGAATCGCGGCGGCGCGGTGGTACGCTCCGCTTCGTGCGTTCCTACGAAATTTGAAAAACGATTTTATCGGCTAGTCCCGATTGCAGTCGTATTCGAGCGGCGCTCGCGCGATATTTCAACCGTCATGGGACAGCCGCTTAATTGCGGCATACATCTCCGCCCTTAATTTCGCTATTAGCCTCGCATTAAGGCGAAAAACCAAAAAGAAACGCAGCGAGCCGTTAGTCCGGCGACAAACAACTCACCTCTTCCCACCCTTCGTTCCTTTCCACCCCTTTCCGCCTTGTTCCAAGGTTTTTCCGTGGGTCGCGCTACTCGGCGTCCCAAACGTTAAGGACACTTTAATTGACAAAATTTCGCAGACACACCGCCGCCACCGGCACCGCGACATAAATTTCCAATTTTCGTCACGCAGAAATGGCGAAGAAGTTTAATTGGCGCCGACCGAAACTTTTAAAGCGTTTCCGCTTGTCGGCTCGGAACAGCGTCTTGTTCGTTCCTTAAAGGGGGTAAAAAGGAGTCTTCCAAGCGGTTTTTACCGTGAAAGCTTCTACTCTAGATGGAACCCGTCTTTCGAATCAATTTTCGACAGTGTTACACCCTGGAAACTCTTGGAAGCCTGGTATTTGCATCACGATCGACCATTAACCAAATTGGCCGCGTCATGCCGGTATTCGAAAAAATATTCTACCATACTGTTTTTGTATACGCTGTATACTCTTTAATTACGAAATACTTTGATGCTGCTGCTTCAAAGTATCTCGTTTGTTAAGAGGTTCTTCTTGATATGGGCTTAAACTCGAGGAGAATCGATGAAACGGCTGGATTCGAGGGAATAGACGGTAACGAGATCGAAAGAGTGTTCACAGAACACCGTCTGCTGGCCGATCTGGCTTCGTTGAACGGGATCGAGCGGTACACTGTTAATCTCGCGCGAATATAACGCGACCATAAATTACCCAAACGAGCGGCTGAGCACTACGTGGAAAGTGTGCTCCCTGGCAGCGGATCTTCGTAGGCAGCCTCGGAGGATAGTTTATGGACTTGATCTTGCGTACTGTTACCTTGATTCTCGGTCATTATCATCGTCGACCTGCACGCGATCGGAACTCACCACCGATACATCGCCGTGGTTCAGGATGTTTGCGCGCTGAAAATACATAGGCAGAGATGGTAATTTCGCGATACCACGTCCGCCACGATAGTACCATATTTATTTTGTCAATAATAATGAACGCAAGGGCGGTGCTGTGTATTTTCTCACAGATTCCGTTCGAGCATTGTATCTTCCCGGAAGCGGCGCGCGGCCGTCTTCCAGATCTGGACGAGCGATTCTCGCTGGATTCTCGGCTCGTTTAACCTGCCTATTACCGTGCGAAATTTCCCTATTCTCGCGGTTACTTAATACATACGTAATTTTTAATCAAACCACCGAAGCCAGTCTCATCGAACATCGTTCGATTTGCACGTTTGTATGTTTCCATCGTACGGAATCTCTCGAACCCATCGAAAAGCAACTCTCATCTTCAGCATTAAAGCTAATTCCTTTGAAAACGAATCCACGCTGATACATTTCACGCTACGTATCTCAAGTAACATAACTCAAACAATCTTTTGGGGAAAAGCCAAAAGATAGGAAGGTTACGGAAATATTATTTAGTTAAACGGATAGTGTTGGCGAAAAGAAGAAAATTCTAGGAAGCGATCATTTAATTAACAACGCAGAATTTCATTATTTTGCTTCATGTGTAATTTAATTCCTTTATACAAACATAATTTTCAACTTCGTAAGAGACGGAAGTATAAACACGAGGAAAAGAGGATCCTAAGCAGGAACCAGAGACGCGGGTGGTTTCCCAAGGAGGAACAGAAGGACTCACGCAAGATACCGTTGCACTTCCGGGAAGGTAGTGTGGTGGGAGCGAGCACGTGGTCGTGCCAACTCACCCCACGATAGTCGAGGAGGTTCGTCACGAAGAAAGAAGAAGGTTAGATGGTTGAATAAGGGCGGGAGTGGCGGGAGGTTGCGCGCGCAACCATAAGCCACGCTGCCGCCGGTGGCTCGAGAGTGAGCCGCGTGGTCGGCCCGCTTCAGTAACTCCGATACCTTCGAGCGAGCGAGTCACGTCCAATTTCGAACCCGACTGTCTACAGAGACGCGCCAAAATTCCTCTTAGCCCGAGCATTTCGTGCTTATTTTCGTCCACGCTATTAAATTCAGCAGACGTATCGCGATCGAAACGATGTAAAAACACGCTTGCCTTTCCCTCCCATTTTACCGAATAAATTGATCGTTTAGTGAACAACGAACATTTGCTGTACGCTGTTTATAAACACGATAGTCGCGCGATCCAAACAAACGACTTCGAACTCTCGTGTATTCTACGCCGAATATGCGGTCGAATATTCTTGGCGAAGAGTGAGTGAATTTCGTAAATCCCATCGGATGTTTAATATATTCGCGAAATTTTGACAACGGTGACTTGTGCAATTCCTCAAACATCGAAATTACGAAACGACTGTCGAACGACTGAAACTTCTGTGTAATGTTCGTCTGATTTTATTCTTCGATTCTACTCGTCTGTCCATCGTTTTACATTTTACGAATGATTTTCGCTATGAAGGCGATTTATTACCTTACGATTCTCTGGACCATTGCTGTCCCGGTGTTGTGCGAACCCGTGAACGTGCCTATGAAACCAAGATTGACCATTCTCAAGTGCTGCCGACACAACGAGGAACTGGTGAAAGAATCTGACAACGAGACAGACACGAGGACTCGTTGCAGGACGACCAAAAACGAATGGAAACCTATTATCTATTCGCCTTCCGAGGCAAATATGTTGGAGAAACCGCCCATGGAATGGGACATCGTCGAGGGAAGGAGGCCCGTTTGCGATCAGAATTCTGCGTTGATCTACGTACCCTACCGAATTACCAATCCGTTCGTGCTCATGGACGATGGCCGCGTGCTCGTCGACATCCACGTGAACGAAAGATTCGAGCCGAGCGAGTATTGCGCCGATTCGAACGCTCTTCTAGTTTGCATGAAGAATAAAACGGAAGGAAACCACGCGGCTGCCACCATGAGACCACGTATTAGAAAATGCTGCGGAGAAAACGCGACTTTCTACGAAGAAGAGTAAGTTTTAGAGTTTGAGCGTTTCGAAACGTTGCGTTAGACTTTGTTGACGTTCCTTTGATTCGCGCCATAGGTATTGCTTTGACAACAAAGGTAATAAGACGTGTCGAGGATGATCCAATGATATTAGCGTTCTGTTTACGAATAGGTACGCTGTACAACTACGGAGAAAAACGATATTTCCAAGTATCGATTCATAACACGTTGACATTATCTTTTACAGTTTAACTATTAATCTTTCGAACTATAATATTTTACGATACACTCGCATTGGGTTTTTTGTTTGCGTTTATTACGTTTTGTCTAGAAGCAGCAAATGTATAATTAAATCCTTTTAACGGAACGTTATATTTTACTGCAATTTTTCAAATAGCATAAGCAGTTCCATCTAACATGGAATTTTATATTTCGATATGTCTCAATGACAGTCTATACAACAGGCTTTCTAAACGTCAGTCTGATACGTGATATACCATTAGTCTGTAAGAGGTTAAAGGTACAAGGAAACTCGTTTTAAAAACTCTTTCGCAGCTAGTGTCTGTTTCCATAGTTTGTCAGTATAAAATGTGTTAGGTTGTTTGATAAATTCGTCATGTTTTTATCGGAAATTTCTATCAAATAATTAAACACGCGAATAAATACTGCTCCGAACAGAGTTAATATTTATGTACATGTATTTATGGCCATGTAAAGTCATCCTAATATTACTGACAGAGTTCGTATATATAGTACATGCACCGAATGGAAAAACACGAAGGTAAATTAAATTTTATACGGCTTAATATTCAAACGAACCGCATAATTTAGACAAGTTAGAGACGATCGATATTCCTTGCAGACAAATATCCCGGTGATTTGTATTCTAGTGGCAAGCTCGGAGTTGAGAGGAACGCCGGCTAGCTTTGCGAATAACTGTAATCGTTCGGTCGGTTACACGAAATTTATTGGTTTACCCATGCCGGTGTATTTTTATTGAGAGGCGCCAGTTGTCGTTTGACGCTGTCCCTCCGGAAAAAAAGAAAAAAAAAGGATAAATGTTCGAAAAGTTGCGCGAGGCTTCCCTCGGAAATGCGGTGTTTGCGATGCAAGCGTGACGCTCGAGTAAACAAAAAATGCCGGGTTTCGTTTTAATCGCGCTTTCAATCGTTCAGGCTTGGGCGTTTCGTGGACTTTGTTAGAATTCTATGTGGCCAGCCGGCGCGTTTCCTAGATAAATTCTTGCGATACGAACGATATATGCATTTTTCTTTCTTTTCTTTATCCATTCGTGCTAGCGGTTGTTGGTTTCTCTGTCGCTTTGCTTCTATTCGTCCACGTCGAACTTACTTAGTGTAACATGTCTTCGAAAACCCTAAATATTAGTTCTATGAATTGTGGTTCCCTCGAGACTCAGCGTTATCATTAGGTTATTGGTTCTCGAGGTGAATCTCTTAAACTTGATAGTGAAAGTCTCGTACGTCTCAAGTATCTAACATGGAGAATGCAAGAAACGCAGCGTATAAATCCTGAGCGTAAAAGAACAATTATTTCCTAAATAATCATCGCGAATAATTTTTCAATTTATCATACCGTCGAAGGATTAACTGTCTTGAATAAAAGACAGATTTAACGCGAATAAGAAATATGCTGTTTCAAAACAATTTGTAATCCAACGTTAGTCGCTTTTTCTTGCTCAATCCTTTACTCGATAAAAACACAGAATATAGGTACATAGAATTTCTGAATCATCGCTCTTTAATATCCAACTTATATACAATCGCTACCTAATCCTTTCACCTCAATTTCATCTTACTTAAACGTTTCTACAACACCATTAATCTTACATCTTCAACGTTTCTTCCATTATATCCTTAATGTTAATTTATCAACATGGATGCTTTCGAAACAAAGCAGAAATCATTGAAAATTTCCATTGCAGACAAACGTGCGTTCTTTCCGAGGAAGCCGCGAATCCGACGCCTTTGTTGCCAAATGCCTCTGCAGCTGCTGAAATCGTACCTGGCTTTCCATCTTGTCGTCGTTCCGATAATCTTACGATTTTGGGCGACGCTAAGGACGCCCTGTTGTTGCCAGATGGCGGCTTTGAAATCGACGGCGTCACGTTACCCACTGGTCAGTTTTGTGTTGAGAGGATCAAGGAACTGAACCACGTGTCCAAGGTCTTCGCGTGTTCGGAGCACGGATCGCAAAGGTGAGTTTGGTATATAAGTTAAACGTAAAATTAAAGAAGTAGGAAAATTGTTATCTGCAGGCTCCTCTTATATTTTTCTTTTTACATTATGTTTCCTGATCTGAATTCGTTTGCATAATTGAACTGATATTGTTAGTGACATCTTGCAAGTTACAAGCTAAATTATGTTTCTTTTTTTCCTATTACTATGTGAAAGAGAAATCCTAACTGTTCCCATTTTGATACATACCCGATAAGAATTGAAAAAATGAATATAAACTTAAATATTCCATATATTTTTATACGTCGTTAGGATCCATATACCGAGCTGTAAAACGCAAAGAAACAGTCCGCTATAAAAGAAAATTCGCTGCCCTGCAACGTTGGAAACTTCAGACATCCTGCTTACGTAACCATACGCACCGATCTTTTACTATTTTTCCACTCGTTTCTCGGTCTAGCATTAGGATTTCCTCTCGTTAGCGTCGTTTCTTCGCGTGCCTCCTCAAACGAGCGCAACGAGCGTTCTACTCGACGGACCGCGTTTCTTCGTTAAACAAAATTAAAGTAACGAACGAAACCGCGACTGTAACGCGACTGTCTCTGAATTTCTTCAGCTAAATAAAAGCGAACGAAAATGCAGGTTTCCAGTGAAATCGGTGAATATTATCAGGAACGTATAGATCTTACGATTCACAGCCGTAAAGCACGAGCTCGACGCTTTTTCCCTCGCTCTTTTAATTTATTTTTAATCGATCGACAATCGGTCGATTCACGCTTTTCAAGAGGGCAAGCTGAATCAAAGCGCGTCCTACTTGAAGGTTCGAAGCACGAATCGACTTTTTGTCCGGTCGAGTATCGGCTGTCTCGATCTGGATTTATCGTACGGCTTAATTGCATCCTCGATGGTCGAGGTTCGGTGCTGGCCGCTTCTCTCCGCTTTAACAACACGAGAAAAAGTCGGTTCCTTCACTTTCACTTCTCTCACGAAGAATTTCTAGGTCACATCCGTGCGATCGCGATGCACCGCATCATCCGTGAACACATTTCCGTACGAGGTGTATCGTGCTACTTGAAACGATGGCCCGTATCGATGACAAGATGAAATTCAGATTCCATATTTCGTTGCTATATGAAACTTTAAACACGAGCTTGACGTATTCGTGTAATTTTGTACGGTAGAAGAATATACGTATACGTAACATGAAACATTTTACGCGTCGTAACTTGAATTTATAAAGATCGATGGTCGAAGAGTTTTTTTTTAGCAAGTTTCACGTTACCAATTCTTTCTATAATAGTTACATCGTTCAAATTGTATGGTTGAACTTTCTATTCGAAAACGACTGTAATAGAACGCTCGACGCAAGAGTCTCGGAAATTGCACTCGGAAAACGTGTGCACGCGTACGCTTGTCGCGTGCAATTTGCAAAACAACGCTCGAAACTCAATTAACGGGACCGTTTACATGTGGTCGCGCGGAGGGCAGCCCTTTCACAAGCAAAACCCGGCCTCCGCGTAACGTTTTATTTGGAATAGAAGATGCCCGATGTTTATTTACACAATGATCCTGATTATTCGTAGAAAAACGCCTGTCTTAGGTGGACCGACGAAAGAAAGCGAATACCTACGCGTAGAAAGCGCTACGCATCGTACATATGCCACGCATAATGAGCGTGAACGTTCGTGGTGCATGACTACACGCGCTGATTAGTTAGAAAACAGCCATATGCTTTTTTTCCTGTCCGCTGTCGGAGACATGCTTCTCCAACAGAGACGCGGTGAACGACGTGACTAAGCCCGAGATACCCTCACGAAACTCGGAGAAACGATTTCACCGGCGAGACTTTCACTGGCGAGGCTGGAGAAAATGGAGCGTCGATTTGCGTCGAAATTCGAGTATCGAGACACGAATGCGCGTTTCGTGGAACGAACAGGATGTTCCTGGAATCGAAACTGTCGACAGAGTGTCACAGAAGCGATCGGTGCTTGTAATGGCGAACAGTGTCTGTTCCAACGTAACGCAATAAAATCACTCGACCTTGTATATCGCGTAAAAAAGACGTTATAGGCCGTGCAATAGAGCGAAGGTTTAGATCAACGACTAATTACGCGATCGAAGGTCTGCGTATAATTTTTACCAATGCGATAATTCATTGTTGACCGAAAATTTTATTTCTAACAGTCTCAACAGTTTTCGAGGATAGATCCGCCCAGAATTGCTGTCACGTAGATCAGACTCGCGTTGTTCGAAGATCAAGGAGATTCTAATTTCCCGATATCGGAAGAAACAGATTCATAAAGAGGCACGCAGAGAATAAAAAACGAATGCTTTTCTTGGTAAACTTTCAGGCCCATAATGCAGGCAGCTGACATCAGATTCACCTTGTACCCTGTGGGCTTCATCATTAGCGCAGTATTCCTGGCAGCCACGTTGGCCGCCGGTTGGTTGCTGCCAGCCTCTCATCACGTTTTGCACTGGCGTTGCCAGACTCATCATGTCACCTGCCTGATGCTCGGTGATCTCCTCATGGCCATCATTCAACTCGCCGGTGACTCCCTGCACGGCGCATTCTGCAAGGCACTCGGTGAGTCATTGTGCTTTATGTTTATCCCGTCCTTTTACATATATCGGATTGCAATCTTGCACGATTAGAACATCGCAATTAATCGATCGTTTCCTGGATAATTTAGATCAAGCGTTACGTCTTGTACGAAACCAAAGATATCCTGTTACGTACTTAGGAAGGGGAGTGTATATCGGAGAGGATTTCTTAAACGAAAGTTTACAGTTAGAACGACGAAAATTAGGGGAAATTACAATATACTTTATTACAAGAAGATACGCTATGTCTTCCATTCGGTTTGACTCTATATAAAAGCATCGTGCAACTCTTTAGACACTCGATTCTTGAGATCCCCCTAGAATCAAAGACCCCGGAACAACCGTTGTTAATCATTCGACGTTCAATGATGCGGAACATACGATTTCTCGCGAAATTAATCAACGACCAGCTTGTCGAACCGACGTTACGAGTGGAACGCGTTCCGCGGCTCGTTTTGATCTCTCCCTGCGTAGCGAATTTTTGCTCGTTTCACAGGGAACAATCGGCGGTTCTCACTCGTAACGCGCGCCAGCTATGCGAGCAAATATACACCGATGGAATTCGAATCGGCCAGGGCGAAGCTTTATTTGCTATGCGCCATCCCACGAACTCCAGGCTAATTATTCGGATAATCGTGCTAATCCCTCGGCAAAGCTTCGCTTCTCCGTTTCGCTCGTTTCGATCGCGAGAATCGATTACAGCGTACACCTGCGAGCTATCCAACGGATGGTCTCGTCTGTGTCCACGAGTAACAGCGACTCTCATTTGCATCTCCGCTCGTTTCCGGCATTATCGCTTTGTAGTCGGCCTTTTTCGCGTCTCTCTCTCTCTCTTTCCTCTCTACGTCCCTCGTCGCGGCCAGATTTAACCCGACCCATTCCGCGGGGTAATTATGTTGCGACCAGGGAAACCGGTGAATTTGCATCGAGCGTATTTCTTTCCGCGCGCAACGCGCGATCCCTTTGCGCGCCGGATCCACCAAGTCTCGCGGCTATTTCCGTTCCCCAGCCACCGGTAAATTTTCACCATAGGATCGCTCGTCCGTTTGACAGAACACGGCGATTGCGCCCTTTGCGTCCTTTCACCTGATACCGCTCCGCTTCGCGTTCATCGATCGACCAATGGTCTTTGGACTTTTTTGTGCTTTCTACCGTGATATATTCTTTAGTAAATATATTCTTAAACAAGAGATAAGAGAGCGAAGGATCTCTCTTGTTCGTGTAGACTCGTGTGCGTCCAAGTAACACGGAAAAAGGAGAAAGTAGGACATCGACTGACCTACAATCGGACTCTCCACGGGTTGCTCTTCTTGTTCTTTTTCCTCCTTTTTCTTTTCTTCCCTTCTTCCACCAAAGTTTTCCTTCCCTAAGGTCTTATCGCCCTGTTCTCGAACCTTTTACGGACGAAGTTTATTGTATTGACACAGTTTGGTGATGAATTTGTTTAGTTGGCTAGAAGCAACTGGGCGCAACGTGTTGTAGGTTTGTTAGGGGAGACTAATGGTCCGAGTGACGACAGCGATTGTTTAGGAGATTACGTTTCCTAATAATGACATCATGGGCAATTTTTGTTTTCCGGGTTTTTACTCTTCTGATTTCGTTACGGCACGTTTTAAGCGAGATCGTGGAATTAGTTGGAAGTTCTCTTTTGTTCGAAATACTTGGGCTGCTTTGTACGAGGAGATTGCATAAGCGTGTCACGTTATACTTCCTCAGACATCTTACGCGTGGAGAGATAAAATGAGCAAACAGACGCATTTTCAAGGAGAGTCGAACTCGATGGAAGCCAATCTACTGTTCTATTTCTTACAATTACAACTGCTAACACGATGAGTCTCTCAGAATTCAAACTCATCCATTCCGCTGTACGTTAATTTTTCAATTTCTCGTCGCTCGATCACGGATTTTAAACTTTGTTTCATGCATAACGTATCTGTATTTGAATATGCGAGTCTCTCGGAGCTCTACTTTACGGTAATTTCTTCGTTTCATCGCATAGGTACACGATCCACATCCAGTTTCGAAGAAACGATTTATTTACTTCCGTAAGTTCGTTCGTCGCAAGATGCGACATAAATAACAGTAAATTCTAAGGTAAATTCAAAAATCAACGTATCTTTCAATCATCATCGTCGTATTTTTGTATTTTTCAACTTGCGGAATCGATCGAACGTGGCTTCGCGGCTTCTTAACGGTATGTGTACGCATATCGTCTGAAAGAAGAAGGAAGGCGTCAGCTGTAATGACGCAACAAACAAATATAAAAGTACGCGGTCGATTAATTTTGCTGAAATTTACAACCGTCACGATTACATATCGCTAAATTCGTGTTCCGTCATCTGGCTAAATTATTAGCGTTCGACTTTCTAAAACGTAACTGGCATAGTTCCATAAGTTGTGCAGAAATAATCGTAAATCGCAAAGTGAACGTTATAAAAATATTTTGCAATATCCACGTCCCTTTTTACTTCTTAATTTATGGATCAGTATATAATTTCTATGAGTTTATATCTATGAGATACGAAGAACTACGAACAAAAAAGACTAGAGACACGGTATTGGAATCGAACAGTTGCACAAGCAATCGAAAATTCAGCTGACTCGTCGGCGATCGAGCCGGGAAAACGAATTGGATTCGACTCTGTACTCATTTCATCGTGGCGGAAGTATTAAAATTCATGAGCGTTTTTAATTCGATTAGTTCGGTCGTCTTTCAGGAACCGACTACGACGGCGGCAACAGTAGCCGGTTAAAAATTCAACTCGATTATGTTCGCTCGGTGAAATCTAGTTTCCCCGAACTGTTAACTTCTTCTCCCTGAGGCCTCTCGCAGTGCTTCGCGGTCAGAATAATTTGTAGCCGGGGAAATCTCGTCGATTCTTAAACCGTAGATCGTGCTCGGACTTCTGTTTCCAAATCGATCGGTGATTCCGTTTAGAATCAGCTACATACGCGCTATGTCCAGTTCGTCGAAAACTATTAGCGAAACCGACGTATTCGAGAAAGCACCAGGACCACCGATTCTACTGTTGACTCGATCGAAAGTTGGAATTTATTTTTCCATTGCCTCAAGTTCGCCGAAGCCCTTCTTTTCCTGTTATCTGTTTTCTCGCTGAAAATTCTACGCACCGCTCCGCTGCTCGTTTTATGCTGGCCGATACAATATTTGCGTAACGGGAACCTTGACGGATGATCGGAACGATAAAAAATAAATTTTTACTCGTCACTGGAGATCGTTGTGTGTTTATCCTGGTACGTGCGGTTTCTTCAGGTAGCCACCACGTTCGAGTTCTAACACGACCACGATATCTTCGATTACGCGCCGGCGTACAATTTTACGCTAGCGTGACGCCACTCTGATCAACCGAAGAATTTCTTCGCGACGTTTAACACGTTCCGTGCCAGACCGATGTTTGGTTACTTTTTCGTTCAATCACGTTGTTACGATTAATAGTTTTGCTTGTGCCTTACAATTTTTTTAGTAGTTCAAACAACGCGATTATAAAGAAAAGGGTGTATTGTTTAAGGTGTGTTAAACGTCTCAAAGCAATAAATTTCATTTTTATGGAATTGTTTTAACAAACACACGGTTGAACATTTACTCTGCTAAAATTCCAAATCACTCGAATGGTAAGTTCAGCGTGCGACGTATACACACGGTACGTGTTTTAACGGTATCGCGATTGTCTCCCTTCTTTTCTCGTTGTTCTCGAACCGTAGGAAAATGTCGACGCGGAGACGTTATTGTTTCGTAGAACTAGATCGTTACGTATCGATGGCCTTGCAACGTCATGGCATCGAAAAACGGGTTAAACGCTCATTGCCGCAATTACGGGACTTTTTCAGCGTTTTAGACGACAGTCGGCCGGTGCCGGTATGCGGTCAAAGCGATTACACGGACGGGTTATGCCGTTTTTTTTTTCGTCCAGGTTGCATTGCGATTTACGAACGCGTGGCGTAACGCGCGTATGCTCTGACGCGCGTGTGTTGCGTGCAAGGTTTACGCTGCTCGGTTCTTCGATCCTGTTAGATGGAAATAGGAGGCATCGCGTGGAACAGGTTGATCGCCATAGGTGTCCGTGGTGTTACAGTAGCTTCCAGGACTTTATTCATTCCTGATTTATAACGCTGTTGGGATTTGGAATGTTTCAAAGTCGTTACGATTTTAACTTAAAAAATCTCTCTTTTTTTTTTTTTGTATCGCAGTTAATAAATGGAAATGATTTTCTGTGCTGTATTTATACAACCTCGTTCAGATTAATCAAGTTGTATGTTTGCATCCAAGTAAATTGAAATTCCAGTACTTTTCAAGCAAGTTGTATCGTAGCTTGGCTAACGCGAAACTGCTATTTTCACTTAAAATACACTTATTCTTCCAAGTTTCAAGCGAAGCTCAGATTCTCTCGACGGTTCTTTGACTTTAAAGGAACGGAAGTTCCTTCCCAAGTAACGTGAAGTTATTTCCAGTTTCATATCTGGTAATATCGGTTTACCAAGTGGTAACCAAGTCGACCGTCTCTATTTTCTTCACACTTGATGTACACAATATTGTTATTATATTTACGCTTTACAGTGAATATCTCACATACTTAATCGCTTCCTTCAACGCTATTTTCCATTGTATATTCACTTATACAACTTCTACATATCTTTCGGCACATTTAGGTCGTTCGGTGAATTTTATCCGCAACTGAACCAAAGGCGTTTATACTCAACTTCACGTACAAATTTCCTCCTCTTAAAGGAGTTAATTCGGTTGATACACCCGGTATATAAGGGAATGCCTTCATCTCGTAACGCTTTAATTGCGCTCGTTCGCAAGTACCCACGTTCCCGTGGCTCGACTCTCTCCGCAATGGCTCGTAGCTCGATTCACTTTTAATTACTTTCGACCTTGCAAATATCTGTCGTGTCTGGAGCCGGATGACTTCATGGAAACTCTCTTCTTCCGGCGCGTACCATCGAGGCGTGACTTGACCTTCGCCAACGATCTGCGTTGCGCTGTATTGCAGTTCTTTTCTATCCACTTACGTGTATCTAGCTTCGATATCCGTGGAATAATTGCGCGTTGCGTTTCATCCTTTCTCGTTCCACGACGCCCAAGAAAACTACGCGATCCTACGTCATCGTTGCTTTTCTTTCCAGAAAGAATCATCGTGAAGGTAAGAAACGTTACACGACTTGTTGATCTTTCTCGTGTTACCTTATTTCCTAAGAAAACACCGCGACCCGACATCGTTTCGCCGTGACTTTGGCCGAGAGGCAACGTACACCCTTTTAAGGGGGAACCCTCGTCGATGGCGTATTCCGAGCGAGAAACTGGAGGAGATTGAGAACGCTACGCAGGTTTCCATTCCTGCCTTTCGATTAGTTCCATATTTTGCTGTGATGCGTGTGCAAGCTTCGAACCAATAGCGTATTGTGAATAGCAGGGCTGTCGGAGTGCCAAAACGGGCATTTTGCAATTTTTTATTAAAATTTTTTAGATTCGATACGTAGATGCAGCGGAGTATTTTTCGAAATTTGCGTGATTTTAAAGTACAGCTCTGGCTAGGAGCTTGGAGTCGCGTTATCTATTCTATGGAATTTTAGAATAAAGTAAATTGGAATTTTATTTCCTTAGGGAACTAATAGAACATCCGTTGAATATATATTGGCTTGGCAAGTGATTGCGGATTTTGTCATTAGGTGGTAATGACAAAACGAGTGAAGTGTAAGACGAGTATCAAAAAGTTCAAGATAGAAACTACACGAAACAAATACATGTTGCAAATATTTTTCCATATATACAACCGGCTAAAAATTTGGAATCATTTTCTCAAACGTATCTACATCGAACGACGACTGATCTATTGGCATGACAACTAAGTGACTGCGGATTTTATCATTAAGTGGTAATGTCGGTAATTCCTGTTAAATTTGCCACGCAATACATGTAGAAAGGACAATTGGTTCAGATTTCTTGAGAGAATTAATAAAATACCGTTGAAGAAATTAAAGGTGAACTATTATTAGTTGTCAACCCAATAGATCAGTCTTCGTTCGATGCAGATACGTTTGAGAAAATGATTCCAAATTTTTAGCCAGTTGTGTACATGGAAAGATATTTGCAACATGTATTTGTTTCGTGTAGTTTCTATCTTGAACTTTTTGGTACTAGTCTTACACTTCATCCATCTCTACTTGTAGATGTGAATTTCTTAAGAGCGATGCGTTCCAACGAATATGAAATTGGTTTCAGTCGTTATTCCCTCGTTCTATTTAATCTCGTTAGAAGATTCAACTTTATTTTTTAGTAATTTCGATCGTGGTCATTTTCAAAATCTCCTCCTCTGTCAAATGGGCCTACTTTCGCTTCATATACGATGCAGGAATTCGTCGAAAGTTTGGTTCACCACAGTTCTCCGATGCAAGTTCTCATTTACGAAAGGGTTCCCTGTTCCGTGATTCTCTGGACCGTCGAGTAAGCCTGAAAAAAACGTACAGCAGCCTGGGTGTCTTTCTTCTTTTTTTCTTCTTTTTTTTTTTAACCAACTCGTCAGCCGGGAAGACGATCTATAATCTCTTTTCGTGCAAGGAGAGAAAGTCACCCTTGCCGTGACGCCAGCGATATCCCGGAATTAATGACGGTAAAAAGCACGCTTCCCCGACGAAAAGTCACGGATTTTTGTCCGTACGCCGCCACCCATATTTGTTCTCCAGTTCGTTCCGAGACCGTTCGATATTTCATTTCGGTATTTATACGTTCCAGATGATGACTTCTTGCAAAACTCTTTTTACGTCTTCGTTTCTTCCCAGAATCCTCGCGTTTAGAAAGAATACCAGCGGTAGAATCGTCTTAATATTATTCGAAGAAACCAAGTTACCTTTTACGTAATTGAGGCAATTCCACGTAATAAGCACATAATTAACCAAGTAGAAAGAAGCAAATAGAAATCTTTTATTGACACGAAAAGATATCGATGCAAAGTCGTAATATTCCCTTGCTCCCTGCGTAATAATTTCGATAATTCGATGCGTGGTACTGTGGCCGTATTGTACCTTCTGCCATCAACAACGAATCGTTTCATAACTATAACTGCTTTACCGAAATCATAGCAGCCTAAACAGGACGCAAGAACGACATTGTTTCCAAGAATTAATTTCGACCGTCTGCATCTTTTTACAGTTACAATTTTAGTTCCAAGAGAAACCGTCGAACCTCCCCATTTCATTTATTTCTTTTAGCTCGTGATCATGGTTAATTGAAAGATTAGATACACCGGTAGTGTAGCGACACTTGAGGAAACCCGTTATCGTAGGTCGCTTTCTTTCGATGTCAAGTTCGTTTCTCCTCGGGTTGATTAATGATACGGTTAATTAGCCTAAAATAGCGTGGCACGAGCGAACGCAACGGATTCCGTGTTCCCTGACGACAACGCTCTTTTTCATTCAAACGCGTTGACTCGCTATGCTCAGTCTGTACGGTGTACAACACGGTTGGCATTCGCTTATCGTTGCTTGTTCCCTCTTTGTGGGGTAACAGAGGGAAACCCTTTCCGTGTTCGCTTGTCTCGAACACTGGTTACGTTTCAAAGTCGCCAGGGAGAGATAATCGAAGTAATTGTTTCGCTGGAGATTTATAGGGTAAGATGCGTGAAGATTGGTGTCAAGAGCAAGGGGTAGATAATTGTTGGTATAACGACAAAGCCAAATTACCCTGTGGGGAGACTAGAATTTACTGTTAATCGGAATCGATAGGCTGCGGAGTTTTAGCTATTTATGGAAAATTTGAATACGCCAAAATATATAAAATGACCAAAGTAGAATACTTATTATAATATTCAGAGAATGGAACAAGTTTCTCGACGTGTTCCATTTTTTTTTCAACCCCGAGTTATGAAGATATAAATTCGTATAAAAAGACACGCGCAGCGATGCGAAACTTCTTGAACGCGACGAACAATTTTCTCAAATATAATCAGAGTTTTGATTAATACATCTCCTGACAATCGCATCATTTTTCAGAGAAACTGTGTATTTCAAACGTACAGTTGCATAAGAAACTGCAGAGTAATTCTTGAAACTTCCAACCCCAACCCCCTCTTACATTAAGCGTGCGATTATGATTTTTAAATTGCCCTGCATTCGAGCTCCACGTGATTTGTAGGCAGAGCAATGGGCTATCCGTCTTCTAGGCCGGAAATTACACAGTCCTTAAGAAGTTGCGAAACTCGGTTGTTCCGATTGCTTAAGAAACTTTTCTCCCTGTGAATATTGCTTTCCCCGAGAGAACGCGAACTTTCGATTCGCTGGTTTTAATACACTTTTTACGAGTCTGCGGAAAATTGTCACGCTTTCGCGATTTTATTATCTACGTATACACGATGTACGCTCCGTTTGTTCGACAATGCGAAATCAGAAGCACGAGCAGAGTTTACAGGAGGCTGAAACGTATAGGAAAGAAGATCTGGACGATGTGAGATTACACGTTATAAAACGAATAATTCGTAATATTTATTCGTTTGTCATACGGTCAGTGAACGCTGGTAATTTTAAGCAATTTTAAGAAAATCCTAAAGTTTGGAACTTCGGTGATAAAGTTACGGTGATTTGGTGCATATATCGGAGAACAAGTTAGAATGTAGAGACAAGAAAGAATTCCTCAGTTTCGTGAAAGAGAAATAAACGAGACTATTCCTTTATGCCAACAACCATCATATTTTGGCTCGAGCATGGCACTCTGCATAGAATGTAACGTTACAGTCCTTGGTTCTGCCAAGCCATATGCATCGGTACGGCCAAGATATCGTTTTAAACAGAGGGAAGAAATATTCGTTGTTTAATAGAACAATGTAGGGGATATAAAGTTTCGATAGATTATTACGACTAATACGGAATAAGTCGATGTGCATGTCACTCGATCTGTCCAACGAATAAATGTGTCTTTTTATCGATGAATATTTTTATAACAAACGATAAATTGTAATCCCTATTTGAAAAGCTCATGTAGATACGATGTGCTTTGTTGGATTGGCAACTAAGTGATTGCGGATTTTGTCAATACCACCTAATGACAAAATCCGCAATCACTTAGTTGCCAACCCAATATATTGTTCAATTAACGAATATTTGTCCCTATGAAATAACGCGTAAAATACGCGTGTCTGGGCACGAATGATCGTTTCTACCGGCATCCGCTAAAGTTCAGTTAAAATTCTTCCTCCAATTTAATTCAATTACGAAAAGAAGTTTCGGTAAAGTGCGCTCAACTGTTCTAATCCTGTCACCGTCCAAACCTTGTTCTCTGCGTCGTTCTTTAACACCCCATAAAAAACTAGATCGTAAATTCTTGTCTTGCCTGTTTATTACGTACTTCTGCCACCTCTCTATGAGTTCCACTTATCCAATTAGCCATTCGCCGTACAGTCAGATCCTCGACCAGGGTTTACAACGACACCTGGAAAAATAGCTCGTAAAGGGTGTATACAACGACGAAAAGCTGACGAGAAGGATTTTCTCGAAAGTCCTCGACGGTTCCGTGCGCGGCACGGCATTTTATCCGGCGGCAAATCGCGGTGTGCCATTTTTATGTTTGCAAGCCCCGGCGTCGCGGAGGGTGGAAAAGGGTGATTAAAGAGCGCCACGGCGCTCTCGCAAGAAACAAGCCCGCGAGCAAAAAAGTAGCGAATCGTATGTCATACGTGGGCGGGGTGCGAGAATCGCGCAGAGGGTGGCGCAATTGGAAACACATGGGCGCGCTGGCGTTTCCTTTTTTCCTTGTTTTCCTCCTTTTTCTTCCTTCCTTTCACTCGCTATTTCGCCGTTACGCGGCCGTTCCTGCCAGCGGAATCGAGATTTTTACGTAATACCCCCGTGTTGGTACGCTTTGGATTTCGTCTACAAAGGGATTTTTCCTTAGCCTTTGACTCGTGGAAAGTCAGAATTCAGCCGACGCTACGTCTCGGTGTTTTCGACTTTCTTTTAAGATAATTTAATGCAACGACGGCTGTTCCTAAACTCTTTTTATTAAAAAATATACCATCGTTACGAAGTAGGTAGTACATATTTTTAATTCGATGTAACGCAATGTGATGGACGCTAAATTTTGTAAATCCCTTAATTTTAGTATTAAGGTAGACGATTAGTAAATGGCGCGTATTTATGCATTTATCGGAAATCGAAATGAATTAACATAAATTTAAATAAATGTACGATCTATGGAAAATTACGCACGCGAAAAAATGTGGCGTATTTTTTGTAATGCCCCGAGGCTGACTAGATTCCGTTTCTTTGATTATGATCGTAAGAATATTTTGTATAGAGATTCAATGTCTAACAGCTTACGTCCAATTCTTTAGAAAGCAAACGACCAACTGCGATAAAATTACAAAATTTACGTTTCATATTTCTCGTATATCGTCGAAGTTTATCAACACCGAGATGAAAAATTCACGCCGGTTCCCGGAAAAATTTCATCGCAGATCAAGCAGCAGCTCGTAAAACTTGTCGCGAACACGTTAAGCGAGATACACCCTGTCGGTTCGATAACTTCAATAAACATCTCACGTGCGATTCGATTTGCTCTAGACGTCTCTCATCCTGCTTCCGCCTTCTGAATTCCTCGAATCAACAGTCGACGCTAGCTTTTCATCCTTCCAGGCCCTCGTCGATTCTTAGTCAATCCAGGAAGCAACGTTGAATATTTCTGGATAACGCGATGGCCTTTATCGAGAAGACACCGCGATTGTCTGGCACGGATAGTCGCGGTGCCTCTTTGGATTGCGAACGTCGGCGGTTGGGACACGACGATTGCCAAATAATTGACCAATTTAAGGTTACGTGACTGGGACGTGTCTCGTCGAGGCGAGACGTAATGTGACGAAGCAGGGGAAAAAGTCGAGGGGAGAGAGTACCCTGGTCGTGGTCCCCTGGCGCCATCGTTTCTCTCTTTCTCTCTTCGTGTCGTCCCTTCGTATGCTTGTCTCTCCCTCTTTCCTGGCTCTCGATTCGGCTTCGCTCGGCCGATTCTTGTCGACAAGCAGATTACGTTTCTGTCGCACGGTAAATATGATCGATAGGTTTCGTTCGGACCACCGTGAAAGGGTTGAGAAACGGAGGCGTTCGAATCGCGCCTTTGCTCTGTCGAACGATTGTATCGAAAATAGTCGCGGACTTGATCGAAACAGCCTGGAAGAACGAGTAGAAAGATTGTGAGGCGTTTCGTAGCGTGAGATGGACCGTACGGTTTTTGTTAGTCGTTTGTTGCGCTTATATGGAAAGATTGATGGAACCAAATGTTCTTCTTTCGAGTCTTTGATTTGTGGATTTTGATACAAAAATAAGGAATAGTGGCCGGTCGAAGAATAAGATAGGAGATAGAAAAAATAAGATGGAGATTTTAAGTTCGAACATGGTAATATTAATTACACGTGTGTAATTTTTAATATATATTTAGAGCTCTACGAAAATTATTCCTTATACAGTTCTATAGGAAATGATACTTTGGGTAGAAAAAAATGTACGGATTACTCTCCAAAATTACCAAAAATCTTTTCGATAAATACTCTATGCCTTGTCGAATGTGTCGAAATACGAAGCAAAGGGAAACATCCCATGGTGAAAAATTCGCGATACCATAGAGTATAGAGAGTAACTAAATTAATATAACAAATGCAGCTCGGAAGCAGCGCGGAACGGTTTTCAGACAGATCGTCTCCCGGCATTGGTTCGAGGGCTCGTTGTAAATATGATAGATGGAGCTCGTTCATTTGCTCGTAAGGACTGGAAAATATGTTACGCGGCCGACTGTAGGCAGAGACAGGGAGATCTCGATATGAAATATTGGTCGGGCTTCCATCGGCATGGAAATTTCATCTGTGACGGAACCGGCGATCATAAATCTGGGTAAACAGCGTGCAGAGACGAAGAAATTTCTTTTTTTTTCCTCTCCCTTTCTTTTCTGTCCCTGAAGCGTGTTCGAATGCACCGCGAGAGGGTGAAACTTCGAACCAGGCGCGCGTCCACGTCCAAAGAGCAAAATACGATCCCTCTCTTTTCCTCTCTTTCTCCTCTCTTTCTCCTCTCTTCTCCTCTTTGTTTCCCACTACCTCGGCCGAGCTTTCGTTCCAGCTCCCAGCTAGAGCTTTGTTTCATGGTGCATAAAAGCGAAGCTCGGAGTCCGGAACTGTGCGAAATCCGCGATAAATAAACCGTCCTCCTATGCGAGCGATACGGTTCACGCGTAGGACAATTTACTTTTTACGGCAGACGCGGAGAAGCTGCAATCCCTCCGGAAAAAAGGGCTTTGAGATTCCTCGGGACAATTGGCCCGTAGAGGTTCTGCCGGTTGCGGACGATCGTCCACAGAGACGCGATAAGTCGCACTGGACACGTGAAACAAGAATCGAGAGAGCGCTAGAACGTTAAATATTTTTTTTTTGATACGAGGGTTGATTAACCCCATAACAGTGGTAGGGTATACGTATCTGGAACCTTTGAAGTATGTTTTCGAAAGCAGGCAATTTTGCCTGGGATAATCAGGTTTCGCGAGAATATGGGCGACTCGTGCGAAGAGCGAAAAATGTTTTTTCTGGGAATGAAGTTTGTTAGAACTCGTTCCTAAAATGTACGTGTGTGCCCTTTGAAGGGTGTTTGTTGAAAAAATATTTTCAAGAGATAATCAAGGGCTCGCGTTATAATATTCAAACATCCGGAGTGCGTGTTTATGCTAAGAGAATATTAACGCGTAAAATCTGTCCGATATAATTTATGTATTAACAACGAAAAACGCGATTTTTCGTAATGTAGGAGAACGTTTCGGAAACACTCACGGAGAAAAAGGAACAGCGGTTAAGAGGTAGTTCTTCCCTCGATCAAGAAGATGTTACTCGGTGCTCGAGGGAGGGAAAACTGTCAGGGGATAAAGAAATCGCTCTCTGATTACGTTTCGCCCATGCCGCACACACGCGGACCCGTTGGAAATCCCAAAGGAAAGCTCCTTTTTCCGTGTCCCGGAAGGTGTCTGCAGCTGGTGGATCTGAAAAGTCGCGGTTGCTCTCGAACCACCCTCTTTAATGCCGCCACTTTATCGCGAGGACGGCTCTCTTTTAAAGTTTCTCGAATTTACGCCCGTTTGCTGCTCCACGTTCACCTGACTACCCTCGCTGCTGTGCAAAATCCCATTTCCTTTTTTTCTTACGACGATAAATACACTCCAACGGTCGATGATTTAGCGAAACGCATCAAGGAAAATATCGCGTCGTAGATCGTGGCTTGTAAGAGCTTTTCGCGATACGTTAGCGCGCAACAAAAATAAATAACACCGCGATTTCGCGAAAAGCCGGGGCAATCAGTTTCCTCGTCGAGCTTTTCCAGCCCAAGGGAGAGAGAATCCCGTTAGAAAAGTAACCACCAGTCAACGAGGAAGGGTGAGAGGCGACGCACCCTTCCAGCTTCGCGTTGGTCGCGGCAAAGAATTATTTCCGTCGGTTCCAACGGCTCCTAACCTCGTTACTAGATGAAAAGGATGCTTCCCCCGCGTCTACTCGCGACGATGCATACCAAAGTGTCGGCGAAAGTCACATGGAAAACCGCGAGCTCGCGATCGAGCACGCTTTTTCCACTGGCGGGGGCACGATATTCAACGAGTATGGCTCCAGAGGGATGAGACTCTCCGAGAAAATGTAGTTACACGCCCTATTCCACACGGTCTACCCCTAGACGCGTCCCCTTGCGGTTCTGTGTGCCGCGGCACACCGACCAACATTGGCCGACGTTTGGTTAGAACATGAGTTTTATCTCAACGAGTAATTTTGTTATTTGTTTCTGCAGAAAAGAATCGTCTTTCCACCAATTTGACAGGCGATCTATTTTTTTCATTCTTTTACGTTGCTACCTCTATCGGTATTCTCCGATTTGTGGCGATTGTTCGTCTGGCGAGGACGTTGACTCGACTACGACGCTTCTTTTGTTCCTTCGAAATAACAGTTTCCAGTATTTGTTCAGAAGGACCACGATTTCAGCGGGAAAACGGTACGTTTCCTGGGGTTTCCGAAAACAATCGCATTAAGAAGATCTTGACCTGGCTCCTATACTATCTTAGTTCTTGGATATAGTAATTTTCTTTTTTTTTTTTATTTCAAAGAATTTTACAGTCGATTCTCATTGAGAATTATAAGTAAATTATTCTGGCGTGGTACCATGTCGTGTTTAATAAGTGTTTAACGTATGTTTGATTCTAGTTGAATCTAATGCTTAAGTCTAAAGGGAAATGTCTTTTTAGCCTGCGGATCTGATCCGTCGTGTCAAGTAATTGAGTAACTAATGGGTTTTGATGATTGTTAACTCTTATGTTATATCTATTACTGAATTTGGATATTTCTTCTGTAACATACCAAGGTGCGTCTATTAAAGACCTTAGAGTTTTTGATTGGAATCGTCGAAGAATTTCTATATTGGAATTACTTGCTGTTGCCCGTAGTTGAATCCCATAGGTCCAAACAGGTTTTAATATGGCCTTACATAGCATTATTTTACTCTGCACGCTGAAGTTAGAACGTCTGCCAATGAGCCAGTAGAATTGTTTTAATTTTAAGTTGTTTGGATTTATCTACGACGTGTCGTTTCCATGTCATTCTTTTATCCGGAATCATGCCCAGATATCTGACTGAATCTTTGTTTGAAATTGGTATATTATTTATGGTCACCTGTGGGCAGAATTGCTTCCACAGCCTGAAGGTTATATGACTGGATTTATTTTCATTTATTTTGAAGCGCCATTTCTGCACCCACTTTTCCATAGAGTGGATATAGCAATTTGTATCGTTCGTTCCAAGGAACCACGTTCCTGACAGGTAAACAAGGCCTTTTTAAAAGTTTGGTAACTTCTTCAAGCTTCACTGGTGTTCTTCCGATCGAGCGAGATTGTTTGTTTCGCAAAAATCTTGCCTCGACTAGGAGAAAACGAATGCTTCTTTCGTCCGTTTGGAACGCAACAAGGGAGCGAAGAGAACAATTGGCCGGGGATGGGGTAAAAACACGGAGCGCAAATTGAAAGCAAGAGGACGGGAGGAGTAGCGAAAACGAGAATGGATGCCCTCTTCCGATTGCCCGGCTCGTTCCTGAGCGACTTTGGCGTCGCGATGCTGCCTCGACTCGTTGTTTTACCGTCGCTTTCTGGGAAACTCGGCAGCGAGACTATTTCCTTCCGGAAAATGGACGCGTTCCAAGCGGCCAAACTGCCATGTATACGCGATCTTCGTGTTTTCTGGACCAAGCTCGCGACCCATTCCACCAGAGCATATTCGTAAGTCGCAAAGTCGGTAGAAAGAGAAGCGCGATGATCTTTCACGGTTTTCCGCTTGAATTCGCCGCGACGTCTCGGTTGACCGAAGCAGACTAGCTGACTCCAGCAGACAAAAGATCGATTTATTGTAAAAATCCTCTGTTTTTGAGCGTCCTCGATTTTGATTCTTATTGTTTCAAAGTTATCCGCTACTTCAGGAACTGGTTTGTTATTTCTTTACTAGTTTATCGAGATAGCTGCTGGGAAATACATTTCCAATTGTGCGGTTAATATATGTATACCACAGGTCTTCTTTTAGTGAAAAGAGGATAAGCTCGTTGCAATAATTTACCGCGAAAGTATTGGTAAGGCCAGAAGAAGATTGAGATTTTTAATCTTCCTGAGAGAAATAATCATTTATTTACGATAACATTCACTGAAAGCCATTTTGGCATCTTGCTTGTATTAACGAGATAATAATTGGCCTTACTTTTTTCTATATTTCAAATGAAATATAAATATACAATCCCTGATTCGATCATCTCGTGGAATATTTCAATTCACTACCGACACGAAGATTTTTGGTCCAAGCAAACAAAGCTTAACCTACGGCAAGGAAAGCTGACTTTTAAAAAAATAATCGCCAAATATTTGTCCCGCTGTGCCAAGCACCGGCAGTTCATCACGAAGCTCTGGGATTAGACAATGCACAGAGTATCATCAGAATACCCTCTTGCTTCGTCGTCGTTCGTTCTCCAGTTTTTCCTGCTCCGCAGGCCTACGTTCATCCGGCCGTAGCTCGCGGCGTATCTTCTTTGTCCGCCGACCTACTGTTTCAAATCCCGAATCTACCTGTTTTTCGACGGACGTGAAAGCCCGATGAGTAGCGGAAAGCCGGATGTAACTCGCTTCACGTCGAGATTTCCGCGTGTCTTGCTCAATTTTTTAACATCCTTTTCGACAACGAGTTCCTAATCTTCTCGTACTCTCTTTTCTATCCTGTTGCGATTTGTCTTCGTAGTCATATCACCGTTAACCGATCGATGGGTTCTATGTTTAGAAAACGTCTGAAACCTTTATCCTTTTTCTCAGGAACGAATAATAGTGTTCCCCGAAAGAAGTAACTTTCAGCGTTCCTGGAACGACGAAATTATGGTTGTTAACACAACGAGACAACGAGACTTTTTAAAGATTTTTGCTACATGGAGTCTCTGGGCTTCTTGGCGCTCGCAATCGACCAGAGGATGAGCGTAACGATGATTATGGGAATACGGCCAGCACCGGTGCATGCATATATCTCTGGAGTCGCGATAATAACGATAGTAGTAATAAATTGTCGTTGGCTGCGACAGCGCCGACCATATTCATGATTATGACTATAATAAATTGGTGGACGACCGCTCGGAGGACCGATCGCTTATTATTATTAGAGCGAATATAACAGCTTCACCGTCGATTATGCCCTGCCTACTCCCTCTCCCTTAAGTGAATTAACAGAGACCAGCGTGTTATACGTAGCTAGTCCGACCATTTACTTGCTGACGATCATTTTATAACCTAGAATTAAACAAATCCCTTCAGAGTTTCCATTATTCATCTTGCCGGGTAATTTCAATATCCGTAATAGCAATTATTACCGTATTAAAAAAAAATCGAGGAAATTCATTTCCCTCTCGATCCACCCCTCTAACGACTTTCGGTCTCCGTTATTTTATTTCCAACGAATCAAGCAACCGTCTACTTTTTATCACGGCGATAAAACTTCTTTCATCTACCGCGAAGAAGACGCGTTAACGTCATTAGAATTAGCGGGAACGAAGGCGTTCAAGAGGATTTTCCCCACGGTAGTCTCGATGAAATATTTTTCGGTGCAGCGTGGCGCGCGTCCGATTAAATTCGCGCGGCCGCGTCGCGCAATAATTCACGAGAACCGAGCACAGTCGGAGCCTTTTCCCCGTTTTTCCGGTCCCCCTTTTTTGGCAACGTTTTTAAGGTTCCATGCGCGGCTAATAGGAAAAGATTGTGTCTCGCTAGGGTGACCGCGCGACGCACCCCAACCTCGTGCTTCTCGCGCTCGATTTATCATCGTGACGTGTACTCTGTGCTGGCTGCCGCGTCTCCCTTTCTCCGTTTTAGGGTGGTTTCCTCTGGATCCTCTTATTCCCCCCGATCTACTAGCTCTACATTGCAGCCCCCGATCCCGTGAAATTAAGGCGAATCGCGGAGTTTCGTATTTCAGCGACCTCGTACGCGATTAACTTTCTTCGATAGTCCTCAACCCTCGATAAATCCTTCGCGATTGGTGGGAGATTCTCCCGAGGGTTCTGATCGATAGCATGTTACTTGCTCCCTGAGTCTTTTTCAAATTTTGTTGATGTAAGCGGTTACAATTTCTTTTTATCGACGAAGAAAGGAAATTAATAATTGAAATATGGGGCTCGCGTTATCTTTGCAAAAGTTTGTGCGTTCTTTTTTTTTTTTTTTACTAAGAATATAAAATCTTTAGTACAAATAACGTGTGTTATAAATAATATATCTATCCATTTGTATATGCATCTTTTGCTTAAGAAAGAGCTACTTCCGAGAGAAACTTGCCATTAAGAAATAGCGCAAACTCGCAGCTCCAAATACCTCGGTGAAGTTTAGCGATGCTAAACAAGTGACCCGTCTTCGAGAGCTAAAGAAAGAATTAACGTAACATTAACAGTTTTCTGTCATTCGATCGGAATCCCTTGGAATTATCTCGGGTAGCCGAGTGGGACGATGAAATTCGAGTTCGACGAAATTCGGCGCGTTGCGGTGGCCGTCGAGCGATCCGTGTGTTCCCCTCGAGTGGGCGGGAAATTCGAAATAAAAGGAGCGCAGAGACCGCGACCAAGCCGGCTGCCGGACCTTCGGAAATTTATTCACCGCGACCAGGCGAAGTTAGCAGAGAAATGGAGAGGGGGAACCGGTCGTGAACGGTCGATGGTCTCGCGGCGGGTTGCCCTATGCGAAACGCTCTGGCCACCGTGATCCGACTGTATTCCGTTTCGATAACATATTCAGTCGAGAGCGAAAACTGGCTCGCGAACATCTTCGTGTTTCTGTCTCCTTCGAGCTTCCATAACCCAGTCCTACCTCAGTTTCTCGTCTCGGTCCCAGTAGGATGTTGCTCGCAGGATATCCAACGAAATGGGACAGGTTTTACGTAGAATTTGTGCGATCGATCAAACCCGGATCTATCTTGGGAGAGATGCATCCGTACGTGGATGAAGAGCTACGAATAGGAAAATTGGAAAATTTGTTAAAGAAATAAGTACAGCTACATATAGAAGCTTTCATAGAGCGTATCTTCCGTAATAAGACAGTTGAAGGGGTCGATGAAACAAAGATACAGCTGCATTTTCTAGTGATTTGAGCGGACTAAGAAAAATCAGTGAGAATTGAATTACTTTTCGAATCGTGCTATAAATTTTTCATAGTCAACTATTATTAGTATATAGTAATAAACTTTCGAAGACACGACTGACGAGTGAAAGAAAGGAATGTTTGCCGGTACAGCGACGCAAAGTTGTAATTGATAAAAATCAGTTGTGCATTCAATTTCTAAGAATTTTCACGCCTCTGCGGTATCGTGTAAGAATCTTGGGGAAAAGTTGTTGGAACGTGCGATACTCCGAAGCGCCAGCATATACCTACCATCCTCGTATCGGATACACGAGGACAGAAAATTGCGACTACGGTCGCACAATACACGGAGTATTTCATCATCGAGTCCCGTTTCTCGTTACCTCGGAACTACTCGGAAGCGAAGCGGTTCCTTTCAACAGCGCCGGCAGCAGCAACCTGATTTCATTGTAGCGGCCAGTGGAAAGGCAAGAGCGCCGGATAGAGAAAGTTTCTCCCTGTTCACCGAAAAATTTACCGAGAGAGACGGGCTCTTCCGTCAACGCTCAACTCTCTCTCTCTCTCTCTCTCTCTCTCTTGCGTGCTTCTCTCTCGTAAAAAGCCACCTTTATTCGACGTAGAGAAGTCGCGTGCTAGCAGCTTCTCACCGTTGAAAAGCGCGTCGAGATTTTTCTTCGCATAGGATCTTCTCCTTGGTTCACGCTCGTTCCTCCTTTTTCCGATGTCCGTCACACGGATAACTTTACGAGTTTTCTCTCCTTCCTTCCTTCCTTCCTTCCTTCCTTCCTTCCTTCTTCTCGTTCTTCGCCTTCGTCGTTTCAGTCGTCCTCCATGAATTTTCTCTCTCTTCGCCCATCCACCCCTCCGTCTCAGCTTTATTTACGTGTTTTCGGACCGAGTACAAGTGTCCCCGACTTAGCGTGGCAAGTTCGCCGGCAGTTTACAACGAGAATCATTGCTCCCTTGCCCGATCCCGTGGGTGTGTCTAGGCCAGCGTCGAAAGTAATGGAATCGTGGCGGATTTTTCTCCCGTTTTCCAGGAAGAAAGGAAGAGAGTCCTTTCTTCGTCTCGCGGTGGAAAAAAAAAGGGACGTTGGTTCGGCAGCCTCTTTGGAGTCGCGGATTCTTTCATTCGTAGAGAGTGCTGCTTTGAGCCATCGGCTTTTCGCTGAGTTCACTGGAATGCGGCTAGAAGTTGTTCCATTCGAATATTCTTTGGTTTAGATCCGAGGGTTGCACAGGATTTTAGCTCGTTGGAGAGTTTACGACCAACAGCTGGTTAGAGATTTAGATACTCGGAGAGATGCGTTCGGTAAACTAAAGATCCTAATTCGAGTCTCGAGAGAAAGAGAGAGTCCCGTGTTATATACAGTAACTCACGAAAGTGTTCTAATACATGTAAAACTTTTCATGAATATACTATGTTTGTTATACGGAACGTTTCGAGATTTCTCTAAAAACAACAAGTTTCTTTCGACTTACGAGAATAAACCGAAGATTTCAGACGAACAGCCTCGACTCGATTAGAATATCACGCGTAACGGATGTATCTCCATTATGCAAGAGGGAAATGTCAATTTACATGAAGTCGAGAAATCTGTTTCTATCCTGAACAATGATATAAAGGGAAACCGAGTGATCGAGGGGTCGTTTCGTGTTGGAGTTCAGTGGAGCATAGTAATTAAAATTGATGCCCAACACGACTGAAAGAGAGAGAGAGAGAGAGAGAGAGAGAGAGAGAAAGAGAGAGATGTATGAAATATGGGAAAGGATGGGTCACTAGCCGCCAAATTTCAAGTCGGGACACGGGCCGAAGGTGGAAATCACGCGTCGGCCTCGAGGAAATTGAAACCCATAAAACATAATGGTGAGCGACATTCAGAAGGATTTACGGGCATCGCCATTTCCCATGACCACCTCATTATTTCTCAGTCGTGTCATTTCGCATTCGTGGAACTAGCTACGTGCTTGGAATGTCTCGGACGTTGTCGACGACATACGATCGTCGTGCGCGAAGAGCAAAGCTCATGCCAGGTGTTACTGGCCCACCATAGACTCGCTGTTCCATGGCTACCTATAGTGGATATAGTGCCATATGGTCGTACTCAGGGCTGTATCGATGTCATCTGAATCCCGATCCTACAAACTGTTAACACGTGTTTCCTTCCATTTTCACTCCAGTGACGAAATAATGGTAGAGCTCTAACGGTTGACTCTGACCGTGATTTACAGTACTGCAGTTGGAATTTATTACGAGATCGTGTTACGAATGATTCTAGACAGTTGCAGGAAGCTCTTCGTGCTCCAATTAGCTTTTATTGTTAGTCTTATTTACGAATTAACAGTAGATCTATCGATGACGAAAATATAAAACTTCTATTAAAAGAATCTTTTTCCAACCGTATCAATCGGAAAGTAGAGAGAAGATCCTGTTACTGATATTTGTTACAATTTATCTTGGAATAAAGAATTCCCTATACGATTTGTTTGCGACAAGTTCGTGAAAGTAAGTTAGTTACTGTCCTGTATCAGAAGGTAATTTTAAAATTTTTTAAATACAGTGGACTAGTTGCCTTAACTGTTCTAGTAATTTATGTAAAAACACAAGTATACTTAAAATCTGGACAAAACGATCCGAGATTTTCTTCGTTAACTATCAATAGCAACGCGCTTTTACTGCTAACCCATACAGAATTGCGATTCTTGCACCGTCGAACGATGCGTATCCTATGTTGATTTGCATAGAGGCTCACCGGACGAGTCGTCGCCGCGCCATTGTTTCCTCGATCGATCGATCAAGCGAATACACCGCAGAAGGAGCGCGCGTACTTTCAAAAGGAACGCCAGGAGTCGCGTATTTACGACTCGATCCACCGCGTAATGGCTCTCTGCGTGCGTTGGAAATCCGTGAAACGCGAAAACAGATGCGTTTCGCCGGTGGTCAAAGGATGCTGTGGACTCAACGATACAGAAGAAGGGAAAGGGGAAATAAAGGCGCGACCTTCTACACGCGGGAGGTTAATCGCCGTGGCGAAAGTACACGCCCGTGTGTTGCCCTGTGGTGCACTTATCTTCAGTCGAGAGTCACCTTCAGAGGCGCGCATTTTACACACAGGCACGCCAAAGTATTCCAACATTTGTAGACACTTTTTATTGTATGTTATGCGAAATATTTTAAAATTTCATTAGCACTGTTATGGAAATATATATGTAGCAACAATATGTAGAAAATGTACTTGTAACATATAGAAATGACAAGACATTTAGTACAAGTACATATTTCGCAGAAATGAGAAAAGTATTTGAGCAGTCAGTTATCTGTTACATCGGTGTAACGAGTCTCCGTGTTTAGCGGGACCATCTTCGACACTCGTGTATTTAAGATGGCTATTTACGACGTATACTAATTTTTTCATCCAAAAAAGAAAGCTGGGAATTTCAAAATGTTTTATGGAATAGGTACATACGATTTGGACATAAAACTTTTTTGTGGGAAATGTTCAAACACTTTCGTGAACCGATGTGCGTCTATGTGTTCGACTCCACTTGACGCTTACGCGAGCTGACCGACATACAAAGGAGCACAGCGGTGCTCAACTCAAACGATAGCATTTGAAAATTGGTTGAAATGTCGCGAATGGATGGACACACGTAGAACGTGCGTGACTGAAACTTCGTCACGGTAACAGAGCTGCTGTCGCATTGTCGAAGATACAATTGGTGTCATTATGTCCATCTCGAAGACATGAAAACAGTGGCTCTCCTGTTCAATGCCATCCCATTCCTCTATGAATATTCTCTTGAGATTCTAATTTTCTTCTTGGCTCGTTTCTTTCGATCAAAGAGCCACTCGCAGAAGATTTATTCTTGTGAATTACCAAGTCGAGCGACAGAGATTTTCCGCTATTCCTTTCGATCGCATTTATGTAGACACTCCTGTTTAAAGTATCTTTCGCGACGTAATAGCGAGCTACATTTTTATTAAAAAAAAAAGAAAAAACAGCAAAGAACTTATATTCTAAAGTGATGGTACGAACAATCGGAAACGACCTCTTCGGCAACGGTGTTCCGAGAACGATCGCGTTGAGGGCTCTTCAAACGTATCGCGTTCGAGTCTTTTCGTCGTTTCGCACGGGGAGCGAGCATAAAAAAAAAAGAAGAAATGACGAACCACACAGAATCACCCCCTCGGTCGCGTTACGGTTAGCCGATAAATTGGTGCCGCTTCTGAAGCACTTTCGAGTGGCGCGTTCCGCGAATCGCTATATAAAAACGAGCGAAATTGCGTTTGCACGCTATTTTCGGTAGCCGATAATGCCGGAACGCGGTTTGATCGCGTAAAACGGGTAGCCAGAAGGGGTCTGCTTCGGCGTGTGTTTTTCGATCGTCTGTAATTCGTCGATTTTTTCCCTACGCGCGTGCTATTGACGGCTCCTGCGAACAATGCGGCGAGTAAAGTGGCTAATACGCGAGAAAAAACGCTGGTTTCGCTCTTTTCTCCTCTCTGACAAATCTGTTAGTTAAAGACCGTGGAATAAAAGAGGGTGATCGTAGGACGAGAAAGAAAAAGAGTACTCGTTAGGGAATAAATCATGAAAATGTAGGAAACCGCGGAAAGGAGACGAAGGATCTAAATGAAGGAAGGTCGTGAAGAATGTCGTGTCGCTGGTCGTGATAACGAAACGAATTAAATGTTGCCGCTGTGAGCAACGAATTTTTTTGATAAATTCCATGGGACGATAAAATCGTCGGTCTTGTCCTCTCGGTCTCTGGTCCTCCTCGAATTCCTGCGCATAATTCCACGACGGAGCGAGGTCGACGGGTAGCGCTGGGATTGCGCGGATTCCTCGCGTAACTGGCTCCGATCGAACCGAAGGAGATATTTTAATAATCGTGCTCCAATTAAACATCTTGGCGACCGTGTACCATCCGCTTTATTGATTTCAAGCTACACACACTGATTATTCTTGTTCTCGTCGTGTTCCGATCTCTTAATTCTCATGTTAATTTCAACGTGGCTAATTGAGTACCCGTTCCTCTATTAACATTTCAATCGCTTCCTAACGATAATATCACTCCATCGAATCTCCATTCGTCGAATACTTTTTATGCGAAAGTTTAAAATATCCAATCCTTACATTTACTTAAATATATACTGGATAACCGTAGAGCTTCTTAATACCTACGTAAAGATTCAACGTGACTCACGAAATATTCTTTGAAATATACCACGCAACATTTTATTGGAAACGATCGAAATATACGAGGAACGGATGTAACAGTGGTAGAAGGATTCAGTAAGCATCGAAGATTTAAAATAGAAAATAATAGATTATACATTAAAACGGTAGTCGAAGTGGATGAAATACCGTCTTATTCGCACGAGTGCCAGCGGTTGTTGGAATTCGGTGTTCCTCCTACACCGATTCGATCGCCCTTGAGTGTCGTTACAAGTGATTGGAACGCACCAAACTTGCTTCGTTCTATCATAGAATGGAGTAGTTAGTAAATTTAGTCTATCGCTGTCTGGAGGGTAGTTAGAGTCTGCCGAAGCTGCTAAAATTATCCAGTGCACTTAGCAAACACTCGAAAAAGAGAAACTCTCGGCAGATTCGGCCATTTGACACTGGAAAAGTACCACATCTGCTTATCCAGATCTCGATTTAAAACTGCTGTGTTTTATCCTCGTTCCGCGTAATATGGTTTCGTTCGATTCAGTTCAAACTGCGACCTATTTTCTCGCGTCTAAGAATATCACGGTGACGCTGCAGTTGATCTTTGCAAATCATAGAACACTAACGTGAAAGATCTTTATTCGCCGGTGTATTTGCTCTCTGTACCTTCTCTTTGTATAATTACACCTACGAAACTCCCGAACCCCATCAACATTTTATCGGCCGAATCAAATCCATTCATTTTGCAATCCTGTTCCTTTCATCCGACGATCTAAGACCATCCCACTTCGTGATCCGCTCCCCTCTCTTCTCAATTAATCCCATGGAGATCGTGCTTGATCTGACAGATACATGCGAACTCTTTTTATAAATATCTTCGAATAGATATATCGTGGAGTCGGCAGAGAATAGCAGCTATATGTTACATTAAATCTATATATCTTCATTATATAGATATAAATATATACATATATATGTGTATATACTGTTGGTTACAAAAATATCTGACTATGTTAGCAGAGAAGAGGAAATAACACGAAATCTATTTTCAACAAGCATTCGTTATTTTACTTCACCGTGATGGACTAATCCTTTGAAAATTTCAAAACTGAATATGAAATATTCAGCTGGCTGAATATTTTTACGACCAGCCGTATATTATATTTATTTCTGTATATTTCTGTGGACATGAGAAATTTTTATATTTTCAGCATACTAACATTATCCGTGATGAATGTTGCAGATATTTTGTACATTCGTCAACGAACAACCATCGATTGTTTATTCTTTATTTTCTTTCGAAATCGTGTATAGATATATGCCGACACTGACAATTTTAAACTACTCTTTCTATTATTTTTCCAAGAATCAACAGTTTGAAATTGAACATCTTTCGCGCTTGATAAACGATAGCTGTTTTACTAAACTTAACGGAAGATTTTCAATCTAAAGCGGTCGACTCTAAAAAAGAAATAGTAAAACCAATAGAAATTATCCTTATCCACACACGTACAATATATCCTCTTCCGACGTATATCGCGATCTCAGATGCGTCTTCCAAAAGCATTGCCACCAAAAACTAAACTCAGCATCCTTCCACGTATGTGCAGCAAAGATCAATCCTTTCACGCTACAAATCTCGTGACTCGCTAGAATCTAGCGTTTCCTCCAACCCATCCTGACAATTACTCGCGTCTCGCCACCGTTCGTCAGATCTACGGGGTGGGATAATAGGAAGAAAGCGTAACCGCGGTGACATTGCATTAGCGAAGAATACGGAGTAGTCCCTGGAGTAAGGTTAGCGAAGGCAGCGTGGCAATCGCGGTCGTTATTCAGCGGCCACGGAACGATCGCGTTACACGATCGTCGGACTAATAGCGCGAACTGGAACGCGCAACAAAGACTCGCTGGCCGAGCTCAGGCAAGAGGGAACTCCGGTTCTCGATAAGTAGAGCATGAAGTATAAGTAAGTGAACGGACTGTAGCCAGTGTGCAGCGGGGAAAAATGAATCGTTGCGGCCTCGCAACGGGCCGTGCACACGCGAAAATACAGGATCGTGGCTTGCGCGCTTCGTGCTTCTGTATACTCGTGTGCCTGTTTAGCCACTTCCGCCGGAAAGCAGGAACGCGCAGCTGGTCGATTGTTCACCGAAGAAGAAGTAAGGTTTCCATCGAACGAATCGTTGCGCCGTACTTCCAACGATTTTGTTCGAATCTCTTCGACAGGAATTTATGGTGATATTGTTCCTTGATGAAAGTGGACCACCTGGGAAAGCGGAACTTTGGGGTTGGGAAAGTCGGAATCGTAGAGAAGTTTGGGGAGAACGAGCTTCTTTGACGACTGGGTCGCCGTCCTTTGGTATATCGAAACGTCGAACAACTGCAGGAATTTCAACGTCGAACGAGTCTTTCACGGTTACCGATCGCAAGAGATATTCGAAATATTAGAGCGATAGCAATAGGCATCTCTTCTTTGTTCTAACAAAATTTGCCTACTGTATCGATGTTTGTTAGATGTAGTAGTTTATACGTTTCTTACTATGTGTTACCAGTACCTAGGGCACGAAACAAAGCTCTTAGAGTAATACGATAATTTTTGTAACACAATGCGGAAGAATTCTCCTAAGTAGGTTGAAAATATTACCACCTTCGCTACCGATCCTAACCTGACCTGGTATCTCGGATCATTTAAAAGAACATTGCTTTCGAAATAGACCGATGTTCGTCGTTTTTGCATCTTTTAACCTCGTATTACAGAACCTCGTATTGGTAGAGGCATAGAGGACAATAAAATTTAGTATCGACGATTGCCTGTTTTTCGAATGCGACGGGAACTAATCGACGCCCGCTAACAAGGTCACGACACGCTCTCCTACGTACAATAAATCAGAGAAAATGAACGTAGCTCGGACGATTGCGTCACCCTCGTACCATCGGGCGCTTGTTCACGTCATTCGTCAGTTATTAAAATACAAAATTAGAGCGGGAGAGGTACACACGCGCGTGTTGGAAGAGACGGGCGGAGATCGGTGGCGCGCGTTCGCGCGGATTAAAAGCCGCGGAATCGATAATGCGACCACGTTGCTGGCGGTATGCTCGCGCGGCGTCCTTTGACGCGATTTAACGTCATACAGATACCTTTTTAATACTAGCGTCGCATGAATAAAATCTCTGGGATGGTTATACGGCCCAGCAGGGATTAAAGCCGGCAAAAAATCAAATGAACGGGCTGCATATTCGCTTTGACATCGGCGCGAGCGCCAGCTCGCGTACCACCGTTCTACTTCACTAACCCGCCGGTTTGTTGCATTAATCTAGCGCATTGGCTATCGAAGATCTACTCGATGCGCCCTTTTCAACCGGCGATGCCATATCCATACCTTTTACTCGTTGAAAAGATACCGCGGTTTTCTTCTTCTTCGTCGTAGAACGAATCCGTTACGTTTGCTGGCGAACCGGATTGCTTGTCGTTCAATGGCGGAATGCGGTCTTCGGGATGTGCTTTTTCATTCTCGCGGACGACGAGCGGATGATGACCTGGTTTCCGGTGTCGTAGTCGATGAAACGACTGGTCGATCATGCGTAGATTATGTACAAAGGATGGTGGATGGTGATTCGAAGTAAAAGTAGAGAAAATTTAAGAATATTTCGTAGGGTAGACGATGGCGACAATTTAGAATGTCATGGATACACGAACGACACGAACAACCATTCAGTTTGAAAGAAGTATAACAATTCACTGGATATTTCGAATTTAGTTATTAGGGAAATCACGGCAGAAGAATTAACGATGGAAGCCTGCTCCGCATACTCGCATCGTACGGAAGCGACGAGTGAATCACAGACCGTCGGTTCGGTTTTTTGCCTGGCTGGTTCATTGGCATTCAGCGACGCTGTCGCTCTCGAAAATTAATATCGAGTCGCGCCGATCGAGGGTTCTCCATTAGCAGTCGGCCGGTCTGCCACTAGAGAACCAGAAGAACCTCGAAAGGTGCTTCATCCGGCTCCTAATTGACTCGCGTCATTCGAGAAATTTCCGGTCGAACGAAACGTATCGCCGTTAAACGTCAACCTATCAAGAGGAAATTAAGCGCGTCACAGAATGTTTCGAGATATATATTCCCCACTCTTGTCCATCTTCGAGAATCTCTTGGACTAATTGCACAGTGTCGTTATGCGAGTTTCTTGCACCGAGTCAAGAGCGTTTTTTCCTCAGACACTCGATAACAGAAGTATATAATATGTATTCAACCGGTCTCGTCGCTCGACGAGATTCATATACTTCGATCGTGAAGCAATGCTCGATAAACGACGGTGGGAAGAGGCGCAAAATGAACAGAGAGAAGGAAAGAGAGTAGCGAGGAAAATCGTTTCGAAGACACCGGTTAGGCGTTTCGGTTTGACGACGCCCGGGACGCATTAAAATAATAAGCAGTCGCATTAAAGTGATTACGGCGCGAAGCGCCGGCGACCGCAGAAGGCGGAAGTTGAAGTGTCTTCGTTTAAAAGGATCCGCGACGGTGTTGGTGGTCGGTCTGTCGAGCCGCGTTGCTTTCGTCGCCATTGTTTTTCTTGCCGTTCTTTTAACGAGCTCAACGAGCCACCGCGACGTTTTCGCGAGAGAGTTAGAACAGAAAGACAGAGAATGCTGCCTGTGCCTCGCTACGTCCCGATGAACCAGCGCAATTCGTCGTTCCTCGTTGAAATTTCTCTACCTTTTTCTATCTCGTGGGACGCCACGCTTCCCGTCTACCTGCGAGAACTCGTCGTCCACCTCTTTCTTCCTCTTTTCTCCTCGTCCTGGCCTCCTTTTTCCACCACTCTTCCGGCCAAACTCGTGGGCTTTCGCTCAGGCTTTGCCTCGACCTTAGCCTTTGTATTTTCCAACTAAAGTTTAAGACGAGTTTAAGACCTCGGCTAGCTGTGCTCCTCCAGGGAAGTTCGGATGGTCGATGCTGCAAGTCGGTAGTTTCTCGAGACGCTCTCGGACAAGTCGTCGGTCGAATTGCGGGCAAAGGAGAACCACGGAGAAGGAGTTCGATTTTTATTCTTGAACTTCATTGCTACGCTCTCGTGTAACGGTATCGACGTAGATCGAGGGTCAAGGACACATTTCGCATCGAAAACGGCGGATATTCGAATCGAAACACATGTCGAACACACCTTCGTAAAACAGATGGTCTGCAGACTTTCGAACGGGAAGGGCCTGGCGTGCACGCAAGCAAAACTGGAACGAGAGAAACGCGCTGGCACTGATTTGGCAGCTGTCGAACACGTTCGCCGCTCGTCCAGCTGCCGCGTTAATTTTCCCCGCCACCCTCGCGCTGCGGGGCTGCAATTACGTCCGCCTCGGTCCACGAGCAAACTAATCGGTATACAATCTGGAAAGCGAATTTACAAGGACTCGTTGGGAACTTTGGAGGACCTGGCCGGATAATTGGAATGTCGGCTATACGGTGTCGGAGAATCGTTGCTTTTAAAGATACTTAATTTCCTTATTTATCTGTTTCTATCCAAAAATAAGTTATCGTCTCGTCTCGAATCATTTCCGTTTGCTTTCCCTAAGCATCGAAACTTTTAATTTCCATTTCACGCGAATTAAATAGTTGCTTCCTGTATACTCCTTTTACATTTAGAAGACGTAGACAGAGAAATCTCGACGAGAGACGAATCCTCGCGTCGACGAGATAGAAGATCGAAGAGGAGGAAGGAGAAATATCGAATCTTCCTGGAAGGATCGCAAATTTGCCGAAATGCTTTACTCCGATCCATTCGAGTCTACTCAAATTTCCACGGAACGACCACTCGGTCGTGCACGGTCGCCTGAGCTCCGAGAATCGCAGACGAAAGTAGTTTCAACCCTGCGAAGGGTGCGTTTATCGTCGCGCGGAATCCTCACGCGACGAGCCAAGGAGTTTATTCGATATTCCGTACGCGAACCAACCAGTCGGTCCTCCCTCGCTTTCTCACGAATCGGCTGGCTTGGCTTCTTCACCCCTTTACCTCCTGCCCGCGTTATCCGAACCGCCCCGATCGGTCGGTCGCGCGCACAGATCCTCACGACCCTGACTCGAATTTTTTATTAAATCCTTGCCACTTGATAATGGCGACTTCTCGTGTGTATCGAGATGAAATGCAATTTTCATCGGCCGCGATTCGCAAACCCCTCGAGCGCCTACGAGGGTTTATTTAGCCCCACCTCCCACCCCTTCCAATTGGATGCTCACCGTTCGCTCTCCTACCAGCTTCTCCCTTTCATTTCCTTCTCTCTCTCTCTCTCTCTCTCTCTCTCTCTCTCTCTTTATATATATACCTTGCTCTCTTACTCCGTCTACGAGCCAGAAACAAAATTATTTCGCTTCTTTCGCGCATTTCCCGCTTCTTTCTGTGTGCACAGGTGTATCCTGTGCCAGCGTTTGCACGGAACGATATAATAACTCGTTGGTTCGCGGGATCTTTTGAGCCGAAACGCGCACCCTGCTCGCCGGTTAATTAATGCGCCGTATTAAAGGCGAGCAAGCGAATCTTGTGAAATCTCGTTTGGTTTATTAGCCCGTGGTACGTAAGTAGTCTTGTATCTAAAGAGTGGTAGTCTGGTAAAAATGTTGGACGAGTCTGCCGGAGGTATTCGCCCGACTTTGAAGTCCCGGTGACCGCCGATCGAAAAGCAATTTAACCGAGAGCGTGACCAGGGAAATTGGTACCTTGGCGAGGGAAACGCAAGGAAAATTACACGGCCGATTTCTACGAGCATAGTCCGAAGGCGTTCGCACCAGACGATTACACGCTTTTGCAACTTTCTCTGTATCAAATAGCTACATTCTACCCGTCATGCGGAGGTTAATCCGCCGAGACATTAAAATCCATTCCTCGTGGCGAATACGAAACTTCATCGATCCCCTGTAATAAGCGGCTGTAACTAGCACGTTGCGTATCACGGAAAGGAAAATGCATAGCCTCCGACTGCCGAGTGGAACGTTGAAACACGCTCCTAATGCACAGCTCATTTCATAGCCGTATCGTTTCAATGTTTGCACAGAAACACGTGCATATATTTCTTCTTTCATGCTTTCCACTCTTTCCAATTCCACAAATTAATTAAAATTGTCCTATACTGCACGGTTATATAAAATGGTAGAAACGAAGATTTATAACGGCAGTGCATCATAGCGATGCAAATTTTATAACGAGCGAATTTCCACCACGTGAAATTGTTTTTTAAAATGCTTAATTCTTGCTACTTAGTTTCTTTCAGCTTCTAAATTCTTGAAGATTCTTAAATACAATGTCATTTATCAATGAAAATTCTTAAATTAATTTCAGACTACTCCCTTTAACGTTCGATGTTTCTTCTTCCCGTAAAAGGTGATACTTCTAACCAATTACTTTTGCGTATTATGGATTTTGCAAAGGATCGTGCAGGATGATTCTACACGGGAAAATTAATACTATAACTGGTGTAGTTAAATCGTAGGCGCGATTAATCTGCGCGAGTTTCATCGTCAGACAACTGCTTCGCAACGCAAAACACCCTAGCCTTCGCATTTTCATAAATTACACGGAGATGGTCTGCAACAAAAATGATCACCGCTGCGTGTGATCAGACGATAAATGTATTTTTAAGGGATTATCATTGACGAAATAACAGGATGGTGGAGGAACACGGCAATTCCAGGGAGGGCAGACCAACCATCCACGGTCGCACGAATTCGACCACGATCCTCCGTTGTGTACATCGCGCGGCTCTCACCTTGATTACTCACCTGGGGTTCAGGGCAGCAGGTATGCATACCCGCATGTTTGCTCGAATAATTGGGAGGCTATACGTGTACCCCGGTATAACCCCTCAGCGTAGCGCGATCCGATCGAAATTCAATCTACCTCTCGGCGAACCGATCGCTTCGATAAAGATCTGCGCCTCCTATTTGTAACTCGCGATCGAAATCGTTTTGCGATCGCGTGCCGAATTCTGTTAACGTTATCGTTGCTCTTCGATTCCATGCGAAGTTTCTTTTTTTCGTTTTGCATCCTTTGCTTGCTCCGTGCCTTTTCGAGGTTTCCATTTACGAACGCGATGGTGAAATTAAGGTGAAATTACTTCATGATGTAACGACAGGGGTGGAGTCGTGGAAAAACATCTCTTTAATAGGAATTCGTCGATTTCGTTCATCTATCGATGGCTCACCTGTTTCAATGCATCTTTGTTTGCACGAGCTACCATCTTTTTTCAAACCGTGGAAATTTTCTTGCATTTCTAATTTGTATAATGGACTCCTGTGAAATTTCTACTGTTGTGATATATTTTAGAATAGTTTTATAGTTATGACTTAAGGAGATATGGTTAGGTAAAACGACATGTAGTTTATTCGCGATTTTTAGTGTGCAAACTTTTACACGCTGTCTCGCTGCTTGGTTCTTAATGGATTAAAAATTACTCGAAGGTCAAGGAATATTAAGTGCGGAATATTTTTTGAGAAATCTTTGCAGTTAAATGGAGAACGAACAAAATACATATTTAATCCTTGTCCGACGATTTCCGTAGGCGGCCGGTGGTTTACGGGATGCTCGACAATAAAGATCCTGTTTCACGCACGAAGACATAAAGTATCCGTGACTTTAATGTGTTTTCGAGCGAGGTAATAGCCCGGCGGATGCAACCTCGGCTTCGTAGTCGCGTTAATCGATTAACCTCGAATTCAGTTTACTTCATTGAAGGCACAATTTAACGTTATAAAGCTGTAACGAAAAATATTTACTAATAAAAAATCGCGATGCATGCGTAGCTTCCAAGTACGAGTTTATTCGATCTTGACGAATGGGTTCGAAGTGCAAAATATTGGCATACGTACCAAAAATTCTTCATGCACCTTATAATAAAAGAGCTATTTTTATGAAAATAAATATCTTTACTGTGAAAAATTGTTATTCATCAAGCAATAATAGAGCTATTTCATAACAAATTTTCTTATTTTACAAAACTGCTCGAACCGTTGTAAATAGAATAACTTGTACTGCTTTATTTATCTAGTTTATAGATTATGTCAATAATTTACGAGGGCCCTGTATTTCTTTTTCAAGTAGCTATCAATTGATCTACTTAATATCTAGTACGCTAACTAAATCAATATTCTTCGATATCTAGATTCTGCACATACAAATATATCTCGACGAAATTTCCTAGAGTCTGTAAAGCTTCTTTCACGAATTATAATCCCGGTTAAAGAGTAAATTGAATCACGGCCACGGAATACCATCGTTCATTCAAAAAGTCACGGTAAAAAAGGAAGAATTTTCAATCGCTGTTGATGAAAATTGTTTTCGGACTGCGCGAAACGACTAGCCAGCGCGCTAGCTATTGCATCTCGATCGCGCGCGCCAGTTAATGAGCAAAGTTCCGAATTAATATCGGGCCCCCGTTGAAATTCGTAGTGGACGAGGCGACGGGGAGCCTAGCAGTAGACGACAAAGTGACGGACGATCATTGCGGCGTAATTAATGACCGAGTCGCGTTGCGCGCGACGCTAATTTCGATCGCTGTCATAATTAAATAGGCGCGTGTACGGGTGACAATGTCTCCAACAGACAGATACACGAGAGTGGAACCACCTGGCGAAGCTGTAATTTCGCGGCGAGACTAATAATCGATTCGCAAAAGCGGCCGCGCAAAGCTGGCCGGAAAATATCTCGAATAACGGGGATGTTGGAAAATTTCGATTAATTCTGAAAGAGGATTCGTTTGGACGCGCGAGCGCAAATATGTATCGCATACGTATATCGCGTGCCGGAAAGGGCCGACAGAGATGCTCGCCGCCACCAGTTTACGGAGTGAAAATCAGCGACATCGAGGGCCATGGATTTCGCTCCTTTCCGGTGAACTCGTAAAAGAGTTTTAAAACTCGAGCGACGATGAAACGAACGGGGCGAGGATTGGTTTTCGCGGTAAAGCCCTGCAGAGAAACGCATTCGCGATCCTCTCTCTCTCTTTCTCTCTCGCTACTCGGTCTTAGACGCTGAGTAGTTAGAAAAGGAAGCAGAAGAAACAGAAGAGGAAGAAGCGCTTCTGAAGAGACTCTCCTGGAGCGTATCTTTTCTCGGTATTACGACCGCTTATTTTCTTCCGTTCGCGCCCTTACTTTTTCCTTCTTCTTCTCTTCCTTTTCACTTAACGTCTCGCACCATTTTCTCCCTCTCTGTCTATCCTCCTCTTGAGAAAATATCTCGCTGCAAGAAGATAGAAGAAGAGCCGCTCGAATGCGGAACACGCTCGAGAGAATGGCTCAATTCCCGGTGGTAAATTAATTTCCGCCGATGAAGAGAAGAAAATTAAAATTTCCTCGGCGAGTGTGTTTTCTCGTCGAGCAACCAACGACCACGAGTGGCTACCCTAGTCGAGGATAATCGTTACGACGCAATTTCGCGGCGGGTTAATCGAACCCTCCCACCTGGTCTACCTCTTGGATCGTCTTGATCCTCCAACGATTCACGAGGAAATTCCGCGCGGTCCACACAACGAAACAGAGAACGAATTGTGTAAAGCGTAACGAGAGAGAGAGAGAGAGAGGGAGAGGGAGAGAGTACTAGATCGGAAGAAGAGGAAGGTAATGGCGTTTCTGTAAACGCGTTTCATGAGATATCGTCGGAAACGAGGGAGCGTGGCCGACAATTTAGTCGCGATAATACGAAACGACGATCGGTTTCGGGGGTGGACCGCGAACGTTTTGAACTTTCCGTGTAGACTGTGTAAACACGTGGACGTGACGCGTGCACCACCGTTTCCAATGTACACGAGCATTGTGCGTGCATCGGAAGCGGCTTTTCAGCCGTTGCCAAAAGCCGAACAATGCCAAAGAAACGGCGGCTGTGCACTGGTACGTGCCAGTCGATCCTGCATACAGGGTGTTCCAGAAGAACTTTGTCTCTGGATCTGTTGATGCAACGCTATTTAAGACGTCGATCTTCCAATATCTTCACCGATTACGACCATTTCGATCATTACATTAATAACGATATCGTGTCCGACTAATAAAGTCGAATATTTGATTACAATCGAACTTGCCATTCTATTAACTCGTACCTCACTTACATTTTACTGTTAACGCATTGCGGATAGGTGACGATAGTCTTCTATCTTCCGTAGCCACGTCGTGCAATCCAGTCACGCCTCCACTCACGTCCAAAACTTGGCGTACCTTCCGGCATCTCATTCACTCAGTCGAAACTGGCACTCTACGCTCCAAACAATTATCCCAACTACCTACGATCTATCGGTTCATTCGCGCCGGGCGCTCGCTTGTCGTGACTCGAGAAAAATGTGAAAAATCTCGAGTTCAACGAGCCAATGGGTCAGAATCGAATGGTTCAGGATCGTGCAAAAAAGTCTGCCATTAGAAGGTGCCATTTCAGAGTGAAGAATCGATTACGTGCAGGAAACGCGTCGTTTATCGAACACCCTGTGCGGTTCGGGCAAAAAATACGCCGCCAGAGAGAGATTCCGTATATGTACGCGATAGAACCTATGTCTCTCTTTCTCGCTTTGCGACGTCTGCCATACGAGGCCGGCTGTAAACCGTGCAAAACCAAACGCTGTTCTACCAATAGCCGCATACCAAAGCGACTCCGCAAAAATGCGAGACGCGAAATCGATCGGCTCGGTATAAAAATACAACCGAGTTTTCGCCGGGGGTAGCTTTTTCGGCTGTTCAAAGGAGAACCACCGACAGACTAGTAATTTTGGAGTATTTCCATGGCATTTGTGTACATAGCTCCTACTTCCTCGTTTATTATTCTTCGTACTCTTTTCACACCATTTACATAGATCTTCGCGTTTTCCGACAGCGTAAAATATCCTCCGTTGTACGAAAAGAATGATCATGTTACTATAGGAAGAAGAGTGTAATGATTGGTCAGTGACTTTAGAATAGGTACGTGCAATCGTAGATGGAATGTGTAAACGTATGAGTAATAGTTTACCGACGAACACGAGCAAGAACTCTTTTAGAGGCTCTGCGTGCGTCTTATTCATGAACGTAGATATACGATAACCTCGTTTATTATTTTCCGGTCATTTGATAGCACGTCGTAGAATTACATTCGATATTTCCTTGATTCAACGTCGATTATTCCATTGCAAAATTATATCTAACTGATCGCGTAAAATAAGGAATTCGATTCGTGCTTGAATCTCAGTGTTTTATTCTTTTTTTTTTTTTTTTGTTGATCAATTTTTGCGAACGTCATTCCGTACAATAACCATAAAGATTTCCTATTTAAAAACAATCTTAAAGATCTTAATTAATTAACGATCTTAATTTTTTATTTCATCGCTCGACGTATCCTGTCCATGATATATGGATTCAAAATAAACGCAACGCGTTTAACTAAAATAAGTTAGTCCCCCGTAATTCCTATTAAGATACAAGCAGGAGTGATTCTTAAACATGAAAAATAACGCCTCGAAATTTATCTATCGCGATTAGTGATGGAGCATATAAACACGGATCACACTGAGATTCACTGTATCCATATTTACACAGTTCCTAACAGAACCTTACAGCAAAGAGGTGATTATTTCCAGACGCGAGCGGAACGCTGTATTGCAGAAAATAACGTGCGATGGAAGATTAAAAAACACGTGGATAAAGTCGAGCAGTATCATGGATAACGTATTGTGGATATTTTTCAGCCGGCCCGTGCTCGACACAAGCATCGAGTTAAAGCTCGTTCGAGTTTTGACGAATGACAGGACTCGCGAAATTCGAGCGTTCGCGTTGTCAGGGCTGACTCGTCGCGCGTGTTACCCCGCGAATAAAACAAATCAGCAAGGATCGTGGCTCGAGCGATAGATGGCCGCTGCTATTCAACGTCACTCTTGTTAATTATAGCGGCCAATTAACCGCGGTTTTCGCCATCCTCTCGCTCCGCCGCACGCGTCCATCAGGAACAAAGCTAATCTCGCAGTTTGTCGTGCGCTAAGGTCTATCCGGATCGCTTGTACTCCAATCGACACATACATTTTTCAGCTATATCGATGTGAACGAAACTCGAAAACCGACGCGATGCGGTCTTTCAATTAATCGTACCATTCGCGCTCCATTTCGTATAACGGTGCGCGCCGATTCGACGATTCGCCGCGCTACGATCGATTAATTGTTTGCTTTCCATTTTTATACTCCGTTATGCGAACAATGGCAATCGACAGGAAAAAAAAATGTGAACGACGTGTCTGAATAACGTCGAACGTTAATATTCCGCGAGATAGAGATCAAACGAATAGCTGAAACGATTAAATAGTTTCGAGCGATTCGTATTGCTAATGCTAGAATCTTTCATCTTTTATATTTTACTGGCTACGACGATAACGATAATCGTGGGAACTTTTATTCGATTTCTTCCCATCTGTAGAAAAGTAGAAACGGAGGAAACGCTATACAGATACATTTTTTAATGCAATTGTTAATTAAAACAATATAATTATATGTACCGCATTTCGATTACCAATCGATTACAGTAAAATATAGTAAAAATTAAATTCGACTTTCCAAGCAAAAAATAACAATTTTTTTATTTCTACATTTTCACGCACGAAAGTTTAATTTTGCAAAGTAATAAAAATGGAAACGTATCATCCACCGGTAAACTGAGAAAGCCAATTTAGTTGGAATTCCGGGCTCTTATATTAAACGAGGTTCGATCAATGAACAGAAAGAGTTGGAATCTGAACGAGATACGGTAGACGGAGTTGAGTCAAGGATGATTTCGGATACTCTCACGTCCATCAGGATGCGAAGCGAACAGGCTGCCGGACGAGCAATTGGCTGGCGTCGCGTTGTAACGGAGTTTCGGGCGTCGCGCGTGTCAAGGCGCATCCGCATGTCGGTCGCATCCTTTGGCACGCGTAAATGCACAACGCGGTGCACATGCAGCTAACACGCGTGACACGTTCCATCGACAGATAATCGATACTCGGCTAAGCATCGATGATTCCTGTCATTAGGCCGACCAACGCTTTCGATCAGAAATTTCCCGCAATTTGCCAGCACCGCTTTCCTTCGTGTAATTAATTTCTCTCGCGTCGTTAAACTATTTGCCTTTTTGTATTCTGTAAAATCATTACATTCGTTCGTTCGTTCTTGCATCAGTGAAAGAGAACTACCGGTAGAAAGCGTAGTTTCTAGTCTCGAAGATTATATTCCATCTTCCAAACGCGTTTTCCCTGAGAAGAGGTCACGATGTCGAGCCACAAAAAAAAGAAAAAGAGAATGAGAAGAGAAACTCTATATTCGTTTTCCAATATACATATTGCGCGGTTGATTATACTGGGATAAATTGATTCTCGAGTCAGTCGTCCTGTTTTCTTTAAATCAAAATTACCATCTAGTAGAAATAATATAAGAACAATATCGAATTAGTTTATCTAACTTTCACGCGGTATATCTATATGTTAAATTACGAACAAACTTTTTATCATAAAAAGTATAAACAAGCTAGCACACGCGAAAGGGACAAATCGTAATTGTTGTAGCACTCTGGTTTTATATGAAATAAAAACTGTTCGTCCTAGTATTCATTTGTTATAACATGCGTTACTATTTGCATCGTTATTCCGGCAGAAAACAGTCCACGGTTAATTCAACTTGAGCAATGCCCAGTCTAACTCACCCTCGCTGGGTACAAATCGCCATAATCATCGCAGAATTCGATCTCATATATCAAGGAGCCCTTAACAAGCTGTCAGAAACTAATTGCACCGAATCTCCAGAATTCTTCTTTCCCCGTGGAAAATCTATTCCCAATAGAAAACCCACGTTCCCTAATTATCCCACAGAGAGCCAGGAAAAAAGAGAAGGATCCCGATTCCAAGCAAAAACTTAGAACCAGAAGTCTGGAACATCTGCTAGGAAATCGAACGATTTCGAAAATTGAATCAAACCAAAGCGGAAATTGCGTAATCGCGCGAGTTCCCAGGGGAAACGAGCAGAGTGTGGCCGGACAGGTCTGCGGACGAATATACACAGCCTCTGGACGAAAAGCTCCATCGGGAACGTCCGATCTGTTCTCCTACCCTCTCGTCGCTCTTCTGGCTGGCAGGACCGGATTCGGTTTGCATTCGAAACGTGTCCTCCGCACGAACGCGACTCGAATTCGCCGATAGGACGCGCGTTCGAGCATCGGAACGCGCCGTTGGAGGACGACGAGGACCATCGGAGCTCTTTCCGGGATTGAAACGTCGCGGTTATTAGAAATCGTTGGCGGTTGAATGGCGAACTCCTTGTTTACTTAGGACTTCGCTGACATTATGGGTATACACTGCCGGTCACAAGTATTGGGACAGCCATTCGTTACACTTATTGAAAAAGTCGAACAGGTTTTACTTTGTTCAGTATTTGATAATTGTTTCATCTCGAAACCGAAGAAAGTTTAAGTTTGATCGTCTTCTTTGTGTCATTGTTAATTTAAAATGCTTGTTCGTTATTTCATAGCAGCTTGTATGTATTGTATTATAATGTTACTTAAAAGACGAACACGTAGATCTTGGAATGTTACGACGTATTTTAAAAAATGTAAAAGTACTAGATAGAAGATTTGAATTAGGCGGGTCATGTTTCTTTAACTTCAAAGATGGAGCGATTTATTACGACAATACTGGTTGCCTCGTAGATTTATTAGGATAATTCATGGATCGAGATTCGCGTCATTATATATCCATAGAAGAATTTTCTAGCGACTCGTGAAAAGCTGGCTGTGGCAGTAGCATCAATGTCAATAATAACGTTCGAGTCAGAGCCTCTTAGCGTGTATATCCCGGCCCAATCACGGCAAGGAAAACACAGCTTTATAAATACCGACAAAACGACATTTCCCTTTTTCCGTTCTGTTCCACGATTTTAACGAGTCGAATCAGCGTGTGCTCGAAGCGACGGTAGGCCGACGTACGCGGGAGTTTTTCACGAGTCCGTCGGTTTAATAGCCCCGCTGTGTACTGCGTGCTCGAGCAACATTGGAAAGCGGCTTAACCCTGGAGGACCCTCGACTAGGTACGATCGACCGGCGTTCGACGTGTGCGCGGCCGCACACGCGTGCCACCACGTGGATCAGGAATACGTTACGTTACGGCTTCGTAAACGCGCGTACGTATAACGTACAGAGGGCGAGTCTAAAGTCTAAAGCCTCTCTCGTGTCTCTGCTCGTCTCGTTCTTCTTCTCTCCGTTATCTCTCTCTCTCTCTCTCTCTCTTTCACGAGGGACTCTGGAGTGGCTGCAGAATTCCTAAGGCGGGCGAGCGTTATTATATCGCGACGCAACAAAAATTCGAACTTCGCCCCGCTTTCTGGCCGCTTGCCAGAACGACAATCTTCGGGGCTGGCCTCGTCCCTCCGCGTAAGCCGTTGTGCAATCGTGCGTGCTCCGCGATACATATTTTCCCTGGCAACCCTTTGTCTCCTGACTTTTTCCACCGTTTCTCTGCTGTTCCAAATCCCCCATCCCCATTAATCGTTCCTCTCCACGTTTTCATCTCGCGTCAGAGATTTCTCTGCCTGTACTCCTCTGCGTGTCACCTACGCGTTGTAGCTTCTTTCTCCAACCAAGTGTCCCTGTCTTGCTCTCGATCGTTCGCCTGACTGGTCGAAAAATCCCTGGCCACGCTAATTCCGTACAGCCACGACTCGTTTATTTTCGCTTTACAACGGACCGATCGTCGTTCTTAATTTACGAGACGACAGGCCGTACGTCTGGACCGTAGGTCATCGTACCCTTTATTTCCCGAATAAAACGCGTCTCACGGGCGATCCGCGAAATTTTTCGCCGATTTATGCGACCATTATCTCCGGCCTATCGAGTCTCCAGGCCTTTGATGATTCGTGGCAGACGTCCGTTCCCTGGCACCGCTTCTTTGTCTCGATCTGCCGTCGACTCGACGTTTGGGAAAGAAAAATAGCGGGGCGAAAGAAGAGAAAGGGCGAAGCGCTCGGTCAAGAGCCGTTCGGGTAACAAGCAACCGGAAACGATGTTTCCTCGCGCGAAGATACAACCCGATACACGCGATTTCCAGGCTCCCCTGGTTGCCAGGTTTCCTCGTAACGCTTTCCATATTCTTCTGTGCGCGAGGCTTCTCGTATTTTTGGAAGCTCCTCGTCCATTATTCAACGCGGTGTACGACACGCAGAAGCGATCCTGGAGACACAGGGCCCTTTCGTATGAACTGCGCCACAGAGAAAGGAAACCGAGGAAAGAAAGACGAAAAACGGCCGAAGAACCTGCTAATTGACGTCCCACGAGAGGCCACGTTGTTACTCTTTGGAAACAAACGATGGAGAAGGGAGAGAAAAGCGTTCCTGGCCCAGCCTAGCCGCCGAGGTTCGTTCGTTAATTATCCGGGCGCAAAAAGGAGGCCCGGTGTGTTGTAGTTTCGAGCGGAAAAAGGAGGAAGCGTCGAAGTTGCTCTCGACGAGCGGGAAATTAATTAGGCGGGAAAGGGGTGGAGGGTGGTTTTTAGCGACGTTGGAAGAAGAAACCGCTTATTCTCCAGGTAATTCGTCACGTGGACGTTTAGACTGGTAGCAGAGGGTCGAAGGAGAGATACTACGAAGGTTCTGGTTGACGAGCTCCTCCAGGAACTCCGACGACGTCATCCGTCGGCAATTTCAGCTACACTCGAGACGCAGACGTACACACAACCTATGGTGGCCCGTGTTCTGCTAGCGTCGCTCTGGTGGTTTTGCCGAGCAACCATAAGTGGAGATCTCGAGTGGAGTACAGAGTATATACCGTGTTTCTCCGTCGTTCGACCGATTTCTACTCCCGTTCTCTTCCTTCCTATATTCTACACGCTGACGCTGGTCCTCGTTGGATTCCATTCGATTGGCTCGTTACGTCTAAATATAACGGAATTTCGTCGGCACGGATCGTTGATTGCCTCCTTGAGAATAATGCGTTGATTAGAGTCGCGATGAGTGGCGTGACGAATCTGTTCGAAGAAAAGTTGCCGTGATTTTCGAGGCTAATCGGAAGCAGTCGAGACACGCGACGGTCCTCGTTGGTCGTTGGTTATGTAGTTGTGATCTCGAGTCGCCTGGTAGCTCGTTTGCATATTGCTCGTCCACTTATGGCTCAGGAACAATGGGAAAGTTGAAATTTATTAGCCGGAGTTCGCATTGTCCGGATTACCAGGGTGCAGACCGGCAGATTTTCAGATGGACGCTTAATCCTCTCTTTCCCTTCTCCTGCAAATGTTTCCCACTGGTTTTCGTTAATCTCGATTAGAAATTATTCTTTTTTTTTTTCATATAACAAATGTCTGGTAGCTTTGTAGTAATTTGCCGGTACAAAACGACATGGTTCTTCGTCGAACACGCTGCGTTTATTGGAATAACAAAGATACACCTGTAGGATATTATTCGACGAGACGACGTGTCGATTATATCAGAGTCCATATCGCGCTTCCAACTTTACAACTCCAAACGTATACCATCTGCAAGAGTGGAAAATAATCATTGATTACGCGTGTTTTCCTTAATAACAGAGAAATGCCCGCGGTGTAATTTACAAGCTCGTCAAAGTTTCTTTTAAATAGCACGAACAATCGAGTTACGAGATATCGTTGTTGTTTTTGGCAACGAGAAAGTGACCATTCCTGTTGAGTAGATGATTTACAACTGTTATACGACAATGTGACGATTACGTCAAGTACTTACATCGGACTATAGCATTATTCACCAGTCGTAGACACTCACTCGCTCTTTATGGAAGCACGTAAGACGGATAAATTATGCTCGGTGGATGGTCTCTTCGACGACGATTGTGCCGTGGATTCGCATTGGGCGGTCTCGAGTGCGGCTTATGTTCCGCGGAAACCACGCGAAGGGATAGTCCGTGTGTATTTATACACCCGGTACGCTGATTCACCGTGCTTTTCATTAGAACTCCGTCTCCGTCGCGTAAACCTGCGTCGGCCGAAAGTGGCCGGAATATGGGCCACCTCCGCGGTTCTCAACGCCATCGGCCAGTATCCTCGTGACCTCGATTAAATTCGATCTCGCGTGAACGATAAAATGCGGAATTTATTAGATCAGGTTTATTAAGATTTACTTTAGTGGAAGTTAAAGCAAAAGATAAGTTATACTATATTTATATAGAATCGTATTACGATGACACTCAGTGGAGTTACGATAACTTCATGCGAATGTCAGTCATCAATGGATTCCTATTTGTTGTTAAATTTTGTCAAAAGTGTCGAAACTAAAATTTAATGTTTTACGATATTTCATCAATGTCCGAAATTATTGAATACCCAATTGTACTATTTAAGAACTAGAGACACGCTTGTGAAATTCTATTAGTATGAAACGTCAAATTATAAATTCGAAATTTGAAGGATGCGAGGATTCTTCGGTGTCATGAAGTCGCGTGCCAGGACACGAAATAAATGCCAGCCACTTGTAAATTAGGACAATTCGGGGCGGGCAAACGCAGGAACGATGTAACCGTAGGTTTGTTTTCTTTGGACTTGCATCGAAGGGGCCGCGCGTGCACGGTATACACTGCGTAATGCATTCTTTCAGCGAGTCACATTACACGGCACACCTTCCTCCAAACAATAAACTCTCCGCTTATTTATCTCAATTTCACTATACGCGTGCATCGAGATTGGAAACCCCAATTCGTTAATCGATGCAACAACAAAAGAATCAAAAACCTTGCCAGACGTGACCGTGTTTCGTCAAACGAGTTCGCAGTTATCGCGATAGACCTTTTCCACCGAGCATGGTGTCGGTGAAACGCGTTGTAAATTCCCTCCGCAGTTTCGATACCGAACGATTATAGTCACGATACTTTTTCTCTCTTGCCCATCTTTTATTTTTTCGTTTCGCGTTTCACACTCCATAGGTTGCCGCACGTTGCTGGCCTCTCGCATTCGTATTTCACGCGGGATTTATACTAGCAATCCATTTCGGAATCTAATATTCGTCGCATCAGTTTTATCGCGAGCTTGATTAAATTGGTTTACAGGCATGCGCAGGTGCGTTGTTTGTCGGCGGTGCGCGGCAGTGGCCCGTTTGTAAACGGGTCGAAGCGGAAGTGGAATGGAAAGAGTCGCTTCGAATGGGCCGGTACACGAACCGACGATAATTATTAATATTGCAGCGGATATATCGTTGTCGGCATCGGATTTCCGCGAATAACCAACTTCGTCTACCTTCCCCTCCTCCCTCGTTCCTCTTTTTCTCTCGTTATACCTCGACTTTTGTTTCTTCTTCCATCGTCCAGTAACTTGGATTCGCAAAATTTGAAACGTCTAAATGTTTAGACCGATTCATTTCCTGAAGTCATTAATCTCTGCATTTCCGTTACATAAATTTTTCCCGGGTCGCGCTCGACCCTCCCCTAGTAGCTAGGCGTTCCGTTTATTTATTCACGTTAATCGTTTACACGGCCGGCGTATCGTATCTCCTCGTCGCGAAATGATTTTCGACGTCGAGGGCTGCGTGGCACCAATTAATTCCAGCCGGAATTATGGATGTAAAGTACGCACCGGCGAAACGCTGCTCGGTTCTCGAAATAACGCGAACGTTGCCGTAAAATCCCTGAACACGATCTCTCCCTCTCCCTCTCTCTCTCTCTCTCTCTCTCTCTCATCCTACCCGCGACCGATAACTCGTAAAAATGGTCGATCGTAATTCCATGGGAAAAGCGTACGACTTTTATTAATCCTGGCGAATTTATCCGTTTACTTACGCCTATAATTCCCGCCAAGACGACCGAGTATTTTTGTTTCTCTTGTCAAAGCCGCTCTCGATCCTCGAACCCGTTCCTTTGGTCGGTCGAGCTTGGGCCTGGGTGGTCGAGCAAATTTTTCGAAAACCCCGTGTCGATATCATATCGACGTTGAACGTTGCGTCAACATCGTGTGATTAGGATATCCGTTGTATTAGCGTTAGAGACAAACTGGATCCACTTATCGATTAGAAGAGCTTTAATCTCTTATCGACGTTTTTTCAAGGTTTCATCCATACCTCGTCGAAATTAGAACAGGATTCGATCGATATTTCTACGATTAGGAAATACACGCAAAGAACAAAGTTCAGTAGAACGATTCCCCTATCAGGTTACTTTGCTAATCCTCATCGATCTGTAGAATTGACAAATCTAAAAAATGAACGTGTAATTCCACGTCAGGTGGCCTGGTGGTTGATAGCTTTTGCAACAAAACGACATCGACAGAATTAAAGAATCATAACTCGGTGCAAGGAGTCATGAAGATTCCTAAAATATTCTGCCCTAGAAATACCACAGTAGTCAAAATGACTGGTTCTACAGTTTTATAAATGTGTCAACCCTCGTTTAGGCATCCCAGATGGATTAATAATACCAAAAATGTGCTGCATAACATGGGATTGCTTCTATAAGAAAGTAATAAATCAATAAATATACAAATATTCCATTATTACGTATTTTTATAAAGACCAGTGATTTTGATTGGTTTTGGTAGAAATAACTTCGTGTTAACTATCGGCAGTTCTAGTGATATCATATAGTCGTTATTAATGCGCAAATAATATGGAAAAAAGAAGACATTTGCGTTTTATCGATCGAAAAGAATACTTTTATTCTCACCTCTGTAAGTATACATTGCCTTAATTAAACTCTAACACGGTTCAGTAGACAGACTACTTCACTTTTTCTGCAAAAGTTAAGGTAGTTGGTGTTCAGGGAATCAAGTTGGTTCTGGTACGCGTCCACAGTGGCTGCGCGTGTCGTTCTTTTCGGGCTTAATATTTCAACTGACCGATAGAGGGTCCCCGAGGGCCTGTCGCTAACTTTCATAACTCATCGCCGCGTACCAACCCTTTCCGAGGGAACGAGAGCAAGCGAGACAGCGCGACACGACGCGGCGCGGCGAAGGGTTGCGACGCGAGGCGCGTTGAATCAAACTCTAATCCCATCTAAATCGGGACTACGCGATAAATCCAGTATGATTTAATTACGAGTCGTCGCGGTGCTATTCCCAAGTATTTAATTTAATCAGCGATGTTAATGCACCGACATTAATCTGCGAAGTTGTTGCTGTCGGCTCACCCTGTCTATTCAGCCATGCCGAGGTTCTAATGAATTTCTTCCGTCGAAGACGCGAGACCACCGATAAGTTTCGCGGCTAAATTGACCGGCAATGAAGTTAACCGTTTGAGAACGGTACGCGCTTCTTGTGGTGTTCGTGACCAGCACGCGGGACTTGACTAATTCCGTGTTTGGATTCGGAGGATCGTTGAAACACAGATCGTAGAGATTGCCGGAGGCTAGGTCTGTAGAATCGGTAATTTGCCACGCTGGCAAGAAACAGATGTTGAATGGGCGATTCGTGATTAGAAGATAGATCGGGCAGTCGATGGACTTTATCTAAGGACTTGATCGAATTCCTAAGGGTAGATGGAATTAGCGAATGGACGCTCGCAACGGGACCGTAATTGAAATCTAAGAAACCTACGACTTTTATAATAAAATAATGTTCGTTATTGTAATAAGGAATCGCGTTAACAGTAGCGAGAGTAGCCATTGTAAATTAGATTTTGTAGCAGAAGGGGATATAAAATCTGTTAAATCAAGAATCAGAAAGAGCGTGTAATCGCAACCCATGGACATCGTGACAACGATCCATGAGGGTCTCGACAAGATCAAGGAATCCATGGAAGAAGAAAAATAAAAATAAAAATTTCGTGTCAGATATTATTTAATGCAGTCGAACTGAAATACAAACAGATGATGTAATTTTCCTTACACGTACGGTACTCGTAAATCGGTAGGTAGGCTAGAATTATGCAAGGATTAAAAAATGATAAGGAAATCGCAGTAAGCGGGCTCACCCGAGACATAATTTAACCCTACGATTCTGGTCGCCTGAATAACCAAGAGCAATCAACCACGGGCAGATCATAAATCAAGCAGCGATTCTACGAGCAGCAGTCGGGTAGTCTTAAGCTGCATTATTCATGCAGCGTGCAGAAACAAACTTCGAGCCAAGTTTCACGTTCAGAAGCTCGATCCGACAGATCAAACAGCATCACGCGAGCAACCCTTTCTCCGCATTAGCCCCCGCGAATCTCGCTAATGTCTCGAAACGAAAACGTTTCTGCTTGGAACTGAATCGAAGAGCCAGCGAGGTAGTGGCTAGAAATCGATAGTGTTTACAACGATTCAAGGGGTGCGTGCATCGCATCCCCTGGCAATTAGACGATCGCGCGAACGAAGAAAAGGATAAACGACGGGTCAAGGCGGCGCAATCTAATTCCAACCCCCCATGCAAATCGAGGCTCTTAACTAGCTGACGTTTCAACCCTTGACACTCGCCCTCGCGGCGCCATGGGGTCGTAACGCAGCAACCGGCCCGGTTCCTTCGGTTCTCCTGACTTAAATTAACCCTCGACCGCTTTCCAAGTCCTCTTTCTCTCTCACGTCACTCGTTATTTCCCCGTTTCCTGGTCCCGGTGTTGCCTGCCGCTGCGCCTGGGTCGATTTCAACGACCGGCGCGAAATTACTCGCCACGATAATGGAAGACATTGCAACAGCAGAGTGAATGTCGATGGTGACAATTTTTCGAAATTTTATCGCGCTTCTGTTGGCTCGCTAGCTAATTAGACTGCGGATATTTATGCACCTATGGGAAATTTAAATGAGCGAAACTGTACACAATGCGTGTAATATCCAAAAAAAGAAAAAAATGTTATAAAATATCCAACATAGAGTACTCGTTGTAATATATCTACTAAAAATAATCTTCTAGGTAGATAGAATTTGCGTAGTTGCAATTATAAAGGTATACATTTGCATAAACATCCTTATTCGAACCATAATTAGTAAAACGAGGAAAGTGTTTACGTAGATCGCTTCGTAGATAAATTTTACGTTCGACCTGGAAAACATGGATCCGAAAAATTTCATTCAGTGGATACGAATGGAAACCGTGTCAGGCTGTTAATCAGAGCCTGACGGAGCAGCGGCGTCACGGTGTTCGCAAACAGCGATTCAATCGGATTCCTCTCTGGGAGGCGTTCAACAATCCCACTCGGAAATGCGAAGTTGCCGCGAAGAAAGGAAAAGCTCGATCGTGTCCCGGGTCGCGCTGCAACTGCATTACCATATCAAAGGGGTCTCGCGATATCGCGAAACTCTCGAGCACTCTCGATCCAACTACCGCGCCGTTTCTTTCGAGCGTTGTCACTTTCCTCTCTGTTCTCCTTCCCCTTTCCCCGTCCTAATTCCGACAAAGAAACTTGCACGATTGCTTGGAGGCGGGAATCGCTCGTCGTCCTTGTCGTTCGAAATGGGAAACAGGAATGGAAACGCGGAACAAACAGCGAGACGCGGCCTGCTCTCCGTCCAAACGGCGAAACAGTTGCCGTAAATTTCGAAAGAAGAGCGAAAAGGGTGGCGTGGCGTCGGCACCGGTTGGAAACGGGTTCGGGTTAAGCCGACCGGACCCACGCGCGCCAGAGTGTGTCGTTGCCTGTTCACGAATAAATGTCGTCGGAGTTGTAATTGCAACGAGGCGTAATTAGTTTTGGAAATTTAATTATTTCCGGGCGGGGTACGCGGGTTCGCGCGCGATAAACGCCGCCGGCGGAAACCTTTCGACGAAGAATTATCGGAGGACTTTCCCACGTAGCAGCCGTTAATCCTGCTTCGAGCAACCTCGAACCAATGGAAAATCGTCGAGTTTCGAAACCTCCGCACCTCGACGCGCTTTCATCTCGCCCCGCTGCCTCTCCTCGGCTTTTCTACATCGCGTAATCCGTCGACAAGCGTCATTCGTTGCTTTGTTAATCAACCTCGAACGCCTTAGGACACGTCTAATTTGCGGATTGGCGGCGAGCCGCGTAGACGAATGCGTGCGTACAGTTTTATAGAGAATCGATTTCCAGTCGGTGAAGAAATTGCCAACGAAAGTGCGGGGAATACGCGATGAGGCTATTACTCGTGTTTAAGAAAATTGCCTTTAAACGTCGTATTATCGCATGAATTCTTCAGACGGTTTTAATCTATCCTACATAGGTACAACGTGCAGCTTAATGTACTTTAAGCGTCGAGAAGAGTTCTCCTGATACGAGAAAAAAGATAATATTGCTAACGTCGCTTGTTAGATTATAGTCCTTAGACGCTCTTGTGACACGATAAGGTCTCTAAATCATGCAGAAACGTACGTACGTACACTTCGACCGCAACGGTGTTTGCATAGCTCGTAAAAAGGTCATTTTTGTTTGCACCATACGACGTATTTATTTTTTAACACACGGGACAACAATAAAACGTAATCGCTAAATGCGCAGTAAAATTTTCCAGCGCTTTATTGCGATAGAAGTAACTTTTTCAACGTATATTTAAAAAGAACCGTTTCATCTCTTATCAAAATTAATTATCTCGTGCGTTAAACGCTGACTTTTCCATATACGAACCCGCAAAGTCCGTGCTCACGTAAGCGAAACCAATTGTTCAAGGCCATCCTTGAAGGTGTTCGCTCTCGTAACATCGATTTCTCACATTTTTACGCCGAATGAAACGATCTCGCGTTAACGCGTGTTAATTGCCACCGTACAGTTATCCACGTAGTTGCACACGAGAAGGAAAAAAAAGGCTGCAATCGTAAATATTCGCGATTGACGGTGCATAACGGGTGAATGCAAATCGCCAAGCGGTTACAAAACTTTCTCATGCGTCACCGGCATTCCTTGAACACACGTTTCCGCGCTTTGTCGGTGTGACATGTGTACCGAGCTACGAGATACATAACCGTGGTCCGACGCCAGCAAATATACCGTTAGTATTGCGAACGGGACTATTGCTTTTCTCCTACGGACTTGTGTTTCTATCCGAGATGATGAAGCATATTAGAACGATTCTTTCCTATAGCCTGTCAAGATATGCAAGAGACGTTGATAAAACAGGTAGCGAAATACATGAATTTATCGAAAAATGTAAGGTACACTACTGGCAACGATCGGAGGATCGTTCTGCGTGTTACTGTGATTTCTATATCTGTTCCTTGCGTCTGCATCTCTTTCTGACGACTGTCTTAAAGTCGAAATATCGGTAATCGCGGCTCTGTACAGAATTTTCTCGCTTCTCGATATTTTAGTAACATCTCGTATTGATATGATTTCATTTTCCCTTCAAACTTAACAAATTTAATAAAGGATCAAAGAATACGATCGAATGGAAAGACGCAGCAAGGTTAATATAATAGAAGCTTTCGTAGGAGCTGCAGTAGCTTTGATAATCTTTCATTGTTTTCAGTCATGCCTTTAAGTAGTCACGTAATATAATACGATTTACGGAGACGTGAAAGATGTTGGAAATGGTAGAAAGCAAGGTATAATTGCACAAAAGAACGTTTTTACAATACTTTTTGTATATTCATAGCGCACGAACTGATTGCTTTGCACAGCGGCCGACTGTCGCGTTACAACCTCCGTTTATTGGAAAACACCGGTGAACCAATATTGATCCTGCGAATAGTGGAAAACAGTCGATGTAACGTGCGTAACAATACCGTGATACGATTAAATATGTACCTACGGCAATTCAATTCTATTAATTTAGACGTGCAAGCAGCCCCGTATTTATCCAACCATTCTCCCCTGATCAGCCTATTACATCGAACAAACAAACGCGCCAACCTTTTTGTCCACGCCGTAGATATTATGTAAACGCGCGTCGATTGAGTTTTCGGATATTCATGCACAACTCGTGGCTACGTTTCACAAACTGATCAACCTCCAGGTGTTTCGATTCAAGAATGCAACTTAACCTTTAGTAGGTACTGAGATATGTCTAATTTTCTGTGCTAGACTAGATTGGCCACGTAGTAGTGACACACGTATGTGAATATGAGTTTGCGGAAGTATGTATATGCGCGACGTTTGGAAAAACGGATGAATGTAACTGTTCCGTTGGCAGTGTAGTACGGAAGATGGTGAGACAAAGAAAGTGCTGAGACGCGTGCAAATGTATATCGACGAAGACCCTGCAAATCGTTTATTAACACGTTGACTGCCATGAAACCCATATTCGGGTGTCAGCAAAGTTTCCAGCGTGACCGCGAAACCCATATTCGAGTGTCGCTTATTTGACTACTTGCGAAGGATCGTCGTAGGTATTTGAAAATATATTCCAGAGGAAATAATAAAACTATCGAATTGTTATAAAAGTAATACGAAAATGATTTATTAAAAATTACTAAAATATCGATGGGAGTACCTAGCAGAGAACGCTTGGTACTGCGGCACGCGTGGCTTGACGGAGATTTCGGTGAAAACACGCGTGGCAGTCAACGTGTTAAATAAATCTAAAACTATTTTAATATGAATTCTGAGTGTAACCTTAACGTTCCTTTACTTTTATTTCGCCAATTGAGATCCACAATTCTCAACAGTGGGAACAAACTGTAAAGTTTCTTTGCTCGCCATCGACTATTCTTTTGACGAAGGGTGACAGGCACCCTACTCTTCGTAAGCGAAGGGTGTGCTCGATCGAAAGGATCCCCATGCGTGTGTGTTTTCAGTAGACGCGTGGTTCGCGATTGCGTTTTCAGAAATTAATGGCCAGCCACAATCTGAATTTCCGCGCTCGTCGTATCCGCTGCCGCGATTTCTAAGAACGAATGCGCACGACAGCTTGAAAAATTTATCCAGTCCAACCGGTGTTACCCCGGTGTGCGCTAAACCGTTCCCAGTCAACCGGCCGCCTTTTCAAACCGATCTTTACAAAAGCTGTCGTTCTCCCCCGAAGCTTTGTCTGAGGCCCCCCGACATACCACAGACTGGAACCTCTCTCCGCCCCTTTTCCGTTCATGAATCTTTGAGAGTTCATCGCGGAACCTGGGAATCAGCTCTGTCTTCTTTTGTTTCGACGGTTTTGGTGTTCCGTCAGCTGGGAACAGCATCGGAAGGACGAAAGAGCGATCAATGAGATCTTTTGTACTTATACCGGACTCGTTGATTAGAGAGATCTCCGTGGGTCTTGAGAATTTGTAGGTGGCACGATTTTAAATATGGCAATTTGCAATGTCATTCATTGAGATGTAAATTTCTGATCGTAAAAGAATTTAAACGGTAAGATTATTGGGGGGAAACAGGATTTCGTATATCAACGCGTTAATTATAACTTTGTCCACTGAAATACGTAGTCACGAGAGGCCGAGCGTGGTCAATTAATCAGAGTGATTAAGTTTCAACGAATTGATTGCTATTATATGACTCCAGCTCGTTCTATAGCGAATAAAACTGCGTTGAAACTGAGAAACAGCAGGAATACAAAACCTGTATTTGCATTTTCTTATTTCTATGATGGCGGAACATCAACGAGTCGATCAATTTTCTTTTTACATCTCGTGTCCATTAAATTCTCCGTCCATTATCCGTGGGAAAAATAATTCTCTCAGGAGCGAGAAAAGCAGCAGCTTTAAGCTCCTTACCCATTGGTAAAGAGGTTTGTAACGAAGTCCATTTTTCTCGTTCTGTTTCAGCAATCATGGCGCATTTCTTTTTCCTGGCTGCGTTCTTCTGGCTGAACACGATGTGCTTCAACATCTGGTGGACGTTCAGGTGAGTCTTGCTCCCTTTTGTCTGATCAACTATAGGGCGCAAAGAAAGAAGATGGGTATAGATCTGTGGCGGAAGATTTCGCCGCGTGTGTACTCTTCCGTGCCACTGCTCTCGAATCAAACGACTGTACCGCGTTAAGATTTATTCGATCGAACCTTCTTCCTATTTTTTCTTTTTCAATTTTTCTCCGCTCGAAAAGCTCCTCGTCTTTACACACGCGACGCAAACGTTTCAGATATACTTTTGAAAAATAAAATACACGAGCAGCCGTCACGTAGCAATTAAGCGTCCGTTTGGTGGACGAGTTTCGTGAACAGGGTGATGAGGTAAAAATTATGAAAATTCGCGAAGCGTAATTGGCAGAGAATTTCAGAGGCAAAACGAGGTTGGTAACGGGAATGTCGAGGCCCCTGTCCCGAAGAGAGAGAGTAACTCTGGTGGTTTGTGCGTACGCCGTTAATTAACACCGGGTTGCAGGTTATCGACCTGGCCGAGTTTCGCGTTAGCCGCGTTGCCTCGTGTCGCATCTTCGATCAGAAGGCCACCACTCGTTACCTCGCAATTATGCAATTGCCACGTAATTACGCAACCTATAGCGAGCTCTTGGCAAATAATTCATCGCGTTCGCGGCGAAATCGCTCGCCAGGCTATCGAACAATGAGCATTATTCCATTACAAAACTATATGCTTAACACGATAACGAACTCAGTTTCTGGAGCCGTTACTTTTTTCTCTCGACTATGCCGAAGCAAATTCTCGCGGGAAATAATTGTTACGCGATATTAGTCGGAACGGTCGATGAACCGTAACTTTGTACGTTCTCATGGCCTCTTCGTCCAATATACGTTGCATTAAACAACGCTAATGTCGCCTACTGAATTATCATAATTCATTATTATCCGGTAATAACGGTCGTTAACAGACTATGGAACTCGCGGTTGACCTTTACCCGCGAGAAACGGATAGAACGCGCGCAGCACCTGCGAGAAATTACTTCTGGCGGTATGTTTCGCGGTGAGAACGCGTTACAGCGAACATGAACGCGGGTGCGAACGTTGAGGTGGTTAGAACGATGATCTGCACCGGAGTAGCAGCAAAAGATCGTTAGTGGCCGGATCACGTTTGACTCGAAGGATCGAAAGGGGACGAAGCAGGCCGTCGCGACGTCGCGGTGAGAGATGGGATCAAGATCACTCGGTCGACTGGTTAATGCGATGCAACACGGTCGCTATAACGGGCCCTCCATCTCTTCTTCTTCTTCTTCTTCTTCTTCTTCTCCTTCTTCTTCTTCCTCTTCTTGTTCGTCGATTTTGTCGACTTTTTTCTCTTCCGATACTGCCGAGTGGCTCATTTCTCACCTTTTTCTCTCGACAGCCTTCAACTTCTTTTGTCTCTTCGTTCGTCTTCCAAGTCTTGCTGTTCGTGTGCCATTGTTTCTCTCCGTTTTTATCTCTCCTTTGGTTTTTCTTTCTCTCTTGTTGAATTGTAACATGTAAAATATTTCACTTCAATAGCGAAATCTGTTCGATCGTTCGCATATAACTTGATCAGGTTTCGGCGATATCGTTTACTAATTTTGCAGCAATACGTCGAGGTTTTTCGCAATCATGATAATAATTAAAAATGATTCGTATCGTTGTTTAAACGTCCGTGGATTTACAGCTTAAAAAATGCAGAGCTTCAAAATTTCAGTTTTAAAGTTTCATGGATTCGAAGATTAAAATATTCGAAAGTTTAAATATTCGGAGAATGTTTTATTTTATTTGTAATTTACGTTAATAGCTACATTTCACTACGGGCTTATCTGCGATCTACCATCGCGGTATTACACGGTACACTGCATTCGCGAAACGATTCAAAAAATAGCTGCTCCGACTGGATGCATCCGCATCAATGACTCCGACTTTTCTCTCTTCCCCGAGCGTTGTTCTTTTATCAGCGATTTTCGCGTGGGATGCACACAGCCGAAACGTGTCAGCGACACGTGCGCAACCCGTTGTATCCACTTGTTGAAGTGTCACCGACACGTTGCGTTCACGCTACCTGCTCAGCTCCGTGATTTTCCAGCCGGAAAATTAGCCGGGTGTCATTTACCGCTGTGCAGCCGCGTTTAGCGCGATGCATCCTGTCGGATAACTCGTTTCATCCACAGTTTTCCTCTCGTTGCAAGGTCATTGCTTTCATGCCGTTACTTGGTTGCTTCGTTTAGGTTTCATAAAGATTCGAAAGGAGCTTTTCACAGAAGAAACAGTGACGCAACCTGGAAATAACTTATCGAATTTAATTAGCAGCATTATGAGAGTCTTCATAATTGGACGCATTGAGCAACGTCGGCAAAAGGTACGACTCTAGGCTGCTTGGAGAACGGTTACGTCACTGACTAGTCTATAGATTGGTACCTCCTATAGATTGGCCATCGACTAAATTTCTTTGTTTCTCAACTCATTACCCCCTGAGTGGTTTAAATCCATTAAGCCTTATGCAGGTAACCAAGCATATAAGGAGATCTCAGGCTTTGGTATTTTAAACCTGTGCATAAATTTCGACGTAGAGACATTCACGGAATAACGGTCTAACATAGTTTTTAATATTTTAATAATATAAATGCAGATACGAATCTAACTGTTCGTAGAATGACTGGGTCAATGGTCTATGGTCTTGTTCTGATCTGTAATATCGATTACGATTGAATTTCGTTATTTCTCAACTTACTACAAGCTGTTCGAAGTATCGCATATGTTAAAGAATGGGAATTCGAAGTTTTATGTGTCTCAAAGACACAGTTGGTGCAAGTACGATTAAGTACAATGTACAAGCACGATAACCCCGAGCGAATAGACGATACCATCGCGTGAAAATTTATACGCTTAATTGCTGACTGAGATAGCTAGTCTGAAGCGTCTGAACGCGCTTGCTTCTTACACCAAAGGTGAGCTCCTCGAACTTGCTCCTTACGACTAGACGGGCGTACGCCTATTTTCCGAGAAATTCTTCAATTACCTAACATGTAACAGCTTCCCACGGTCAGTGCAGTCGTTGCACATAGGCGCGCATGTAAGAGAACATATACCAAGTCTTCTAACAGGATTGACCTCGTCGCTCGCAATTCCTTGCTACCGCTGATGCTTCTGCTGTTGCTGGTTGCGCTCTCGACTCTCGGCGGTGCGTGCACTCAACGGAAGAGCGTTCCTTCTCTAAACGAATTTGCATTTTAGAAGCGGACTGGTTCGTCGAAAGATTCGCCTGCGAGAATCGATGATCCTCGAGAGCGTCCTTTTATGTTTGTTCGCGAGCTTCTCTGAGATTTGCCGAATTTTCAGGAGAAAAATTTCTCCAGGAAGAAACCCAGAAAATTTTTCGTTGCGAAAATATTTCAGTACGTCCACGTTGGTTTCCTTTCTCAGGGTAGAAATCAGAGAGATTTCTGAAAGAAGCTTTTCTAATCGGTTTCGATTGCTTCGAGAGTTTGGTCACGAAGATCGAGAATATCCTACGAAGTCTTAATGGAATTCGGTCGAGCGAAAAAGCAGACTCGTCTATGAACTGGGACTAAGGCACGATCGGTCATTGTCAGCAACGAAGAAACGCCTAATCTCGATGCCTGCCTGCGAAACAATGCAACGACCAGGCCGCAGGCACAGGACAGAACGGAGAACAAAGGCGGAATGTGTCGTCTGAGGATCGTGGTCAAGTGTATTAGCCTGTGACGGTGTAAGTACGCGTTCGTGTCGGTCGTTAAGGTCTCCACTGTTCTCGAAGAGTGGCTCATTAACTTCGTTTATCTCGTCCCCGATAGCTGCATCATGGACTCGACTTCTTTGGCTACACAAGATCGTACTCCCCCGCTGCCAAGTTAATAGCATCCACAAAATTCTAGATAGTGAGAAAATTCCTAGCAAAATTTGCACGTCCAACGATTTTCGTTTCTATATTTCCTTCGACGATCTTCTTTCGTTCTTTACATACTTTTAGACTGGAATTTATACAAGAGCTTTGATATCAAAATTCATACACATAGCAAATACACGTTAGCCCCAAATAAGAGTTAATTCCACACCCGCTCAGAAATCAAATTTTTTGAAGCAAATATCATAACTGTCGCAAGATTTTTAAGTAGAAATATAGAAATAGGAATAATCTTCGAAACCCCTCTGAGGTTTGTGGTAACTCCGCAATCGAATTCATTGGAATATATTAATCGAACATATTGAATTAGTTCGACGATAGTCTCTCGAATCATAGAAACTAGAACGTTCTGTTCCAAGCGTTAGAGCGTCTTACGTTTTATATGATATGATTGGTCCGATACAAAGTCTGGTATACTTGGAAGTTAATATTGCTCGAGGCAGTGCAGATCTATATGCATAGATTCATCTTGCGCTAGGTCAAAGATCCGGAGCGTAGTAGTCGGAGCAGATGGTGAATTGATAGAAACGAGCGGAATCTGTAATCGGCGAAGTGGTCGTTGCCAAGATTCGTTTTCATAACGAGAAAGTTTACTTGCGTCGGGCGTGTAACACCGTCGCCCGAAGGCGATACCAGCGGAGTTGGCAAGCATGGCGGCGAAAAAGAACGAGGAAAAGGGAGTTTCGGAGACGCTTCGGGGACGTGATCAAGAACACCGGCCGGTCTGTCGTGGCGCGCATCCCAACGAAGCTTGATTAAGGTCCCTTCTGTTCTCGAACACAGTAGCTCATTAATTCCGTTATCTCATTTTCTGCAGTCACCGGATCTCTTGACCAGTGGATCGAATCAATTGCCCTCGTGTCATCCCTCTCTGTCGAGGGTCTAAAAAATCCCAAGAAATTTTCATAATATCGTCCGAGAATGGCTCGAGTCTCTACTTCGATAGCGACAGAGAAGCGATCTAGTCGGTCGGTTATAAATAGATTAATTCTCGTTCATCGACAATTTGTTAGGGCGTCAAGTTGATGCCAACAGGAGCGTGACCCACATCCACGCGATGTTGGCTGTACCATGTTTCTAGATGAATTTCGTAACGAAGATGTAAGTACGTTCAACCTATATTATGATCAACTTTTGAATCAATTCGTTGTTTGCACTTACGTCTTTCTTAAGCGTCGTTTTAAGATCGATCTTTGTCGCGTATCGTTCTTGATAGCTATCCTCCAACTGTCTCGAACAGAGTGTCTTTTATTGTACGAACCTTTGTCAAATCGATGACGAAGAAGTTGATCTTTGCTACTTCGATATTTTTGTAAATTTCTAAATTTCAGAGATCTAATAGCGTAGCGACTGTTCCGTGTCTTTCAAAGTCCGCGTACCAAAAATTGTCTCTTCGTACGACGAGGTTAACCTCTTCTCTTTACAGTCATAGCTCGTAAAAAGGGATTACTCGCACCTACAAAGAAGCTAACTTTCCTGCTTAAAAAGTTCTACAAATCCGATGCAATCGTTTTCCTGAATCGTTCAAACTCTCCGTTTCGAAAATTGTCAGGTCGTTCGGCGAACTGTTTAGGTCAATTCCCTGGGACGTCCGATTAAGTTAATTGAATTAAACGGTTTCCGCGGGTCCCTCTGCGTCCTCACCGGAAGCGCTGCTCGAAACGCCCTCTTCTTTCGTTCGTCCACCTAACACCCATGAACACTACGGATTACCAGAGGATCTTGAAGAGACTTCCAGTTCGATGGCTTTTCAGCGGAAGAGCAGATTCTACAGCCGCGAGCAAATTAGTTTAACCCGGCGAGTAGGTTCGTAGTCTTCCCGGTCCCGATTCGGCAAACTTCTTCGAGGGTTCCTCAGTTCCTCGAGACTGTGGACGTGACGGCAACAAGATATCTGGCTGACCGTCACGTTTGTGGTTGTCCCTGTCGGTTTACCTCGTAGCTCTCTGTCCCTGTCTCTCTTTCTCTTACATCTGCCTACGAGAAGAGAAGAGTAACTTCGTGGCCGTCTTGGAAGCGACGCAAAGTCGTTGATCCAGCGAGTCGAGTTCTCCGAGCAAGTTTCGTATACATACTCCGCTGGTTCGACCACCGGACCGGTCCATTTCCCCTGCTCTGTTGACACTTCTCGACTCGACCGAGTTCAAATATTGCTCCGGACCAGCCGGCGCGGCGGACCGTGTCGAGGCCAGCGTCCACGTGGTTCCCGAACGGAGCTCGGTTTTGTCTGTGGGTTGCTTTGAAGCGTAGTATTCCGTAGTACGAAATGAAAGATCATCGACCAAGAGATACGTGTTTTACTTTGTTCCATCTTCTTCGAATGGGATAAGACGCTTCTGGATGAAAATGTAGGGAAATATAGGAATTGAAACAGGTTTCAGGATCCTCCGGTACTGACATCGAAGTTTACTTCGTTTGATGTACCAAATGATTATAAATAGTCGGATTGTATCACATTAACGTATTTTCTTTTGGTACCATTATTAAATGAAATTAGATTTCTACGAGTTTATTCTGTGAGAGATGCTTCCAGTAATCCAGCTTAACGATATACGTTGATCGTTTTAGATTGCGTTTATTTTGGAAAAACGATATAATCTCGAACTTACATGACCAGCGGTACAAGGAAAGTTTGAGAATTTTTTATTTCATTTATTTAGATCGCGGTCGTTTATTTGAAATATAACGATCGGAAGTAGCAAAAGATTACAGAGAAGCGATGATGTAAAAGTGATGGAAAAATTCTTCTTCCTATCGACGTGTCTATCGAAACAGCATGATTCGATCGATGTCGGATAAAATTAAAAGTAGGTGAACCAGGGATAAGCCGAGGATCTACGGAGACTCGCGGTGAAAGTGTTTATAATCCATCAGCGTAGCCGGGACCGCACCTATTTCTGTTCGCCATGGCGATCGCACTAATCCCCGTGGAAAAATTTTCTTGGCACGGACCACGGGATTCGACGGAATCGCGATCGCCGGCCTCGATGGAGAATATTCAAACCGACACCGAGGTATCCGGCAGTTCAAGATTAAATAAAACAGGAACAATTCGCGAAGCTTAAAACACGATCGAAATAATTGTCTATGAATTTATCGCGATTCTTCGCCCTTCCTGAACTCCAGAGGATGAAACGAACCTCACAGAAGCAAAAGATAAATCGTGAAAGCTCTATGAAGCGAAAATCAAGGCGACTCGGAGAAACTGTCTCGAAATGAAGTTATAATTCGAGGAGCGAAAAGGAAGAAGCAATCGGTGATGTCTGATTGGAGCCCAATCTAAATATAATCTCTCGTTTGATACACAGTAGCCGTGGGTAATAGCATTACCGCAGATTACTCGTTACGGGGAGCAATCTACCGACGAAGCCCGAAGAAAATCGAAAGTGTAGCGGATTCGCAGGAAATCGGAGGAAAAGATAATCGAAACGTCGAAGGCGTAACCGGATGTCCGTCGCAACGACTTTGATGGCAACGTTGTTTCTTTGCTATTTCCATCTGTCTTGACTCCCTTTCTCTCTCTCTCTCTCTCTCTCTCTCTCTCTCTCTCTCTCTCTCTCTCTATTTCCTTCCCTGTCTCTTGTGGCAGGGATCAGCGAGCTCGCGAGGTTAACGACTTGGTCCGTTGCTTCTTCTTTTCCTTCGTCCATGGGACTACGCTCGTTACGCGTTAGATAATGCATGCAAATTGCATTAAGTCAACGTGACTACCGGTTCTCGGGCACGGACGATGTAACGTCGCGTCGTCCAGCTCTATCTTTTTCTGGCTCTACCCTCCTAGTCAACGACCTGTCCATGTAAAGATAGGACGAATCGTCAGCGCGTTTACCGTTGCAGTTTCCAGGCCAATCTATTACGCCGACTGTCAGCCAGCTCTGGGTGTATTATAGATGTTCCGTGAGCCGGCCAGTGAATCACTCCGAGACGTTCAGAAACATCGAAGACGAGATGCAGCGGTGGCTCCCTTTGAACGGAGCCTCTCGTTCCGACTCGTTCGCGTGTCGCGAGTCGTATTCGTTGCTCGCAGTTTCGTCGAATCTTGGCTCGCTCTGTTGGTCGTGCGGCTTCTTTGCTCGTCGTGCTTCCTCCTCGTCTCCGTGGTCCTTTCACGAGGTCTGGGCGTGCAATGGACGCGCGGGCTCGTCTCTCTCTACAGGCTTAATTACTTCGCAGGCAGAGATACCCAGTGTTGGTAGTCAGCTAGTCTTGCTTGAGACTGTAGACGGGAGTTCTCGTTTTAATGTACGGCAATTAGGAATGCCTGGAGCGCGGGGTAGATAAATTGCCAAGTATTAGCGGGTAAATTGCTACATTTCGTTATTGCCGCGTAATAATGATAATCTGCGATAATTGACATTCGCCGGTGGATGAGTTATCCTGCGTCGATGCGTTTACGCCAGTTCTCCAATTATTTCCTCTAATTAAATCGCGAGCAGATGGAGCAACGCTAGGGTCGGTACATCGCGTGTCGATCAGAGAAGGAAATTACGTTGGAAATAAGAATAGTCGAAAGTGGAGATTAACCCTTCGAAGCAGCGTCCTGAAACTGATGGTAAATTATCCTCAAGTGGTTGCTTGGTACTCTACAAACTACAGTTCTACAGTTTTCCGCAATTTAAGTATATTTACTATTATTACTAGATATTCTGCGAGAAATTTGACGATGCGCAGAAACAGATAAGACGTCCACAATATACAGCTTATGATAGTCGAAAGATATCTATTTTGCATAAACGTTTCCAATCTATTTACAACCGACAACATATCTACGCGGAAATATTTTTATTAAATCACCACGCAACGTCCAAAGCGAAAAGAACCGCGTAAAATACAAAGTTTCAACCTCAATTCGACGTAAAATTGCAAATGATTAAACTTCGATTTCTGTAATTACTGGGATGTTGGAAAGAAGACTAGCGTAAAAAATGCAAGTTCGTTTATTAGCCGAAAGTGTCTCGTACACAAATAAAACAACATAGCAAAGGAACGTTAAGTAGACGCAAAAGAACGGTTCTTCGCTGTATTAATGTACACTTTGATTGTCTCTTTTCGCGCCCGTACGGCGCGCACAGCAAAATCTGCGTTCGTAACTCTGGTGTTTTCTGGTGGAACTCGACGACCTATTCGTTGTTACGCACGGCCATTAACTGGCAACCGTGTGCTCGGAATTACTCGAGTGAATCACGCACGCCAGTCCGGATGTCGATGAAACCGGCTTCCTTTAGCCCGCGTTACGTCTGTCCCGATCGTGCGGATTATTCTATCGATAGGATTTCAATCCCCGGCGTGTTAATACGCTCGACGATACGATCTTTGTATCCAGAGTTATTTACATTTTACCTGACCCGCGATCCGCCACTTACGGATCTTTAATAGCCACCGTGGGCGTTGATTAAAATACTCGCGCGACTCTAAAAGGAGCTGCAACGTTGTCGAAATAAACGGACGATGATCCACGATTAGCGGAGAAAAAACAGCTTTAGGTGTTTCGAGTGGTTGCTTGTTTGAGAATGATGCAGGAGATTGGACTTTAATCCGTCGATTCATCGCTCGTTTGAAGCTTCTTCAATAATCTTAACGAATAAGAAGGGTAGTTTGAAGATCGTAGATAGAATTGGAGCTAGTAGATCAAGTTAATAGGTTTCTCTGATCCATAGAAGCTACGATAGAAAAATAATAAAACTAAATCTGTCATACTCTTATCTACTGTACGGATATGTATCAAGAACTACAAGTATCCGTTAGCAAGAATTTTGACAACGAAGAAATGTTAAACTACGATTAATCGCGATTAAATTATACGTTGTATTCGTGTCCAGAATTAAAATTGAAATTGGAGATTCAACATCGAAATAATTTTCTAAGCATTTTAAACGCACGTATGAATTTCAGAAACACTGTATCAAGTATCTTGGAGATTATTTCAAAACTGTCGTCTTGTCCATTAATGTCTTACTTCTTGCTAGTCTTGTTACTTCCTTATCTCACCATACGTCGAGACAGTCTACGGTCAGAAATCGACTGCCTAAATTAGGAGTATCATTCAAACGCAAAAGTTTCACAACGAAAAGCGGTAAAATCTATCAAGAAAGAACTGGAGACGGACAAACCAATTACTACGAAACTTCCATCTGTCCAAACGCAACGCAACGCCTTTAATTGACACGCACGACACTTTCCTCACGAGGATCTGGTAACCATCGGCTGCTAACCACATCCAGTATGAACGAAAAAAGTACCATAAAAAACCCCATCCCCTGAACAACCCCAGCTTAACTTAACCCAGACCCGAGTCTGTTAGACAGATACGGTTCTTCCTCAAACAGGATCTCTATTTGACCGAGTCGTAGATACCAGGCTGGCGACTGCAAACGTCGTTTATAGATAAGAGAAATTACCAAACGGCCAAAGAAATTGCTTAGGGCCAACACAGAGTTGTTGTATCGCGTACGTCGTGGTTGTTAACACCGTTCGAGTAAATCATGAATGGTCGTTAGGATTTGGACTATGGTTCCCTAGAGACTAAGCTTCGAATTCCTCGGGGAGCAGTGCCAAGGAATTGCGCCCAAGTTCGACCATCCCCTAAACCTTTCTCTCTCTCTCTCTCTCTTCCTCTGACCTTTGGATATACGCGATACATCTTTGTTCTTGCTCGAGGACTACGTAATGCTAGACGTTCATCCGTATTTTTGGTCGCCAAGATTTCTTGCTGGATATACACGTCGTTGGCATTTTTATTGGTCGTCGTTGAGTCTCGTTTGGACCTGCTTGTACGTGTTTTAACTCGACGCTAGAATTTTATTAAGCCGTTATTGCGCCACTCGTTCTCTCGGAACTGGTTTCACATCACTTTTACCAGCGAATACAATATACAATTTGTGTCAAAAAAATGTAGGAATGTTTGAGACGTGTATCGTAAAATATATAAGCGAAAAGGTATGTTTGAGTGAAACAAATTGTCAAATATATATCGCTGTAAATCTAAACAATTCTTCAGAAAAATTACGATAATTTCCATTACACTCTGCCAGTTTCAGCGTTACAGCTGACGGACTTGTCGTGGATTGTTTCATCGCTACGCTAACACGTGCAAATACATTCGTAAAAGTTTCCTTCTTACTTGTCTTCGGTCAGATTGCGTGCTCCTAACAATTTAACTTCTGCTTTCTCCAAGCAGACTTAATGAGACGTCTCTATCGTACCTGAATCTTAAAACGCTCTTTACAAGCGAGTGTTTTATATCGTCGAGAAAGGACATCTGTTAGCCATTCCGTTACTTCGTTCCATTCGAATCCATACAACTTTCGCGAATGTCATCGGTTAATACAATAATCTGCGAATAGAACTTCTACGTATGCTCGACCGCATGTAATCAAAGGATTAAGCCCCTGTTAGCACACTTCCACTTGGCATCCGATTAGTCGGCTTTCCCCTGATATCGTTTTATATCTAATACGTATGCGTACAAGCAAACCAGGAACAATAGTTCTGAAAGTAGTAGCACCGTGTGAACTCGTAACTCGTGACCACGTCGTTGTCGTTTTAACAGAGTGACTAAGTGTTAATACGTTTAGACGATCGTGGCTTCTCGTACGCCGTTAATCTCCAATTCCTCCCTTCGTTTCGTTTGCATACGTCGACCTACGGCTAATTAACTGTTCACGGTTACACAGTTTCGCCATTTCGGTATCGAAGCCGACCGAATGGCCGTCCTAAATTTCTCCTCGTTATCTCTTTCGCGCTGTTCACATCGTTATCCCTGGTCGATCTGGACGAGGATGGCCCCCTGACTCGCTCGTGCATGATGGCGAGACTCTCTCGTTACACGCATGATTTGCGCGCGAAGTGAACACGCGTAGGAGAGGACCAGTGAGGAGTTGCGCATCCTTCGCATCAACCTTCGTCGAGTTTTTCTAGTCCTCGAAACGGTGTCTCGACAAGGGTTCGACAGCGATGTACTTACGCAGAATTCCTCTAGTCGTTTCTTTGCCGATGTCGAGAAAACGAAGTGGAAATTTAACGAAGATGTAATGAATCAAAGGGTATAGTGTTTGAAAGTCACAAAATTTACACGCGACATAGGCAAAATTGTAGTTCAATTTGATCGTGAATCGTATGTACACTATGGGCTAAGAGTTTCGAATCATCACGATTTATATATCAAAGTATTATCATCTACATATATTTTATAGCTTTCGTCGCAAATTGAAATCATTTCTGTCGTTTAGACACTTTTGGATAATACTCAAATACGTTACAATTATCGAATCACTGTGTTACTGAAATATAAATATTCATATCGTTCTATGGGATTATTTTTCAAGTAAAGAACAAATTTTGTACCCGTATCTTTCGTCTTCCGATTTGGAGAATGCCCCAAAAAATGGTCATAGTCGTCTTGTCCGCCAAAGTATTAATACCAAGATTACTTAAATTGCAATGCTATAAAACAAAGTGAGAAGGATTCAGAAACTAAGAAGAATGATTCCTAACTTCTGAAATATCGAACGAACTAAATGAAAATTGCGGTAAGACCGGTTCAGAGAGACTTAGCCTTTAGTTGCCTGGAATAAATCGCGTAAGATCGCGGGATAATCGGACTAATTATTGTTTCATGTCCGGCAATTTCGAGCACGCTGTGCGTGAAACGAATCAGGTCTCAGGTCTGGTTCGATAAGTCAGTACGGAGACGAGTTTCGGTGATGGAGGAAAAGATAAGCCAGCAGATCAAGACTCGTACTACACGCCACCGTATCGCGAAAGAGGCCAGTCGATGGAATTACGAGAGTTCTTCGTTTATAAGTCTCTCTCTGTGACAGTGAACTCTTGGAGCGTGACATTGTCACGGATCGTGTTGCACGATACGCTCATCTTCCGTAACCGTGACTCGTGATTGCGCACTTAGTCAGTCAGCCGAGGCTGAATTTCAACCGGTGCGAAACGTTTCGCGATACCGCTACCAGTTTTCTACGACTGGCCATTAGATGGTTTTCACGGAACTTGATTGAAACTGATTGCAAAGTCGTTGCACGATCGGCTTTACTAATGACGTTTCTTCTGGTATTAGATACTTGGAGATATAGAGATATCGTCGCCGTATATCGATCGAGCACCGAAGATTACGCGTTAGAAGTCGCTGAACGAAGTCTGCTCCAATTGCTACAATTTCTTTTCGTTTTGATTTAGGATCCAACTTTCTATTAATCGCACGCATGAATCTTTATTAATAAGAAACTAAACTTTCTTATAAATGCTACGCTACGTGCCTTTATCGACTAAGAATCGGAAACCGTATCGCAAATTCATATTACAAAACAAGAAATTGAAGAACCTACGTAATAATAAATTTATCAGGAAGAAAGTAAGAGAATGTCGGTCTTAGCGTTAACACACTTCTTCAACCAAGTTTTCACTTAATTTTACTTGCTAACACAACAGTTACTCGAATATGCATTCCCCTTTGGTAACCCTCACATTTTTCACGTACCGAAACTTGTGTCGAAACTATTCGCACTCGCGAAACTTCAGAAACCGTGGACGATCCTTTGACAAGATTTTGGAAACAGGTCAAGCGACTCTCGGCCGGCACAAACGCGAATCTTCTCAAGGCTCGTAGGCTCGTTTCTTACCGGTCGCAAACTCGGTAACACGGTAACGTGAGGGCACGAGGAAGCAGAAAGTGGGATGAAAGAGCGGCAAAACGGTGGGAGAAGAGAGGGGCATGTCGATGACCCCGGCCTGAGGCTGCACCTGCATCACCTGCGGCCAGAGGCAACTCGTCGACGGAACTCTGACGATCGTCGCCGTTCGACCGTGCGGTGAACTTGATCTTAACCGTGAAAAAAGTTGCCCGGCCATCTGTGCCGCGGAGAGGAGGAATTCCAAGTGGCGAAGCGAGCGCGTGGAGCTGCGAAGGACACGCGATCGCATCGAAGAACAGAATGCAACGCGGAATCCGCGAATTTCAGCCAAGCGTTTCCTCCTTCGCGCGTAAACATCACCACCCATATCTTTGTTCGTACGTTCGATATGGCTCATTAACTGCTTGCTCTCTGGCATTCTAAGAATTATTTACCATACGTGGTTTACGAATTGATTGCTTCCGGTGATTTCTATGTGCTACTTGAATACTGTGGAAAATTATAGGCTAAGTTATGACTGGTAATTTGTTGGAATTTTTGTAAATAAATCTCGGCATCGTGGGTAAGCTATTTCGCGAGCATTCTGTACTGGGTATTTCGTGAATTTTAGATTATGTTATAATTGGTAAATTATTGCAACTCTTGCGAATGCATCGTGGGATAGAGAGTAAAGTGCAGATATGAATTATGACATTTTTTTTTATACCATGGGAGGTTTCGTACTTCAGGTTCAGGAATTAATGCATCATTCTAGAAGAAGAAGTAGACGATTAATAGAGTCCTCGAGCTCTCCAGCGAATGCTATAGACGTTCTCTCAAAGATGATTAATGCCATGCGGTGGTAGGCCATTTAAAATACCATATATACAATCTGTCGATACTTGTAGGTAGATGAATAGTGCAGAAAATCACTATGCAGAGAAGCGAAGGAGGTAGAGTATTCTGGTGTGTATAAGATCGAGGCCAAGTTACCACTAAATTAACATGTTCACAGTTCCGTGACCCATACGCGCCTCTCGGAAATCAAACTGATCAAGTGCATCGAGGTTAATATCATGTGCTCTAGCACTAAAACGAAGACATTTCCGAGAAACAGAGTCGATCAGTTTGCTTTCATTCGCGATCAAAAATCATATACTCTTTTCACATAAAAAATACGAATATTCTGCTTTCCTTTATTCGTTACTTTTTTCGATAAGCTTCATAGAATACGCGTGTATCGTACAACATATTTTTCGAAATATTATTGAATATACGTGATATTATACGATACCTGATTATACATCACATAATCGTATCCTTGGTTACCACTAGGCGATTATTATATCACAATGGACAGAATTCATTCTTCTAGTACAACCATCCAACTGCTTTACTTTTCTATATTAAATATAACAAAATAAATTTATTACACCGTTGATAGACAACGTAGCTCCATCGAGGCACGTGTATCATTTTCCTGATTGCACAAGAGATAAGAGCTGAATATGTGTTATTGAACACGTGTTGAGAAACACGGTGTGAATCGAAAGATAAAGTCTCTGCCTCTGAATAATAAAAGTTTCCACTTCTGTTCCACTTACACCTCCATATTTTATATTCTTTTATATTCCACATCTCATTTATTCCAGCGGATGAAAGCGGCCAGCAGTTCCTCCGGTTGATATTGCGTCGTTTCCTGTTCGGGGTAACGGTAACGCCGTACACAATTCTCGTGGTGCAACCTGTGCCTAAGCACGCAGATTTTATCGAGGCGAACGAGTCGTGCACAAGCGCTCTCGTTCCGATCTCAACCCGATTTTCATTGTTCTCTGCGGAAAGTGCGCGTAGCCGAATGCTACGCAGCAAGAACGCTTGATGCTTTTCGTACCGTTACGCCACGTGCTCTCGAAACTTCAATAAAGCACCGGTAACGCGAGCATCATTGTCTCCTTCCTGGGACTAGGCGCGAGACAGGAACGTGGAAAACCACTTCTTGACCGTGGAACAGAGATCCCGTTGCAAATCAAATACAAAACTTTCGTACGAAAGACACGGAGAATAAATACAAACGTAGTGTCTTTGCTTGCCGTTGATATAATAAGTATTACACCTGAGGTTTACTATAAGCCGCGTCTCTCTGGGCTCTACGATATCGCCGACAGATCGCCTGACATGAGCGGCAAAATATATACAATGTAGCGACACACGCGTAATTAGCAGCGAGTTCTTGAAGCTTCTATTCGGTCGTTATTTACCCATACAAAGAAGATTTACCCATATGTGATCACAGGCGCGAACGATGGCGTGATCCTAATTTAGTGGGGTCGTCTCCAAGAGAAGACCAAAGGAAAAATCGAACGGCGATCAGTCTCATTTGAGGAGTCAAACAGAATACCACGAGAATTCAAACGAATAAAATCCAGATCGATTAGTCTAACGAATACGTGAAAAAATATGATAAAGTCGGGTCGAACTGTAGTTACGAATTAATTGTATCATTGTTAAATCAGTTGTAACGTTTTGATTATAATTTTAAATATTGTTGGAGATAGAAGTTTATGTTAACCCTGTCAATTCAGTGTTACAATCATTTTAACTGCCTCTGTTCTCTTAATCGAAACAGGGGAACGACTATTTCGCGACGTCGATTAGCATAATTTTCTTCGCGAACGGTCGTAATAATAAGTTTTACAAAATAAAGATTCAAATATCTATTGAACTAGTAGTTCTTCGACAGAAGTAGGTTCGTAATTTTTTATAGAGAATTTCTAGCTGCATCGAGTAATGTGTTAAAGGATATTCCATTTCAAAAATCAAAGTTGACATACATAGGTCCTCGATGCATCCACCCAGAGAACAAACTAACATCGGTATATGCATTCCTCGAAATCATCCAACTTCCATATAAAGCCTTCTTGCTGCGAATAATAATAATGACAAAAATCGAGGTGGAAATTTCAGACGAGGCACTGTATGAAAATAGAACGAATCTATGTTACGGGCCAGCGCTATACTAATAACATCGTATATGCAATTGGTAGCATTTTGAATTCAACGAAAGTGTTCGTACGCTCAGCACGATAGTCGAAAAAGAAAGCATAGCTGGCACGCGATGGTGGGCACGTTTACGAGGGAACCAGTAGCTTTACGGGAAGTTGTACAAGTGGCGTAGAAATTGAACTCTACCTAATTGTTCGTCTAGTAGAACTCGGGATTATTGCGATCTCAGCTTCGTTCCCTGTGTCCACGTAGAGTCCACGAATTTCCGTGTGGAAATGGGCAAAGGTGGTTACCGCGTTCCATGAGCCGAAACCACCACCGGACGATCCTCTCGATTTGTTTACGCACTCCGTTAATTAACCTCGATAATTGGGTACGTGCCAGGCATGCGTTACCGTGTCGATCGCTTCCGTTCTTTCCTATAAAAGAGATATTCAAACGAGTGGTAACTTTTCTCAGGTTCTCGCTAAAAAAAGAAAAACTATCTCGATAGCTTCTAAAAGTCAGTGAATTCCATTTCTGTCGATTTGCTAGAAATTTAAAAAATCCAGCTCCTAAATACTATCGTTCTTGTATCAAAATCACGCGTACCTTTCAAATCACGAATGAGCAGTTCTCGCTATTTCGATAATTTTCTTGTTAATTTCGTAGCCAATTTGTCTCTATATGGAATTTCTTACTCCGAACATACTCTGAATTTCCACACCTATCGAATCTATAAGAAGGACATCATCACCCCATATAATCCACTAAAAATTCTTGTATCTTCAAACCTCGAAAATAAGACGTTCCAAGAACAAAATCTTCATTTCGCGTCATAAAAATGCACCCCACCTGCCAACAGTACTACACTCGTACGTTCCTCGTATCTTCTACCTTTCAGCCACTCTCGTTCAACCCTCATTTCCACGAAGAACACCGAATTCCTGTGAAATTGTACTAAAAGCCATTTGACGGGCCGTGCATATTCCATACACGTAAATGCACTTCGTATGCAAGTATCGTGCGAGATGCAGCGGCCCCGTGGGCTTCTTTATTTCGAAAATTCCACATTCCTCGGCCGGAATAATAGCTGGCTGTCGTTCCGACGATTCATCCGCGAGCAATCTCGCGTTCGTCGCGTCGTGACACCCGCGCACGAGCCGATGAAACGACGCAAAGAATGCCTCTTTCTCTTCGGAGTCCAGCCAACGTTTTAATAAACCCAGGCCGGTCTTACCCCTTGGTGAACGCCCTTTGACCTCCTCTCTGTTTTCTATGGGAAACACGAAGTCACGAAAGGAACGGAAGCTCTTCCGTGGAGAAACGTCCCGGTCCAGAGCGCTGTGAGAATCGATCAAAGGATAAGATTGAACGTTAATTGGCGACAGGAGACACGGACCGTCCGGACTGATTGCTGTAATCGCTGACCCATTGTCGTTCTTTATTAAATTAAAGGGAGTAGAATGATACGTCGTCGACAGTGATTCTCAGAACGATATTAGTTTCGTATCAAACTGGCCTCTTTAGGTTTAATTCGATTTTTCGGTTTCTGATTCGGTTTGATTAAACATATTGATTAAGTGACTATCGTTGCCCTCGTCGATTCTTCAAAGTTTTAATTTATAAATTCACTAGCATTATTAATTGGGAAATTATTTTTCAAAAAAGTCCCGATATTACTTGAGGTTTTATTATTAACGCGTACGATTAGTTATGAGAATAAAGAATATTGTGTCGATTATGTTACTGTTTGGAAGTCGTACGTCCCTTAAATTTCGATTAATATCCGTCGAACATCGATGTCGTTTAAATAAACACGGACGATGGTGCGTTCGAAATAAACGAATGCGTCAAGCATCAGTAACGAGAAATATTTAGAATTTCTTGTCAATATACTATCTCGATAACTGATCATTGACCATTGAGTAACTCATGGCCAGTTGCCAAGACATTGGTATATATGAAATTGGAAAGAAGATGAAAGAGATCCAAATGGAATCAGTCGGATCAGTTGACAGAGCAATCTCTTAGCCGGAATATACGATTTGATTTCTAGTGTCGCTAAACCTTTTTCCCCTCGCGGAATCACGGTTTCTCGTTAGACACGACACGTTTTCGCAGAGAAGAGAGGAATACGCGTCGTCGCGTCTCCCCGCGGATCATGGTTGCTAGCTCGCGCGAACCCTCCAACGAAATAATTGAATAATTCAGGCAGAGTCGCGTAGTGCGCCAGTTTGCAAAGTGTCAGGCTGAGCTCGTGGCCACGCACGAGGATATTCCGGTCGTATAACCGGCTGTTTCGGTGTCGCTTTTCGCGTCCGCTTGATACCGAAACCTTTCTTCCTGCCAGCCAACGAATGGGACAGGTTTTCGTGCTAAAAGGACACCCGATACGTGGAAGCTTGTTTAAGAGGACACTTAATACCGTGTGCAGATGGTGGCCGGAATTTCGGGGCTGTTCTTTTCAATTCTTCTCTTTTTTATAACCCTCCACCGTGCTATATTCCATCGCTCCGAGTTCCACGAACTCTATGCCTATATATATATACCAATTTGTTTCCACGTATGTTGATTTTCGGTCGTAAAAAAGTGATTAACGTTGTTTAAAGACTCGTAGCATACCGGTCGTTATTAATTTCCGGCTTACGTCCCTTCCTCTCTTCTTTACGCGTTCGTCTAACTATCATTTACGTTCTAATAAGCGCCTAATTAAATACGCGGTAATCAATGTGCATTTCTTTTACGATCGCGAAAGTAACGTGCAGTAAAAACATTGAGAAGAAAGAACCATTCCGTAGGAACGCAGACAATTTCTTTCGGCCGTAGAGGGATTCGTCGGAGGATAATAAATGATCGTTGGACGTGGAAACCGTTTGAAGAATCGATTCGATAAGGATCGCGAAGCGGATAGGAGAGGACGACGTCAGGCTGCCAATTAGACCGGCGAGTGCAAATCCCTTCGTTAACCGGCTATAGAGCGAATATAAACGCGGTGTACGGTTCGCGATGATAAAATTTGAATTGTCACGGTATCCGGTGCGGTTCTCTATCGCCTGTATTAATTTACAGAGCTGAACCGGAGGAGTGCTCACGACGGCAGAATCGTTGAACGATCGCGACGCGTTCGTGATTACGGACGAGAAACGACGACGATCCACGAGTTGTTGAATCCACGGAGCCGTGTGGCACTTATCAAAGAGGGAGGGTGGTCCTCCCGGAGGATGTGTCACTCGCGGCACCACTCAAATCAGATTTTCTTCGCTTAACGCCCTGTCAGTTCTCGCTTTGCAAGCGCGTTGCTCGCTTCAGGAATCACGTCGGCGTTCGTCAGGCCGGTTTATTGCATTTCCAGCGGGTTTCGTCTCGTTTTCACGGTTTGTTTCGCCCTTCATTTCCCACCAGCCGCCTCGTCGCGCGAGTACCCCACCAAAGACGAGATAGAACGCCGACGACGTTCCTTCGGCGTCTCTGCCTCCGCGAAGACGCCGTTCTTGCAGCTTCTGACACTTTTCGTCGGGTCGCGTCACCCTTGTATCTTTCTTCGCGCGTGTCTCTTCCCCTTCTGCCTCTCCTAGCTTTGTCCTCTCGTATCAACCGACGTTCTCTCCTTTCTTACCTTCTTCTCTCCGTTCTTCCTTCCTTCCTTCCTTCCTTCCTTCCTTCCTTCCTTCCTTCATTCCTTCCGCCGCGTCAACTTCGATACAAAGAATTCCTCTCCTTTAACCCGTCAAACACTCAACCCTCGTTCCATATTCAGCCGGCAATCGGATGAATCCGCGGCGGTAGAAAATTTATAAGCGCTCGAAAGGTGTATCGTAGAAACGCGTATCGTCATCCGATCATATGAAACAAGAAACGCCGAAGACAATCGAGTACGATCTATAGGAATGAAATACCGTTACTGTATTTCATCATGGATACCCGATTCTACCAAGATAATACCGAAGAATCGATCAAATTTTAACTTTCCATGGAAAGAACGTAGATATAAAAATTGTGCCATTCTCGTCCCTTTCAAATACGTTTCGATACGAATTCTTCTCTTCGGTGTTCCCCTATTCAACGCGAGAGAATAGCTCCTCATCGAGCTGACTTGATCGAATCGAGCAGAAAAGAAAATAGAATCAGTCGTTAACGTCGGGTGACGAAAAAACGTTGCAGTTATTTTTATTCCGTGGAATACATTTTCATTCGCGATCGACAAGCTTCTGAAATACAGCGTCTTCCCTCGCTCTTTTTCCATACCACGAACCGAGTACATTCGTTTCACGATCTCTCGAGTATCCGTCTGTCCTCGAGCGCGTCTTTTACGAATCGAATCAGCCTGCCTGTGTACGCACGTCGAGCGAACGATCCGCTTTTCCGTGGCCACGAAACTCGCGGCGCCAACGAAACGCGTCTCCAACTGTGTCTCTGTACGCGCGAGTAACCGTATGAAATTCTCGCGTGGCCGAGCTTAGAACGCGCGGCTCGCCAACCATTTCGCTTTATTTCCCTTTCTTGTCGTTCTTTAATCGAATCTCGAGCGTGCCGTTTCTTCCGTTTGCTCCTTTAAACAATTGAAATATTTTATTTTAGAAATTTGTTCGTTATCGTCGATGATCTTTTGATTTTATTAATTCTTTCGTCTTTGATCTTTGATTTTATTAATTTGTCAAACGAGAGAAACAAGTCCTATATCCTTTCGTTGAAATGAAACGTCTCCGTTTTCGTAATAACTTCGTAGGAAAGAAGATTCTCCACCACCCTAAATTACGAAATTGAAATTTTATTTCGTCCCATGCCAATGGAGACTCTAATCATTAATCAATTTTCCCTGCGTTAAGATCCAATACGGAAATTTCGAATTGAAAAAGCAAAGAGCGGCAGTGAAAGCGGAGACGAATTCTCGTTTATTTCGAATTAGAGTGGGGTGCTGTCCCCGCGAGGTCCTTCTTGCGATATGAATGAAGCTCAAAGGCGTTGTTCGAGGATCTCGCGAGGGGCCGGGCCCTTTCGGGGCTCGTCGAGCAAACATGCGGGATTATTAAACCGTCTACACGCGCCGGAGACGTTTCATCTTTGATTGGCCCGGACGTAATGGGAATTCCCGGTCGATCCGAAGTTTACTAAGGGTGATACTATTCGCCTCGACTTCCGACCGCCTATATACACCGTGGCTCCGTCTTTCCCTCTCTCCCTCTCTCTCTCTCTCTCTCTCTCTCTCTCTCTCTCTCTCTCTCGCATACATAGTATACAGTGTCAGCATTGCTCTCTAAGCTTCGTTGTATTCGAAACCGATGTCGGCTTTAATCGTGTGATTTGAAAGGCTGCGAGCGTGTACAGAAGAGCGCTCACCGATGGAAAATTAGGGTGGCTCGCGTAACCAACCTTTTTCTTCTTAGGGTATAAATTAATATTCATAAACAGATCACGGGGAAGGATCGAAACCTTTTGAAATTCAGCTACGCTTTACATTCCCAAAAGTTAGCGCGACGATCAGCGTAGATTAATTTTCGCTATGCTGCAGTTAATTGATCGCGAACCGCGAAACAAGCAACCCTCCGACCACTCGTCACGACCACGAACACGAACTTTCCAAACAACTGCTCTCTCGTACCCGAACAAAGTAACTTCCTTCTGCAAACTAACCGGGTAGGCTGGCTAAAAAAATAAACCGTAACCAGGGTCCGATTAGCCGGAGACCGATTAAAGCAACCGCAATTATCAAGAGTTTGATCCGAGCATTCGGTGTTTGCTTCCACCTCCTGCTCCTCTTCCACTGGCAAATTATCTCGCTGGAATTCGTAATTGACCCAGTGAACGGCCAATCAATCGATAACAGTAGACTGAAGCTGTGCGGCGGTTCGCCTCTGGAATTCCAATCGTGTGTTCTCTTCTCTCGCTGTCTTAAAGGGGTGGTTTTTCCGCAAGCACGCGCGTATGTAAATCTTCGTGGCTTCCGTGTAGAGGACGGTGGCGAGCCGATATACTCGTTTGTCCTTGTTGTTGAAACAATTCGCTGGTTTTGGAAGCTGTTGCCAGTGGGGGCACCGAAGGAAATCTCGCTACACAGACGGCAGTACTATACGAGGAGCGAAGAGGAATGTGGAGCGCCGCGGGGGTCGACCGTTTTGCCAGCCAGATTTATGTAGCAAATATTTGCAAGGCGAGCCGCCTTCTGTCCCCTTCTTCTAATGGATTGGACGACTCTTGTCTGCCGTTCTCCGTGACTCGTCGTTTTTCGCGACACCGACCCGTCTACCGATAGGTAGGCACTCCAATTCCCTTGAAAGCATCCGTTGTTCTTTTCGTCGGCTCGACCTCCTTCGCCCATGGCCCGCGATGATTTACGAGGAACCATCGCCCAGGCTGCAGGTCCACGATGTCCGACGTGAAACAAGGTGTTTCGAATGAGACCTGTCTACGGATTTGAACTGCGTTTGAACAGGTGTCTGAGCGACGACTGCTAGGGGAGATATTATATGTAGGATATGTTTAACATGTATCGAGTATGTAAATAGCCGGCCCGGGGCTTTGAAAAGCTTCCAGGAATAATCGTACGAAAAGCTGGAATAAGGGTCCGTAGCACGTTTTCAGAAAAATCGAAGCAACAATAATCCTTCCGCTTTGACAGTCCAGTACGCCGAAGTACTGTCATTGAACGGAAACGCGCGCCAGAAATGCGCACAGTGTTGCTGTATATACGTTTTCCTAAGTCTTAAATAACAATAATTCTTAAGAATAAGTATAAATTATTATTAAGAACCGTATATGAAATATCGTTTCACTGTCAATGGATTTAATAGATTTTTTAGCATGAAACAGTTTGGATGTTTGAAATATATTACTTTAGGAAGTGATTAATCCAATATGGCAATAAAATCAATAGAAAATGCCAATAACGAAAAAGTATATTATTGACTACAGATAGCATTTGTATATGCATCATTTGGATGCCGGATATATGGGGTGCCGGACTTAGGATTCGTTGCGTGGTCGCCGCCTATATGCGACGCTCGTACCCACAGGTCATCTCGCCAGTGGCGCTATAAGCGAAAGGGTTAAACGTGTGGTTCTAGAATTACCTAGGATCGATCTTCCATCTTTAAACTATAGCGATGCGGATGGATTCCTCGTTATCTACTTCGTTTAGAAAACCTCATTGAGCAACAGCTTTCGATCTCAAAGGATCATACCGAGTAACAGATTTCAGGGACATTCGCATTATCTAAACTTATCATAATTCTTATGTTCCACCGTTTCGAAACTCGTATACGGGTCCATCTACCTATTGATAATTTGTATCGCGACAAACTTCGATTTCCGATCGTCTGTTTCTTAAAAATCGATCCCTCGTCTCGGAATAACAGACTCAAATCACGTTGCATAATTAAAATTTAATTTCCACGTTCCACTGTTCCAACGTAATCCACTATCCAAATAGACTTAGCCGAAATAAACGAACGAATAAATAATTCGGCTCAACTGGAAGAAAAGCGTCCCCTTGATGAGGGAAACACGGCAAAGAGCTAACGAATCCTCACGAAATCAATTAGCAGGCCGTCAGGTATTCGATAACGGGCAGGGAATCGAACAAGAGCAATTAAGTTGGAAATTAATTTAACCTCGGCGGAGCATCGACGCGGCTCGTCCCTGATTCGCGCGCAATTAGCCGACCGTTTTGTAGTTGTTAACAACCGAGGTATCGTTTAGGCAACTCGTGCTGCGTGTATCGTGCAGAGCGAGCTCGCTCGCCGGAAATTGAAGGTCGGCCCTCGTCGTCTACCGTCCCAGACGGGACGGAGGAACGAGGAAGAGGGAAGTCGGTGAAAGAGAACTTTGAGGGGAGACGAATGATTTTCTTTCCTCCTCCTCCTCCTCCTCCCCCTCCTCCCCCTCGCCTTTTCTTCGTTTCCTTTTCTGTTTCTCCTTCTGCTTCGTTTTTTGTTACGGCTCTAGCCACGCACAATGGCCCATTGAGTTGTTTGGCGTGTAAATTTGGTGCCGGAATTGCTTTCTGTTAAATCGAATTTCCAACATGTATACGTAGTGTCTCGTAATATGCAGGATCCACTTCAGCGACTGATCGTACGTACATCTGAAAACAGTATGACAACAGTTCGTGTAAACGCGCGTCCTGTTAACGTTCCATTAAAAATAAGAGAAACATACTCTGAAAACGTTGGTAAAACGTAAAAAGAAGATAGGAATAACGAGGAAACAAGGAACGAGACGAGGAGAAATAATTCCTCGTCGTAAAAAGCGTGACCAGTAAAAAGTAACCAGACATTAACAGAGGAATAAGGTGTCGTAAACGGGAAAAGAAGAGAGGAGCGGACGACGCAAAAATGAAAAGTCCACAGATAGACGAAACTAAACGAGACGATACGAAGAAAGAAAGACACGGAGATGGGAGGAAAAACGAAATGAAAGTGTGGCTACGGGAAGGAGGGAAGAGGTAAAAAGGTTTCTCTAGCGAGGAAGAGGGGAAAAAAAGAGAAAGACAAGAGGGGCGCGCTTGTGCCTGGCAGTACATCGAGGAAGAGAGGGTCGGGATAAATGAGTTAAGTTAGAGCGACGGAAAGGGACCAACCTCTGCCAGGCGCCGTGTCCGTTCCGATTGCCCTGCCCGTGGACGGAAGAGGAAGACAGCGAAACGAATCACGGAACAATAATGCTTAGAGCAGCGCGCCTTGTCCCGGCCACGATTAAAGTATTTCCCTCTTTACACCAAGGATAAGTAAGGCGTGCCTTTTTCTCCTCGGCTTGCCGGTAATTCGATTTTGAAAATGAAAAGACTCGACACCGGAGCCAAGGCACTAGCACCGAATCAGACCTAAGCGCAGCGATATTTCATTCGGTCCTTTCACCGATATCTTCCTGGCTAAATCTTGTTTTGCGAATTTGTATCTTTTAGCGAAGAAAGGCCCGCTCTCTTTTTCACCGAGCTACTCCATGTACATTTTCTCTTATTTTTCTTCTCTCTAGCTTCGACCTTGGCTGTAGAAATTAAATAATCCTCCCTCCGCCTGCCGACCGGATCAAAGAACGCGTTTAACTGTAGGAAAAGACGCGCTACTCAGAGGCTGACTACGTAATTCCTGGATAAGTAGGACTGCAAGAGGTACAAACGTTTCGTAGCAATTTCTTACTTACGATCGTTTTACGAGGCTGCTGTGTTGCATCGAGCTTTCTTTGGAACAGGTATCGAGCAACGAGTATTCGTGGAACAAGACGAGAGGACTTCTTTTTCCTTTCTATGCAAAATGTAGCAGCGCGAGCCTGTAAAAACGTGTCAGTTACAAGGGAAGAAGTTGCTAGGGACAAGTGACAGCCGGTGGCTTCCGGGGTCGCCGGAAATCTGACTTTAAAATGAAGACGTTTTCAGTTCGTGGCTCGCAACGGAATCGCGAACGAACGCGACATTTTTCTGTGGCTTGTCCCTCGAATAATACGATTCAGAAGCGGCAGCATCAGACAGTTTCGCCTGACGCATATTGTTTCACGTCGACGCGTTATAAAATCGGAAGGAAATTGCCTCCTCCGGAATCTCTGTTCTCTTCCTCTTCTTTCCACGCTTCTTCGTCAAAAACCCCGTTTCTTTTTCACCTTCTAATCCAATTTCCAGCGAAAACTTTTCCACGGCCAACCTTCCAATTCCTTCGGACGCTCCTATACGCACAGCATTCCTCGCATGCCTTTCGATTCGCATTCTTCATCGCCACCTCGGTCACGCATTCCGCTTGGTCGACCAATTAATTGCCCGTCCTCTCGTGACTCGCTGACAAGCGAGAAAAAATTCTATTTATCCTCGTTTCTAGTTCGCCTGCAGTCCGTTTTCGGCACGGTTAATGGATCACGAGAATCGTTTGTTTTTTCCTGGGTTAATGTATTCTATGTAACTCCGTGGGCTAATGGCCGCGATTTTCGGTTGCTTGGAATTATTTTTCTTAAGGAACTTCGTTTGAAAGGAACGGTGTGCGACCTGAATCTTCGTAAATGTACGCTAGAAGTAAAGTTAGGAACTAAGCCAAGTGCAATCGAGCTTTAGTATCGCCTAAACTTAGTGCAGATGAGGTAATCTTTGTCCAGCGCGATGTCTCGGGCAAACACAGATTTAGCTAAAATCAGTATTATTTCTGGCCATCGTTTCAGTGAGACTCGCTGTATCCAAGTTCAGCGTGACATAGGTCTAGAACTGTAGTAGGTTAAATATCCAGCTGTTTGGATACTACCTATACAGCTTATATTTGGAATATAATGGAATATCATAATTGGAGCTGTACATGGGCCATGTATAGCGCTATTTGGTTAAGGAGCTTCCGTAAACCCAGGGGCGTTTATCGAATTTAGGATACCTTAACTTGCGAACTATACTCTAGTGTCGATGTAATTCAACTAGTATTGTTACTTAAAGTTGTTCAGAATTCTGCATCTTAATTGGCGAAATAAAAGTAAAGGAACACCAAGGTTACACTTAGAATTCATATTAAAATAGTTTTAGATTTATTTAATAAACGATTTCCACGATCTTCGTCGATATACATTTGCACGCGTCTCAGCACTTTGGTATAGAAGATGGTGAGACAAAGAAAGTGCCAACAATTACATTCATCTGTTTTTCGAGAGCTGTGTACACACGTATTTCCGCACACACATATTCACATACGTGTGTCACTACTGCGCGGCCGATCTAGTTTAGCGCACAAAATTGTACGTATCTCGATAAAAGTTTAAAGAAATCGTAGCTGTACTATCATCTACCTCTACGAATATAATACATTAATATCAATAATCAATAAATTATCGTATAAGAGAGTTCTAGAAAAATAGTTGAAGCAAAAGTATCGAATCTAACGTCTCAAGTTTAACTGAAAAGAATCCAAGAACCCAAATTTTTAAGTTTAACACAGCTCAGACTTCATCCAATCCCTCCCCCATCCCCCTTCTACCTTTCGATCGTTCAGTGAAGAAAGTCTCCACCTATAATTAAACTCGTTTCATTGTAATCGAATCGATGATTAACACAGGCGGCGTTGTCAGTGGCTTCCCCCTTTCGAAACTCTCGAAAAGTGTAACCGGTAGCTTCGACTTCACCCCTGTCCGCTTCCGTTCTTGGGTGCCGTGACTCACCGTGAAAGGGATACTTTCGCACGTGTGCACGCGCATTTTAATTCGAACCCGTTGTCGAGGCAGAGCGTTATTACACGTGCGAGCCAACACCTCTCTCTGGCAAGGTACGATACGCAAAAGTGCGTGGAAGATTGGAGTCCTGGAATAGGAAAAGGGGGGAAAGAGGAATGGAGAACGTGACGATGGCTCGGTCTCACGCGACGCGGGAACGCGGTCGAGAGAAACTTATGAAAAGTTCCCTAACGAACTCATCCAGGACGTGCAACCGCGTAGGCAGCGTTTTCTCGTCGCCAGCTGGCAACGTTTAATACACCGTGGTCCAGAAGCAGCGGGTAATTACCGAGGGTAATTGCAAATAAAACTTCTTCCTCTGGATAGAGAAACTCGATACGCATATTGAATAGCCGCTAATTATTCCGAAACTTTTTCGAAACCTTGATGATGCTGCGTTTTTTTTTTTTTTTTTTTTTAGAGATACTTTTAGTTGTTTATCGCGCGTAAAATTTTTGAAGTAATAATAGTAATAGTAATTGAATAACTTTAATAATGGAGTATTTAAAAATTAGCTTTTTTGCGTGTAGTCTTGAAAATAAGTAAAAGTAAATTGGAAAGAGGTAATTACAGAGAACTGAGTGAAATTAATATAGCGTATGAACAAGCTTTGCTAGTTGCTTCCGCTTGAAAATGTTATATATCGGTCGTATTCGTTTCATAAGTAACGCGGTGCTTATGTATGTAACTCTAGAAAAAACGATATACGGCACGAAGCAATCATTCGTATTGTAAATAGAGATTTCAAAGTTTATTGCACGTTACGTCACGACGATTCGAATAGGATTGACATTTCGCGATTAAGATTGCAGCCGACAGAATCCCGTGAAATCTCGCGTTCCGTGTAAATATTAATGTAAAGCAGTAATAGCGTACGCCATCTCTATATTGCGATCGATCGATTGCACAACGGAGCAAACATCGGTGTGCAAACACAGACTTTCAGCACGTGTACAGACCGGGTATTAATCCCATAATGGAAAGACATGTAATTAATCTGGTGACTGCGGTTGTCCGTGCGCGGAATGAAATAAGGCGAAAACAACATGCAGTTGTCAAAACGATTTACGAAACAATGACTTTGATAACGAATTATGAATCTTTTCTGAAAGATGCCAGAGAATTTTTTGCTGTCCTTGAAAAAGACAAACGTCGATAAGAAAATTGTTAATTCTTTGATAATTTAATGGAATAAATAGCAACGTTATCGCGATCGGCGTACAGTGAACGACAACCAGGAAAAATTATCTTCCATCATTGGATATCGATGAGCGAGTGGGTGTCGGTAGCGCGAAGAAAAAGTTGCACGCGTCTCGCTTCCAAGATCGATCACTGTCTAATCTATCTCGAGAAGATTCGCGTCTGCCGTTGATAACTCTCTCTTCTTCAATTTTATATTGCTACTCGACGATCGTTTAACTCCACTGTCAAGGAAGGAAAAAAAAAAAGAGAAAAAAGGGACGGATCCTTCTATTAAACTTCCTTCATCTTGTGAATTCTGGTCGAACAAACGCTAACCTCGAAATGTACATCGTCGTTTTCCACGTTAAATATTAGTATTGAATTCTAAGCCGGAAACTGGAGTCGAATCCCGGCGTTGATGGAGTAAACGCGCGGAAATCGGCCAGCCAAAATGGAGAACGCGATTTCAATCTCGATCCCCTTCAGTCGTGTACCTTCTCTGGTGAAAATTTCCGTCAAGATTAAAATTATATTTACACGGCGCGAGCAAGACGACGAGCCACGCGATCGATTTTCGTAGAACGTGCGACTTTTCCCTGTCCTGTGTACACACCAGCCCCCGGTCGCGTTGTGACGAGTCGTCAACGTTATCTGACAGAGAGATCCGACCGGCTAGAAAACCGTTCGAATCGAGTATCAGGAGTTTGCGTTCAAAGTGTCTGTCCCTTCCTTTTAAGAACCTCCAAATCCTGCAGAGGATCTCGAAGGGTCCATAAATCATGCGTTTTAGGTCCCCAGGGTCTGGCAATTAGACCTGACCCGCCTTATCCGTTCGACCCATCGTCGTCGTCTTTCCGATTTAATCCTCCTGCTCTGGAAACTTTCGGATTTCGAGCAACCTAGATCCCGTTTCGTAAAATTGGAAACGCTATCGATTCCTCGAAACGACTTCATCGATAGAATTTATCGTTAAAGCATGTAACTTGGCACACCTCCAACGTACAATTTATCACGTCGAGCGTCATGTCGCTCGAATATAAATGATACGCTGCTCAAAGTAGATCGCGCCATTTAGAAAGTATTCGTCCGACAATAGAAATAGAAATCTGTCTATCGTATAGAACAGGCAAGCGAGAAGCATACACCAAAGTCCAGTTTCCACGAATTCATTTTACTGCTCTTTCTAAGCGCCAAACGATCATCCACGATTCGACTATTCACGAGCGTGACAAATATCCGAAACCCTGAAACCACCGAACACAAACATTGTACGTACGTATTGCAACGCCCTTCGCAACGATTTCGAGCGTTTAGATTCGCCAGAGGCATCTCGAAAGAAGCCTGGAAAGCTGCAACCCAGTGTGCAGCGGAAACGCGACGGTTGCGCGGCAGAAAACAACGATTAAGCGGGCGTATCGGATCCTTTTGATGTGGGATAAACAAACAGCGGAGGCAGCTCTATCGACGCAACATATTGGGCTGGGGCTAATAAACAGAGAGACGGAGCCAGCTTCCTTCCTTTCGAGCCAGCCAAGTACGGATTAATTAAACGTTATACGACCAAGAGGATCGATCGATCCTCCGACATTAATCGAATTCCGTGGGTGTACCACGGCCTAGCACCAGGTGCCCCTCGCTTACAATGCCATAACCTGCACGTCAGACCTGTATTCGCAAATGTCGCGGGGGGAGGCAAGTGGCCTCGTGTCGTTAACCCCTTAACCGGCACGCCGAACGACCGAATGAGACTCGAAGCTGCGTTGATACCTGCGATCGCCTCGACGGAATGCAGCAGATACGTACGTGCATCGCGAGGAGAAGGCTGGATGAAAGGTCGCGGGTTAACTGGCTCCTTGGTCGTTGGCAACGCTTATACTCTCGTCGCGTTTCATGGTGTATGACTTTTGCTCGTTTCTACGATTCCAGCACGTGGCCACGATGTTCAGACGATATCTCTCGTTGGCAGAGTCTTCTTTTTACGTTTGATGGGTAGATCGAGTATTAAAGATGTGCTGGAATATGGGAATACAAGCACGAAGCTTAAAGGAGAATAATAGTGGGATAAATGGTATGATCGATGGTTATTGTAAAAGTTTATTTAACGAGAGAACACGTTAAAACGTATAGAGTTTTACGTATAACGATAAATATTTAGGAACCGTTGTATTTACTATAGAATGTTATACATATTAATTAGTTCAAAGGTTTGACGTTGAGGTTGAGAATTGGTATTCTTGGACAGTTCGAATAGGTTAATTAGAAAAACTATCGACCTACGAATGAACGATTTTGGAATGCTGAATTAGTTAAGGTTAGTAACCCGTGTTCCGCCTGTGGAATTCCCTCGGATAAGCGCACTGGATCTGTAACGTAGTTATCTTGGTGCCGATCTTCCGTACACTATTCGATAGGATATCCGGAATTTATTCACCCACGGAAAGCGTACTCCGTTCGCTACATATTCACGAGTACCCTAATTCCCGAAAGTGGAACAAGATCAGCCACCGACGTTCAAAAATGTACGACCTTTCGTAAATAATCGCGGTTGTCGAAAAGTCTCTGATCAGTCGGTTCGTTCGCCCCGACACGGTCCATTAATTAAAAATTATCCGAAATCGTAATTAGCTCGCCACGGAGAGGATCGATCGAGGAAATGCAGTGAATTAATTAAAACGGCGCACACGAAACACAGGTGACTGATCGCTGCTCGTACCACCGTAAACATATATAATATATGATCCGTGGCCTATTCGAACGATCCAAATTATCTTTCGCTCGTTTCGCGAACGGATTAGAGCCCTTTTCAAGCTCGACGTCTTCCACGAGTCGACCGTTACTGGACCTCTCTCTGGACGCCAGGTAATTATCCGTTTTCCCTTTTTCCGCTTCGTTCCTTTTCCCACCCCGCACGACGTCGCCGTCTTCCGGCTTTTCATCGTAGAATCCCTCCACCTGCCTCGATGTACCGTAAAAACTCATGACTCACCGATAGATTTTCCCGCTCGATGAAACGTTATCGCTCGGTGAGCCGGCGTCTTAACGGATCGCGGAAACGATCGTTGAAGAAAAAAAAAGAAAAAGAACAAAAAGAAAGACACGATGGCGAGACGAAAGAGTGCGCGGGAAGGTGGTGAGGCGATAGACCATGGGAAAAAATGTACCACGTCGAAACTGAGAGATTTATTGACTTAGGAGGCACTTTGATATGTTTCTAGAAAGGTTGGGCTTTGCTTTGGATTTCTCTTCTTATTTTTTGGTTTTCTCTTCTAATGTATCGACTCTTGAAACATAAGATTATGAGATATCACGACTCACTGTCAGACACGAAGTCTGGAACAGCGAGCAGGACCGAAATTGGCCAAACCAAAATTCTGACCAGAGTCTTTTGATTGTTGAGCTCCAGCTATTCTAATTGAGCTATTCAGGTTGTCGACGGATTCCTCTCCCTCGACCTAATATTCCAAGTGGCCGCCTACAAGTTGGCTTGCCTCTTGAACAAATCTGTTTCCTGATCCCTAAGTCGAAATAATGCTGTATTAAACTCAGCTTTCTCTAAACTTCGATGAATAGAAACGGACGCGTTGTTCGTTCGACCTTAACGTTACCAATACTACCATTATAGGAAGAATAAAATAGAGGAAATTGAAAGAAGTTGCTAGCCGCCATCTGCCTGTGATCAAGCTAGATCGAATTAAATAGAATCAGATCACTATATTCCGACCTAATGTTAATATCGCTAATATAGATCGCACATAGAATAAAATAAAAGAAAGCGAAAGAGGTTACTGCCATCGGTATCTGCCATGTTTTATTCTCTGTCCTTCAATTTCGAAGATTTTTCATCCTATTGCTATAAATATCAATTTTCAGCATCGTAACCCTAATTACACGCACCGATGAACAAGGGAATAAGCAATAAACCCGACAAAGCCTGGCCAGGTTAATTTAACCTCGATATTGGAGGTTTTTCGCTGGTATCGCGTGATACAAGTAGAAATTCCTGGACGAGTTACATCGAAGACCACGGGTGGCCAGGCTGCAAATATTCGCGGAGGTTGTACAAAGAGAACAGGGTCGTATTATAATTACGACGTAATAAGTGCCGTGACACGTAATGAGTCTTTTGACGAGGCGGTAACTACAATTATCCGCGCGAACATCAAAGCGGTGCAAGCGGAGAGCCGCTTTTCGGGTTAATGTCCATTTCGCGCGGACATTTGCCGCTGCAATTTGACGCCAACTGTCCTGCCGGAAGTGGATTCGGAAACCGCGTCCGGAGAACAGTTAGCCAAGTACCGTTCGCGTAACGCAGTTCACGGAACTTTCGAGACGTGCTTTCGAGAGGGGAGAGGCGTCGCGACGACCGTGTACCTTCTCCTTCTCGTCGTCGTCGTTACGCTCCAACGACTCTCGCAAGTATCGAAATCGCGTTTAATCGATCCGTCGTAGGTAACGATAACGGTCGAACGATTGTTCACGAGCGACGAAATCACGTTTAATCGATGTGTCGCGAGCAGCGGGACGCGAACGCTCGAACGATTCTTCGAAGCGTCGAAATCGCACGCCTATCGATCCTTGTCCCACGGATTTATCGTCTCTCTCGCGCCGCTGAACTGACTGCCCGATGCCAATCGAACGCCACTTATGGCCCCACGTTTTTTTCCACCTGGAAGTATTAATCGCTCTTTGAGTTATACTTTGCACACTCGCAGTTCCCATTCTGGCGGTGAAACTTGTTCATTCTGGTTTGTACAAATTTAGCGCGATAGCTGGTAATTAGATCGCGAACGTTTATGCATTCGTGGAAAATTTCAGAATGCAAAAATATATGCAACGCGTATGATATGAAAAATTGTACGAAATATCTAAAAGTTGTCTTTATTTTAATTTACAAACTTCCACTCCGTAAAATCGATCTACGTAAACATCCGCGATCCACCGATAATTAGCAAACTATAGCAAGGTAAAATTTTAACTACCGGAGTTTAGAAGATATATTTAGTACTATTTCTCCCACTTTAATCGTGTAAACTATTTTAGGGAAAATGCTGCGCTCCAAATATTTATTCCGAGAAAACCACCATTAAAGAGCAAACGACTTGAAACTTCCACAAACCTAATCCCATCACCAAATGCACCAGCGAAGGGACGCGAGACCTAAATTATAATACGATGAATTTCTCTAGTTCCAAATCCTGACAGTCCACTTAGCTTAATGTTCGCCTTTTACGATCGACGAGAGGATCGATGTTCAAACAGTGTCGAATTAACGAGGAAAATTACCGTCGCGATTCACAGATGTCCAGGCTGATATATCGTTCGCCGCTTTGGAAACAAGGCGTCTCGACACTCTCGACAGGCAAATTCGTCGCGACGTGCGTGCACACGCTTCCGGGTGTCGGCGAAATGGAAACCGCGGCCAATTGCTTAATTGCTGCTATGATGTGCCGTGTAATCAGGATGCCGTCGTTTAATACATTTAAAGTGCACCTACGCTAATTCGTCGACCGGCTACTCGTCACGCGCACTTTTTACTTACTTTCTTCTTTACGTGGAAGAAAGAAGAACAGAGAAATAGAGCACGCTACTTTGTGTAACTTGCGGAAATTTCTACCAGAGATTCCGCCACACGCTTTCGACTTTATTCTAAATAGCATGTCAATAGAATTAGTCGATATTTGATGGCACAGATGTGGAGGATCGTTAACCGGTGACAGAAATCGAATTGTACGTATCAGGTTGTTCCAAAAGTGTCTTTCTTTCACAGACGCGTCTTTTACAACTACGCATCTTCGTACAAACATGAAACTTAATCTAATCTGTCGAACGTTGTGATCTTTATCTTGATAAAACAAAATGGGTCATACGTAATTCGATAAAATAATTTAAAATTGAAAATGTGCATCCATTATTTCCTTATAAAATGAAAAAAACTTTTCGGGCGACCTAATATTTCATAGAACTATCTTGGATTATAGGCTGTCGAATGATTTGGGAATTGATATATATATCAAAATTGTTTACGTGGCAAGTAGCAAGTTGCGTATTTGAAGAATCACTTTCCGATTTATGTGCTATTGGTAACTTTTTAAGTTCGAAATTGACACCATATGTATATTCCCGCCGTACTGTTTCAAGCTACCGTTTCTGTTCTCGAAACACGTAAACTTTAACACCTGTGCAATTTTATAATCTCGTTATGTACACGATGAAAATCTCACACTCCAGCTTCCGTTTCTTTCGTTTCTTCCATCGAATTCTTGCTACCGCACCATCTTCTTAAATAACCGAAACCGTCGCCAAGTGTTCGAATTCCGTTCTTAAGCCTGTCTCATAACAACGACCACTCAACGTCAAGGGATCTCAGAATGTCGGAGTATAGAAGTGCAGCCAGAAGCATCGTTCCACCATCGAGAACTCGCAACAAGTTTTGCCCACAACATTTAAAACGAGAGTTTACGATTCCATGTAGAACGGTGCTCTTCCAATTCTTCAGCCTTTGTCCCCTTTTAAAACAGAGACAACTGCGAGAGGTCATAAAGTCACCACAGTGTTAGAGAATTCTTGGGAAGCGGAACGAGGCAGACAGTAGGGAGTCTACGATCTTTTCTGAAAGCGCGGATTTATTTCTGGAAGTCCGACGTCCCAAGAATCGACGTGTACGCGTATTCTTAGATCGTGTTCGCGCGGCTGCAGTCGTTTCTCTCGCGTTCGACTACCTGAAAAAAGCTCGTTTCCTAGAACGAGCTGGAACGCGGGACTGCTTCTGCCGGAAACCGCGTAATCACGCCAGGTAGGACTGGTTCGCGGGAGGATCAAAGGGAAAACTGGACAGAAACGAGCGGTACGATGACGCTTGTACGTGCCGCGGACCGATTAGCAAACCTGGCGGGATTAATCGATCGGCTATTTTGTCATTTCCGGCGACATTGCCTACAGTCAGCGGCAATTTGCCAAAATCAGAATGCCACGTCGAGCGATCGACGCGACCAATTCGCCGCTAATGGATTTATGATTTCGATCCTCTGGCAACCGGAATACGATTACGTCGTCACTTTGGTCTATCCGTCTCTACGCTCTTCTGTGTTTACGATGCAGGAAGATGGAGCGGAAGCATCGAGCGAAGATTCGTTCGATAGAAATAATATCACTGATTAATCATAGCAGTTTCGTTTGGAAAGCGATTTTAATTGCAAATACGAAAACGTTATAGACCTATACCTTAGAGAATTGTTATGGGTATATCGTGTCTGTTATACGAAACTCAGTAAGATTTCACGAGCGCTTTAATTAACACTGTAAGTAAAGTCTGGAACAAATCCAGAAATGTATATAGAAACTTACTGTAAACATACAGGTTTCGTAGAAACCACCTGCTAGAAAAGTGTTAATGGAACTCATTTGCGGTACAGCACGAGAGATACTCACGAATTTCACGTTTTAAACATTATACATAATTCAACGATTAACATCCATTTTCTGTAGATAGTAGAAAGGACGCGCTTCATTGTATATAACACCAGAAATACGAGAAATCTCGAGGATAAAGAGACGATTTTCTTCTACTCCATTCGCTCTGAATCCTTCGTTGCTCCGTTACACCGTGAAAGTGTCAGAAACAGGAAATTTTAGCGGCTGAAAGACGTTAAACGCTGCGAAATCCCAACATCTCTTCCCACGCGATCCTTTATAATTTCTCAACAAAGAATCCACCATCCGGACGATAGATTTCAGATTTAATTCTCCGTGGTTCGTCCCGAAGGAATCGCGACCCTTTACGGTCGGGTAGAGCCGCGCCATTAAGAGATAACCAGAGAGAAGAGTAAGATCCCCGATGGCGTGGAATTGCACGGCGGATAGGTTACTTAGTTCCGTTGGCACGTGCCGTAACTTCCTGTCGCGGCCAGTCCGAGGAAAACGAGCCAATAGCTTGCCGGTGACAGATGGAACGGCTAGGAGTCAGGACCAATTGGTCGACATCGGAAATCGGAGATTTCTCTCTTGGTTGCGATCTCCTGTACCAAAAAAGACTTCGATAACGCGTCGACGCGACACAAAAGGGGCTGGCTACCGGCATGAGTTAGTTGGGAAAATCGGAAAGGGGAGGATACTGGTCCGAGACTGACATTTTCTATCCCTGGAAAAACACAAAACAGAAGGGGGACAATCGCGTTAACAATGTGTAATGGACGTTGTTGCGTGTCCCTGGGCAATAGACCCGGCAGGTATAAACGCGTCGCGTGTATGCACCTTCTACTAGCGTATTTTTTAAATGCTTCATTGACGCAGCAGTGTTGCTAGAATGGTACTTGGTTGACTGGATTTTCTGAAATTGGCCAAGAATATATGGCAACGGAAGGGTTTGTTCGTTTGGTAATTAAAATATACTGGTTTGTTAAATATATCGTAAGAAAGCACGAGAAACAAAATACGACTCGTAGCAGACGTTTTACACCAAAGAAGCGTGATAACCAACGTTTCAACTGTTGTACACGAACATGCTAATAGATTCACAGTGTATGGTGAACAATTTTTTAAAAGCCACATGGAGATTGTTAGAGCTGAAACGATTAAATCGAATTCATTCTGGCAAACTCAACTAGTTTTCCCCTTTGTTCCAGAAATTTCCATCGATGTATGAATATTCGAAAATCAATTATCGCACGCTTTACCACACAGTGATACAAATTCGAAGGATATTAAAGAACGCGGTCGTCGAAATAAAATAGAACGACAAAATCTTTCGCCAGCTTCTCGAGAACTTAACGAGCGATCGAAAACCGAACAGACGGAAGAGACTGAAATCTTCGCGATCCGCCCACCCGATCTTGGTACCTCGTGCTTTATTTACGCAAACCAAAGTCTCGTCGCGCGACCGAAGAACCAACGTGGATGCTAGAATTATGCAAACGCGTACGAAACACGCGTAGACAGACCGCGTGACACGCCCACGGGCTTTTGAATTCGCGCTAAAATTACGCAATTCGCATGCGAGCCTCGCGGAAGTGGCTGGCAGAATTTGCGGCATCTCTTCGACGCTTCGCGATCGATCTTCGCGCTGGCTGATGGTTGCGGTCACGAAACGCCTACGATCCAGAAGATTGCTCTTGTTAATGTCTTGCTCGTGGTTAGATCCGCCTTTCGATCGTTCTTAGTGTAGCGACTAATCGCTGCTAACTCTGACCTAATCTGTTTGCAATGGTTACCTTAGGAAAGGGGGATAGACCATTCGAAGTACCATAATTAAGGCTAAAGAATGGAAAGAACGAAAATGCCGGTGCATAAAGATCGGAATCAGAGACGATAACGGTAACTACGTACGTGGCAAGGTATCTAACATGCAAAGTGTAAATTGCAGCCGCAGCTCTGAGCCATATCGATTCGTTTCACGTCCCCCCCCCCTTTTGTTTCCCACTATTTCTCCGCCATTTAAAATTCGCCTCTGTATTGTTTTTCGATTTACACAACTCGCACCCGCAACGGTGTGTCCTCGTCGGCGAGCGGTGTAAAGCGAACGCCGCATAAACTGTTGCTGGCTACGTGGTCGGCGCATTTTTATTCGATACAGCCCCAGAGATTTATCGCTAGGCGAACAATCGGTTCGCGATCGATACGCCACGAACCGGTCGAACGCGTCATCGATCGAACGCAACTGAACGTAGCCGGATAGAAAAAACAGACGTAAAAAACAAAAAGCGGAAAAGATAGTAGAAACGAGGGGAAAAACGAGCGTGAAAACGAAACAGAAGTGAAATTCCCACTCTCTATGGCTTTCTCGTCGCCATTTCACTCGGTCAAGAGTACCTAATGCCCATAGCGCAATTATAACCGGCTAGCAGCGCTCTGAACCGTAACGCGATACGTTTACGAAACCTCCTGCTTTTCTTCTTCGTTATATCGTTTATTTTCTTGCGAACTTGGACGCGACGCGACGCATGTTGTTTGTTCGCGAATCGCGTGTACCAATAGCAGTCGTAAGATGTACGGTGTCGTCCGCTGCGATTCCCGTATCGTGTTCCATAAAACGATGAGTCGAACGGATCGATTTTCTCGCGGACGACGTCTGGCTTAAATTACGCGCCTCTGCTTACGCACATACTTTCGCACGTGTTTGATAACTCACGTGTGCGGAAAACTAGTACTTGTCGCCACTATATGGTAGATTGGAAGTGATCGTGAATTTTATAGAAATTTATTTGATAATATTAAAGATGCTGATGCGGATAAGAGAATGAAGTTATTTCCAATTGGAAAAGATTATGAAGCTTTCGTATATTATACGAAAGAATTGTTTCTATTCTAACGAAGCGATAAAATAAGCTTCTATGTTAACATAACTAGACCTATTTTATTATCGCTTCGTACCTCACGGAATAAATACGTTATGCTTTCTTTTATTTAAACGTATCGTCTGCACCTTCTAAGGTGTACGAAGATATCTTCGTAACCAACTCAAGATTTGATAAGATTTATTACTTAATGAGAAATTGTTTAGTATGGGGTGACTGTTGGTGAGAGTGCACACAAGAAACTACTCTCGATGTTTAACAAAAATAGTTTATTAACAAATAACAAGTTAACAGTCACAGTCAACAAATAACGATTGACAATTATGATAAATTGGGTGAAATATACACCAAATTATAGTGAAATATACACCAAGAGCTAGCAATCGACGTGTTTGCTTCGCAATGGCACTGGGGATTTTACTCAATTCACGGCTCGAGACAGAATGAATCTTTTGTTCGAGATCAAACAGATTCTTCCCTTAGTTGCCTATCGATATCTCCATTAGCACGCGTTTATTAGAAGTATCGCGGCGGTTGCCGCGTATGTGTTCTTCCGAGAATTCGGCGGAAGAAACGTAGGAAAATCGATGGAACATTGGGCACGTCGGTGTTGCGCTTTCACGGCATAGCGCTTTGTATCGCGAAACCGTTGGAAAGTTCCGTGCGAGTGCAAAGTCTGTATTAGAGCCAGCTGAACATGAATCGAACGTCGTAAATCTATTTGATCTAACGTACGCCTTTATTCGCATTTCGCGTATTGTATTCCCAATTAAGAATACACTCGGCTTATTTCCCGTTAGTCGACAAAGATAAGGATATTAACCTTTTGGCTGAATCAGACGAGTTAGCTGTTTCTCCGTTATGAATAATACACAGGTTCTCATCAGTGACATTGTTAACACGAACCTTTACGAAAATATCCTACAGTAGATCTCGGCTCATATAAATCTATCGAAGAACAAGCAACCCACGCATAATGAGAGTTCTATCTTCTTCATTCTCTCCGCTACTCACGATTTTCCGCTCACACGATAGGAGTTGCGACTCGGATTAGTAGATTGAGTCGGTAAGAGATCACTCAATCAGACACTAACTAAAATTCCGCTGAGACAAATGGAATTCATAGAATTTTACTGACTTCAAAGGATTCTCAAATTCCGCTTGCATACCCGATGTAACTCGATGCCAATTTTTACTTCACAAAGATCGATGACTCTGTCTCATAAATGACGCGTTTAACAACTCGTTTCACGCCAAACCGACCAATTTACATTTTACATAAACGGGAAAGAGTACGTTGCTCGCCGAAGAAAGATACAGACGCTCGTCCGATCTTCACGAAATTGTCTTTTCTTAGGAAAAGAAAAATCTCCTTCGGAGGCAAAGGTTTCGCTCGAAAAAGCAGGCGAGGATGCGCGAGCGTAAGAGTACGAGGAGCGTGTTGCTGGTAGGTGCGAGGACGTTTATGGCGAAAGTCGCCGTGCTTGGCCAGGACCAGTCGACGTGGAGAACGCGTTTTTCCGCTCGATCGAGGGATCGTGATTCACGGCGCGACTGCTCGCCGCCTGATTAGATAAGGAAACTGGCCGACGAGGACGCCTAAGGGCGTGGCAAGGGGAGCATTTATATCGCGAATATTTACGGACCCCGTGCCGCGATCACCGATAAAGCTCTCTTTCTCGCGAGGCTACGGGATAAGATCGATCGTCGGTGCAGCACGGCGGGTACCTAATCATCGACTGCGGTGAGGTGATTACGTGCGTGGTGCCAGTTTCTGGAGTTTGATTCGCAGGCTGTACATGTGTTTGCAGCGGTTTGTGGTAGAGCATAATTACAAGACAAGTCGGTTTTGTTTATTCGAGGCGAGCAATTTGTTTATTCTTCGAAAAAGTTCACATTTGTTAGGAAGATTTAATATAATTGACGTTCGGTTACAATGCGGGGTAAAGATTTAATATTAAAAATACGAGACTGGTTGTCCTGCCTTGATACGATACTTTATTGTCAATAATTTCAGATATCAGTGTACGATCTTGTAAAATTTTGGATGCATTCTTGCAATACTTTTATTCCGAACTGTCTTCTTTATTTTTCATCGCGTTGTATGTCGATTTTGATAGTACGTGAAATGCCCGTTTGAAGGCTTCGGATTTTTCACTTAAATCTAGCAAGAATAGTTCGCATAAAACCGAATGGCCATTTATATTCTTTCGTCTACTGTCGTCCGTCTGAAAATAGGTCGAATCGCGTACACGTGCTATCCTACGATTCTGCTTGAATTCCACTTTTCTTCTTTCTCGAGAACTTTGTTTAACGGATGCGATATCGTAGAATAATATTTTAGAACGTTCGACTGTTCGTTACAAGTGACATTTAAAGTTATATTTGCTAGCTTTGAGAGGTTTCCGTGGTAACCACATGACAAATAGCTATCACGGATATAATTGCTTCCCGCGAGAACGTATTGATTTCTCCGTCATCGGATGCTCAGAAGGGGACGAAACCGCGTAAGGACACCACCCGTGGACTCCGTCGATCTAGATAGACCAGTTGGTCAGATTATCTAACCAGAAGACGGAAAATCCGCATTCGAATCTCATTGCACCAATCCATCGTCTCGCTTCACCCCCCAATATCAACCTCGTCTTATCTATGTCCCCGAAGAAAATTTGAGAAAACATCCCCTACAAGCCAACTCTTTAACCCATACTAATCCTCGTCCAACTCAATCTTCGATCAGTGTTTTTACTCTTGAGATTCGCGGAAAAGACTTTAACGGGAATCGGAGGAACAAGTTCGATATTATCCACGTTGGAGGTAAATAGTTGGAATAATTGCGTGACGATCGGCGCATTTGGCGAAGAAATGATCGCCGGTCGTATTTCTTGTCGCGGAACGATGCACATCGGGTCGTCGACACGACCAGAGAAAACATTGCACCGAGTAGTGGCTGGAGAATCGCAATTGGCAAGCCAACGTCGAGAGAGAAAGAGAGAGAGAGAGAGAGAGAGAGAGAGAGAGAGAGAGAAGCCCGTAGGACAGCGTTGCTTGATTATGGTCTTCGCGTGGGTCGTGGTTCTTTCGCGATGCCGCTGGTTGTTCGGTCCTGCCATCGCTCGAGAATAATGCCCGACACGAATGACGGCCGCAATGACGACGATGATTGCGACCATCAGCAGGACCTTCGTATTCCAGCAAAACGGTGTCTTGATTGTCGGTCAAAGCATCCGCGTCGGTGAGCCACGAACGTGGGCGCCATTTCCTGTTGTACTTGCTCGTACTTACTTGTACTTGCTCACTCGACCAGTTTTAGCGTTTCTGTCTTTCATCCGTTTCCGTTGAAACAGGGAATATAACGGGTATTAGTCGCGATGATTTTGTTTTCGACGACTGACCGATAGAGGTAATATCTGGATATTAATTGATTGTTTAATTGGTACGAGAGAAAAAAGCTGGATTATACTTGAATATATGTATGTGATTAGCGAGGGGTTGGGTTAATAAACGTTATAATCAACGAGTTTTTCTTATTCAAAGGATCCTCTTAATTATAGACATTGTCGGGAAGTACCTGGCAATTTAATTTTATAGCTGTGTACATATCGTTGACTCGCGATCATCTTACCCGAAGCACTTAGGAGATACGCTGATAAAGTGAAAAATTACACGGTAAAATGCTCTGACTTTATATGAAACGAGTTAATATATTCCTATCGAAACGGAACTCTGAAAACATCGGAATAGAATTGACAAATCCCGTTCTTTTCTAACGACGATGTTAAACGCTGTTTCTAGTACCGTTACGAGTATTTCAATAAAAAAAAAAAAAAAAAAAAAACTAAAGGGGGAGAAAAAGAGATGCAACAGTAAGAGAAGCGTTCTTGTAAATAAATTATTCAACAATTTTCACAAACCGAGACCAACGACGAGTCTCGACCACCGAATTTATCCCATTTTGGCGAATAATCGTATGACGATTAACGCGTCGAAAGTCAGGGTGGAAGAAAAGGCGTGCTTCGTTGAGAGCAGGCCGTGGTCGTGTCGGGAAAACACGCGACGCGTCTGGCGACCACGCGGGGACACCTTTTTCTCGGAGGAGGAGGATCTGGCCATCTGCCGCCAGCTTTGGGAACGGAGAGAGGCGCGGCGCGGCACGGCGTGCAGAAATGCGGGTTACTGATTTGAATATCGGAAGAGAGAGACAGAGGGTGGTCGACGGACGACGACCACGGCTTTAATTAAAACCGCTGTTTCGCTCGAAGTGCCGCTACGTGTCGTGTCTAAATGAAAATCGAAATATCGTCGAGCGCGTCGAGACTCGCCGTTATGACCGTCTCTCTTTTCTCTATCCGGCCTACGTTTGTTTTCTCTCGTCGTAGACGAGGCCACCCCCTTTTCTGTCCTCCTGCACCACCCTCGCCCAACGACCTCAAACCCTCGTGTCAAAATCGACCTGGCAGATCGGTCCTGATGGAGCCAACTGAGTTATTCGTCATTCGTGAAATTGGAAAGCTCTCTACAAGCGGATATTGGATCAGAGAGAGCGGACTGATTTCGGTCGATCGGCGACAACAGCAGGAGTTTGTACGGGACTTATATTAGACGAACATCCAGAGACGTTCACCGTGGCGTTGTTGTAATGCGCTGCTGGACTGATCGAGCTGCATCGATGTTTGGTAGGGTGCTCCGTTTCTAATTTCCCTGCTTGCAAATTTCCTCGCTTCGATGGGAGTCTACTTTGATCGCTGTAAGTCTTGAAGATCAGTTTCGTGAATTAGAATTTCCTGGAAATTACACCCAAGTAAAAATTCTTTGCAGTCTAATTAAAACGATCTTTATACCGGCAGAAATTCGGTGTGCTCCAATAACGCACGATAGAAATTAAAATATCTTTTCATCTAAGGATCAGTCGTTTCGAATTTGCGTAAGATTGTCTCAATAAAATAAATAAGCCATGTAGAATAAAAATTCGCAACAGTTCGTACAAAGTTATCATGAAAGCCCGGAATAAAGTCGCACGAATTTCAATAACGTCAGAAGAAATGAGACGGACGACGATAGATTACAGAAACTCCGTATGATTGCTCTGCTCCGCTTCGAAGAATCAATCAACGTTCGATAAAGCCAGAAACTATGCAGCCCCTGCGGAGTATCTCTCCAAGCGCGTTTCTCTCGCGGTAGTTTACGGTTCGTGGTGAAAAGAATTATACGACTGGTTGAACCGGCGGCTTCTTCTCGCCAGCCGGAATATTCATAGAGGACTTAATTACGGCCGAACGAGCCCGCCCGTTCTCTGGTAAGGAAGAGAAAACGTCTGGAACGAGAAGAAGAGAGACTAACAGGTACCAAGTCTCGGAGAGGAAGAAGGGACTAATCGGCCGCGAATTCGCGGAACGAAAAGGCAGAACGATCATGGAGAAATTTATTGGCCGTCGTTAATCGCACGGAGCACGACCGAGGCGGGGCTGAAAAATTCAAAGACATCGGTCTGCCGACCGTTATTGACTTCTTCTGTGAATTCTCGCATACGTCATACTTTCCTAAGAAACATCTTACCGTGTCTACCTTTTTCTGCAACTAACGTCTAATTTACTTGCTCCTTCTTGCTCAACGAAATTGTCCATTTTTGATTGCCACGAAGTTCCACGCATCTCGCTACAGCGCCAAGTTTCCCTCGAAAGCTATCGAACTATACGCATCACCGAGTCGATGTTCATCACCGAGTTGCTCCTCAAGGAGAAATTCGGTTGCTCAGCAAGTTGCATCGGTTCGTTCTTTTCGCAGCACAAAACTGGATGAAAAATATTTTGGAAGCGAACACTGTAAGCAAACAATAATCCCAGCGAGCGAGCGTTGCATCGAGGCCGCCCACGCGATAGATTCATCATCCTAGTTATTCGTTCGGCTCACGTGTCGGCCACATGTTCATTCTCCTATTTCTTCCTTCCTGTTTCCTTTCTTCTGCGGCAGAGACGAAGCTCGTGGGGGCTCGAGCGACGAGCTTTCCAACACGACCAAAAACAGCCTGATGGGACCTCGTTCCTCTTCGATAAATGATCGCGCGCTTCTTCAGCGATTTTCATCCAGCCCAACGAACAGCTTCTCCCCCGTTCTATCTTTCTCTTTGTCTCTCCTCTCGCCAAAAGAATCCTTGATAAATGATGGTGGCTAGCCACCGTGCACTTTCCCCCTTGGACGATCCGATCTGCGCGAGGCACCGGTTTTACTGCCCTTTGCAAGTAAATTAGTACTCGACTCCGTTTATCGATCGTTCTCTCTCTCCTTACGCCGCTTCTAGCGTGCAGGTGTCGAAACGATTGATTTTCTTCCGTTCGTTCGATTAACGAGATCCGTCACAGACGGATAAATTATCGTTTACATTCACGAAAGCAGAGCAACGATGAGATATTGCGCTTGCAGAGAAAGTAGCAAAGATATCGCGTGGATCGGATTTTTAATGGCCGCCCTTCGAACCAGTTCAACGGCCTGCAACTCTGAAGGTCGTTCTAGGTTGTATAGCAGACGGAGTTCAGCAGGTGTTATATATAGGGCTCCATTTAGATCTTCGAAAAGCTACCTCGCTACCAAATGGACTGTAGAGTGGATTTAAAGTTCGTTCAGGCTGCAAGTTCCTCGCGAGGTCCAAGGTTAATCCCTTCGAATGCGCGAGCCTCGTTTTTACGCATAATCTCGAGATTATCAACTTTGAACCTGAAGAAGGTGTACTCGATGCCAGTTACTACGGTATGGCGAGATTGTTCGATACGTCGTCGTCCAAACTTTCGCTCGTACGTATCTCGTACACAATCGAATTTACCTTCGTGTAAACCCTCGTACACCAATTAATCGTACGATTTAATACGATTTCTCCAGATTCCTGGAACGTCGAACGCAATGGCAATGCCGCGGCTTCCGCGAATTCCGTGTTATCTGCGCGAAACGGAAATAGGGTGAGGCATCTCGTCGTGTCGGCGTTCGGTTAAGAATAACCAACGAAGAAAAACCGAATACAGACGAGCCAATCGGCCGATCGAGTTTCGGAAGCTACCGGGTGCAGCCACGTAGAGAAGATTTTTCTGCCAAAGCCAGACATCGAGTTCCATTCTCCTCTTGTTTCGTCTATCTTGGTCTCTCGTTCGATGCTCGCCTTTTCCCCTGGATTCCGCGTTCCTCTGCTCACCCAGCGAGAAGATTCCGTGGGATTTGAAAAAGAAAACGTGCATACGATTCAGACTGTGATCTTGAGGGAAGACGGCTCTCTGAGATGGAGAATTTGCCCAACCATTCTAGGATCTGTCAATTGGAAACTATTCCAAATTAATTGGCCGCTCTTCCTTCATCCTCCTGTCGCGTCTTCGACTCGTGGAAAATCGCTATTTTAAATGTTAATTGATAATGAAAATATTATAGATAAAGCGTTCCTTCTTCGAGCTGAGAGCAAAGCTGTCTCGGTTTCCATTATTTCGCAGACGACACGTAACGAGTCGCGAGTTTCCAATATAATACGAAGAGGCGGCGAAAAAATGGACGATCGCACGAGCGAACGGAAAAGGGCGCGGACCGTTGGCAAGAATGGTTTCTTTGTTGACAGTCGTGGGTGACCGAACTTCCGTCACCGGGGGAAGAAGAAACTTCCCTTCTTCTCCCTTCGAGAAGAGGGTCTTTCAGTGGGGCGCGCAACGCGCCGTATCATAATAGGGGGCCGCATGAATGCGTAACGAGGCGGTTCGCGAGCCGGTTCGATTTCGCACGGAATAATTCCCATCGATAAATAATTCTCTCAACGCCTTCGGGTTTCTTCGAGGCGTCTTTTCCAACCGTGGCCAGTACGCTACGTCGATGAGACGAAGCGACGCGAAGAGACGAAACGAGAAAAGGAACTTGGCCTTTGGGAGAAGTCGTCGCTTAAGCCGGATTCGAGCCTAATGGGCCGAGCAGCAGTTATATCACCGTCGAACGAGCGCGACCAGCACCAAGCTTTCATCCATATCAGACGTTTCGCTAATGGCAGCCGAACTACGCCGCGAGTCTTGCATCTGCGAAACGCAGCTGGACGTTAATCTCGTTTCCCGGTGTGCCGAGATCTCTTCCTTTCTCGGCGACCGATTAGACCAAACGGGGTCGTCTCTCCCCAGCCCACCATCCCCCTTTTTTTACCGTGAGACCACCGTGCTCGAATTCCGCATGGAATCTCATCATCGTATCCCGCGATACCATCGCTCGTCGCTAAAATCCTATCGTAAAACGAGGCTTAAGCGTACCCTCGTGGATTTGCATTCTTAGTTCTTAACCTGTTCAACGGGACGACTGAAATCTGTTGATCGGAAAGAAAAGAGATTTTCGTACTGATTGTAATTCGCGTTTGGTAACATTTGAAATTGATTCTGCACGAAACGAAGATGTAAAAAATAATTGGAGACGGGAGAAGAACGTGATACACATCTCTCATTTTTTACAGGAAAGCAGCCTTTTAAGATTCAGTTCGTTATGGACCAATTCCGTATTATCAAAATTGCGTCTATATGTATCTGATATTAGAGCTAAACGTTAGTCGATCCTCCCGAAAGTTTTCAAAGTATCGGCTGACAAAATATTACAGTAACATAGATGTTAAAACGTGTCTAAAGCGTGTCTTAATAATTATGTACACCTTTGTCTCCCGTGCAATTTGGCTAATTTATCATTTAAAAAATCTACATTTTTGTTATCTTCGTTTTCAGTTATGTTATATCAAAATTCTCCTATTCGATCGCAAAGTTTTTTTTTTATTTGGGAGTATATTACAATCAATTCTTATTGAGAATTTTTAGTAAATTTTTCTGGCGTGGTACTGTGACACGATTAATAATTGTTTATAATACGTTTGATTCTAGTCAATCGTAAAGTGGAAATAGAATTAGAAAATCAACAAAAATCTACTTATCATGTTTTTATCCTGTAATCTTCATCTTTCTGAATGCGAATAAGAACAGCGTGGATTACACGACGTGCAGATCTTCTGTGTACATCCTATTACGTTCGCGAGTCAAAAAATGTCAATGTCCATCATGAACGATGCTCGAGCAGATAGAAACGCGTTTGTAGCGATAGATCGCAAGAAACGGGCAGGAAGAGTGATTTGCACGCTAGTTTTTTATCGGTAGATCCATTATGGCACATTTGTCAGCGCGCAAACGCACCCTTGTGCGTGTCATGCGCCACAATACAAAGTAAAACGGGTGGAAACGCAACGAGACACAACGAACTGTGCATGGACAGCGTGTTGTTATCGTTCGATTTCATTTATCGCGCGGTTAATGCGTTTCTTGCGAACGAGATCTCGCGATGTCTCTGCGAACGCACCGAATACATCGCACCCTTTGTGCAACGAGCGTCTGCTACGTACTTTGCCAGTCGATCAGAAGGTTGTTTGTAATCGGTTCAATGGCTCGCGCTGTACTCGCCGTGCGTCTGCCTCGCGATGAATTAATCTGCAGGTTTTTCGCGCGTGCGTTTCGTTCTTTGTGGCTCGATGTTCTTTCTTATTATCGGCCAACTGTTCCATGTACATATTTCCTTTCAAGTTGCCAGACCAGATAAATCTACGATATCAACGTGAATACCCTGTAATTTTCATTCTTACGACCAGACTGTAGAATGTTTGTTGCATTTATGTGGGAAATTTACATTAGCGATATGTAAATGTTGCCGTAATAATAATAATGATTAATTTCTCCTGCGAATAACGTGGCAACCTGACGTCGCGTATGTATCTATGTTACTGAAATATATATTAGTATTATTTATATTTTCACGAGCACAACTAAAGAGATAGAACTTGAATGGATATACTTGTGGCAAACATCCATTGGAAGATCTTAGATTTCCCAACGGATCGTCACGAAGCGTCAACATTTTTCGAACGAGGTTACGAAGCCGAAGAATCGCGTACATCTCTCGCCACTTTATGATTCCATCGTCGTTTGCCGACGGGTGGCTCCGGCGGACGAGACAATCCGGTGCTCCAGTCGAAGGCGCCAGCAACGAGAGCCGCAAAAAGGCTTGGAAAGCCGCGAAGTGTACGGCGCACGGGCCTCGAACTCCCGGTGTCGCTTTTATCGCTCGTAAAGCTAGAATTCTCGCGGTCGTGCCAGCTTCTATAAACTCTCCTACTTGGATGCACGTTCGCTTCCCGCGACTCCTCGCAAGCGCTGGTCCTTTCTCGACGTTTTTTCTCGAACCTTGCTAACTGGAGAGGAACGTTAACGCATCTGGTCTTCTCAAGTTAGATCCTACCACGAGTATAGAAAGAACTGTGGAAAGTTGTGAGTTTGTAGAACGAGGCAACAGAAGAAGCTGTACGCTTGTTTCTGATGCGAACGTGTGCGGAAGCGTGCAATAAAAGAGATAAAGGCAGTAAACACGACGCAGTAAACGGTACGCGGAGAAGATTGTTTGCAGATAGCGTCTGTTAAACGTACAAGGTGTTGAATGTAAAACTTACAAGGGATACCTCTTAAGAGCAAATTGTATTTTTTATTCTCACGAGCTATTCAATTTTATGGCGCATAATTGGCTGTAATTATTTAGGAGAATCGTTGAATGAAAGATTTGAAATGAAAAAGTTGTTTCAGAGTCATTTCTGGGTCGCGCGGAAGCTCTTCGCAAGTAGCGGTCGTAAAAGCAAATCGTTGAAAGAAACCCTTTGCCTGTAACCCGAAACTCTTATTTCCGCCGATTCGAGTGGCAGCGACGCCATCAGCAAAAACATGTCTCGCGTGAGTCGAACGTGTATCAACGAGCGGCGTGCATTAATTAGACAAGGATCTTAAAGACTGAAACTGGCTCTTTTGAAACTCATGGTCCACTTTTCAAACATGGTCCACTTTTTTTCCCCACTTTCATAAGCGACGCGACGTTGTGCGATTGATTCTGGCACGTGCTTCGTGTGTTTCGCATTCGGCTCCTGTATATATTTTGTTGGGGCAACAGATTGCAGATAAGATTTCTTTCGAAAAAAGAAAATTTTACAACTTTTCTTTCCTCTTCAAAGAATAATTTCCTTTGAAAGTAGGTTATGGATCGATGTGTTTCGCATGTAGCCACCGTAAAACTCTTTCATTGGAGCAGCAGACTCTATACGACATTCTTTTCAAAGACGAAATCACGCAATTCTGTTTCTTTCTTTCGAGGAATATTATCTTTTTGCAAACGGTAGGTTATATATCGAATAAAACGCAACATCTAAGGGGCACATAGCAGACAGAAGAGAGCAATTACACCCTCGATTTAGCCATTCGAGGTCGAACTAAACGTCGATCGACCGTCGACGATTTTCCGTACCGAAAACTTGGTGTTCGAGCTTAACTGCCGGTGAAAATCGGCTTCCGGTCTATCAATGGCACGCGTGCATTTCGGTTTTGTGGGTGAACATGGCGGACTAATGGCCATTTATCGACGCTATCGCCTCGGTAAATGGTGTCGAAGGGCTGAATGCCGCTTCCGTACACAGTCCGACGTCAAAGAGCTTCCTTCGACGTCGTCCGATTCGGACTACGTCAGTCTTGCGGATTTGCGGTTTCGGCCCATCGTCGCTTGGCCAGAATTCGATTGACAGTTTTCCGAGTATCGATCCGATTGCATAGTTTCGGTTTAGACGAGAATTCGTCGATGGACTATTCGGTTTCGAAGAAAATCGGGATTTTGGTTTCGGCTTTGCCTCCTGTCATTTATTGTAAATTGAAAGTTATAAATGTTAAGTGTGATATTTAAACGCTTATCATACGATATATAGCTGTTCAATGTTAAATAGATTACGTGGTTACTGTAAATATAGGGACTAGGTGCGATGGATTTTGAGTCACGTGGTTTCCACACAACGCGTGATGCGGTTAATGGCTTGTCCAGACGTGATGCGCTTTTATTAATTGTTATTCATTTCATGCATAGGTCCTAATAGTATATTAAATTAAACGAATTAATATATTCGCAAAGCACGTCTATAAATTTCAATATCGTTAAGAGATAATGATAATCACGAAGGCCAGAGTCGATACGTCAATTGAAAGCTCAGATCTCGATTATTTGGTCTTCGCATTTCCTGTTCGCTTTCTTCATTGCCCAACCATATATAATTCAATTTGTAGACATATGACTCTTCCTATCAATAAGGAAAATTTTATCTTCATTCTAAAAAATAACGATGAAGCAATTTCTAAAATACTTGTTCGTATATCAATTCTGTTGTTTCAAGTAGAATTAGTAAACGATCGTGAACAATGCGAAATCATTGGATGCATCACTCAGAACACGTGCAGCCAATAAAAGACATTATTTCGGAAGATGCACATCGAAGCGAGGATTATCCTGATAAATTCGCGGCGTTATTAAAGCGAACGATTCGTCCCGAGGATTTGGAAGATGGAGAGGATTCGGATCATGGGCTGGCAGATATGACGTACGGACTTTGCGCGACGACGCTCAGCTTTCGGTACGAAAATCGCGCAGCGACAGGGGACGAAGGGGGACCGTTCTTTCCCGAGACGTCGTGAGAAATGTAGCATGCGAAACGAATGCGCGATACTCGGGATAAATGATCGTAAAAAATTTCCACAGCTTCGTGGATATTTATCTGGCAGGACCGTCATCTAGATATCTAGGGGATTCGAAGTTTCCGAGTATAACGATTCTTCCGTGTCGTTCAATCTCCGAGAAAAATCTCCCGTCTGCTACCACTCTGTCAACTCGGAAATTTGTTTCCATCCGATGCAAACGTTTGCCCGGAAATCGAACAAGTCCCTCTTAAACATCGAATCTTCTTTGTCCCAGTTGGTTCTCGATTTTATCTTCGATCTTTTTCCGAGTTTCTTTTGCCTACAATATTTTAATTCGTCCTACATTACGCTCGAATTTATAAACGACGTGACTAAATTTACAGCTGTCAGTCGAGCGTAAGATACGCTTATTGTAAAAATGACTTCGAGAATTCTATCAATTTTTATAGCAAGAAATCTGAGAATCTAGGAAACCACCACCACGTGACTCGTTTCAACCTTCTGTTTGCCTGTTTCCTTCCGGTATAAACTTTAATGTCCCTGCAATTTCTCCTGGCGACCACTAGACTTCCCTACAGTTCCGCGTTTTGCCCTTCATTTGCAGATAACCACTCGTGGAGCCACCAAACAATCGAGAGCACCCCCTCGAGTGCGTTCTACTATTCATTTTCTTCCTTCTTTTCTTCCTGTCTGCTTGGTTACCCTTCAGCCAGCTCCTTTTACGCCTGACAACGTTTAAACAGCTAACACCTGGAAAGGATTCGCGACGGTAGAAAACGAAAGACAGGAGAACAGCAAGAGAGAAAGAGAGGCAAGGAGAACAGCGAGACGAGCCGAACCGTCTCGAGAGAAGCTTTGAAAAAAGAAAAAGGGTGTCTGGGGTCGAAAGCGCGAGTCTCACCCTCTTCTTCTGGAATTATATCGAGGCGCGTGAAGGGTGACGCGACAGACTCCCACCGACGACCAACGTTGTCCTTTTGCGCTCGCGAATGAAAGCTGATTTCCGCTTCCTTTTTTCTCTCTCCCCTTGATCCGAGTCTTTGACTCTCGGTCATGAATGAACGAGGAGAAAAAGAAAGGAGAAACGGAAATTAATTAACGACGAGAGAGCGTGTGGATTATCGGCACGAACACGGTTTCCGTTTACGAGTTTGTTGCTCAGGTTTGGCTGGTTGTTCGTCGTATTGCGAACGCTGCATTTCAAAATATTAAGTTTCTCCATGCACGGACATTATTGTTTTCCTTGTTTGCCGGCGGTGTGCACGTATTGTGAGTCCACGTGCACGTTACCGTCCGAGGAAATTTGATTTATAATGACGCCGCTTTATTGAAAACTGCGGCGGGGACGCGCGCGACACAATAAATATCGTCGACGGCATTGTGGGGATTAATTAAATCCGCGGGTTGTTTATATGCGCCGCGAGAACTGTTAATGAATTAATTGAAATATCTGCCCGTGAACCGAGATAATCCGACAATTATCGGATACCCGTTCGATTTCCATTATATGGCAAAAAATACACCGTATTACCCGGAACTGTGAAAAAGAGGACCAAAAAAGAGTGGGTGGTCCATTTCATTGGAACGTCGTAAACGCGGATGTTTTTTCCCCTTCGTATCAGAACCAGCAAAAATCGTCGCACTGTGATCGATTCCTCTCGAATCTTTCCACGAGAAAATGACACCGAATCGATTCTCACCCTCGTCGTAGTTACAGGGGATGACATTTCGGTTTCTCGTCCCTTTAGTCAAACGACATCCAATACCGAGTAATCATCGTGACTGATTTTTCCCCGATATTAGCGCACCCTACCCAGGAGAACTTGTCTGTGAGTTTTTTTTTTTTTTTCTAAACCGCTAAGTGGATCAATATTGTCGCGGCGGGTGTTTTGAATATCCAACCCTCCGGCCAGTTTTAGGCGAGGTGACGTTTCGTCATCTTGGATGGAGTGTGTCGCAAGAACAAGTCACTCTTCGTTACCCTCGACGGGGCTACATCTCGAAGAGCGGCATGCCTCGATAGCTTGTCCTCCTCGTAACCCTCCTGTTTGTTTTCCTTCTGGTCCCTTCTGTTTTTCCTCCATTAGCGACTTCACCACCCTCTCGTCTACGTACGTGCGACCCGCGTCCTCTCCCCTTTGCCACGTCTTTCCCGTCTGCTCTGTTGTCGTTCGGTTATCCGCGTCAACAAACACCTGACAACTTCTCACTACTATCTCACCGAAATGACTCGCGTCCTTGCTTGCCCTCGTCTTCGTGACACTTCTTGCAAACCCTCCATGCAACGACCACACCGCGTTATCACCATCCGCCCCATCTCACCGCATTTTTTCCCGATTTTTCTTTCTTTCGTTCGACCAGAGACCAACGTACCGTGTAAACTAATTCACTTCTCTATCCGTTCCCGTGTTTTTAAGGCGGTCGAACGTCTATCAAGCCTCAAGGCCGGCAGTTGTTCCTCGAGAACTGCTCCATACCTACGTCAATCTTTCCACCTCCGGTGGTTTCCCGTCGATTATGCAACGGCATTCCTCGAACCAGTTACGTCAAGGACGCGCATTCCTCTCGGGTGCACGCTTCGGTTGCTTCTCGGGACACGATACGATCTGACCAATCGATCATTCTTACTCTTACAGTCGAACGGCGCTACGATTAAGAGGATCGTGACGATTTTAATTGGTAACTGAATCTTAGACGCGTTGAAGAATCACTTTGAAGAACGAAATTAAGAAGAGAGTAGGTACTTGAATATGTTGGAGCGATGTACGAAGAAAGGATATACCAAAGGAGAAGTTTCTCCAGGAAATTTCGTAGTCATCGAACGTTCCTCTCGTTCACGGCTAATGAAAGTTCTCGCGATGGTCGAGTTCCGGCACGCCTCCTACCTTTTCTTTGCAACAGCTGTAAGGGACGAAGGCAAAGTTACCACGGAAGAAGGAGCTGGAAGACTGTTCGTGTGGCACGCGAGACTCGATAACGACACGTGAACTCTCAGCCCGTAGCTGTTTCGACCCTGATACACCGATAACACGTACGGTGGCCGCGCACCGTGGCCAGAACTCGACTTTATCGAGGCAATGAAAAGATTCTGACACTTTCAATTTCCAGCGTGTCTACCACGCAGAGTGACTAACCTAGATCTAACCTCGACCTAGCGTAACGTTTGCCTTAGGACGTGTTATAAATCGCTGCTTTTTTTTCTGATATCGATGCTTTCAGTTAAAATAACTAGATTCTACGAACGAGTGGGATTCATCAAGGATATGGGAGACGATGTTTGGAATGGTAATTTGATTGTTTTAAAAACATCGAAAATTTCGCCTAAATAAACGATGATAGAACATAAACAAACTAACGTGGCATGTAAACGTACAAAATCGTGCGACTATGTCTTAGTTCTAGTCGCGCGAGAAAACCTTGTAATATCTGGCTTATGATGATTGCCAATTCTTAGAATCTCTAGTATATTAATTTCTCAGAAAGAAACTCGACCTGTATCTTTCAATCTTCTATTATAAAATAAAAAATAAACGCAAATGGCTGCAATAAAAATTGCACGAGGTAAAAACTGTACAAGTATGAAAACAACCTACCTACGATTTAGTTTCCATAACAACCTGTTAACTTACCCCAAACAAGTAACTCGCATACATAGCTCACCAAAGGATACCGTGAAGGTACTTTTTATTCTTTCCTCGAAACACGATAAATTCCATATGAGGTTGAATACGACCTACAGTAAAGTAGTTGAAAATACCAAGGAAAAAAACTTGCCTGCTACAGTGTTTCCCATGGTCTAGGCCGATTCCATCGGGAAACTTCAGAAGAATTCCGTGCGAGAGGGCCACGTGTGCCGCATGAATTATTTCCCTAGGCTTTTCCATCGTCTACAGCGAACAACCCCTTCACTCTCTAATTGCCGTAATCGCTTTGGCGACGTAACGGCGGTATATTGAAAATTCTGCGCGAGCCAGACGTCATTACCCTCTCGGTTTTCTATGTTCCTATCTGTTCGTCTTGAATTACTCCACGGAATTGCGTTAAGCCATCGCGGAAAGGGGTGAAAACGGAGTTGAACAGGGGTCGAGAAGAAGGACAGTTAGAACCATGTTACAGGGGGTGAAAGTGGCGAACCCCAGGTCGTTATCTTCCTCGCCCGTAATCGATGTCTAATTCCGAAAGTACGATATTGATTATGCAGAAACCGAGAAACGTCAGAGCAAATGGCGATGTAGTTCCGCAGCCTTTGGACTTTGTATCGGAATTTATATTCTCATCGACGTTACCTCGACAACGAGAGAGCCAGGTCACTCTGTAATTGTCGCGATCGTCGGTTATTGCGTCTAATTAACGTCCGTTCGTTCGTTAGCTGCTCTTTTCTCGAGTCGCTCTTCGCCTCTCTTTGCGCCGCTTTAACGTCGTCCTTCTGCCGGTCTACTTGTTTTTCAAGCGTGGCCTCTGTCGTTGAGAGGTTAAAAACACGATGATCACCAACCGACAGATCCAGGCTATGCAACTTTTGAAATGTATAAATGTTAGCGTCAGTCGAAAGCGATTTAAGAAAATGATTTATCCTTTGCCATCGATAATGTCACTATCGCAATCGTGGACTGTTAATTGGATGATCGATGAATCACGAACTGGCGGTTCTCGTGAAGTCGATCTTCGAATGCGCATCTAATCAACCGAGATATAATATATTGGGGTTTGCTGCAACGATCTTAATTGGTTGTAGAATCTCGTCAAGCAAAGTTACCGTTATTTAAATAAGATAATACCGTCATCTTTTTTTTGTCTTTCTTGTTTTTACGCATTGTATATATTAAACCACGAACAATGTCTAATATCTTAAAAAAGAAGGACCAGTTAATTGAAAATTATTAGTTAACAAATATCCATAGAATTGTCCTCGCTAATAATCAAAATCTTTCGTAGCTTTTGAATTTTCGAAGATCGAAAATTTTGTCTACGTTCCAAATTATAGATCGTAGATCATGTTGATCTTTACACCAATTTATCAAGACACAAGAAGCTGAAGCGCGGAAATTTTCTTTGTACGGTATTTCTGCTCTGAATAAAATTCGCAATCAATCTAACGCATATATATCGTGATCGTTGTACCTGATTTTATCGATAGAACTTGTTCGCCCTAACATCATATGCTATAATTCATTACTAACACGCGTGCAATCGCGTTGCAGGCTAATTAGCGACAATAAGAACATATATTCGTGATAATTAATCGTTGCTTCGGCATGAAATCGGTGACGACGATAAATCAAGGGACACGAGCAAATGGCCATGGTTATAGGGATCGACAGGTCTGGTCGATGTTGGAGGATCGATCGTCCTGGGATAAACGGGCAAATACAACCGTCTCGGATAGATAAATTGACAGGGTAGTAGCGGGAACTGCCGCAGTTGGGAAGTGAGAAATTCTCGCGGGTCGATGACACGAACTTCTCTCGCACTTAACCGCGTCTCCCGAAACTTTTCAATAAAGCGGGTCTCGGCTTTCCATACGTTCCGCCGGGGGACGAACTTTTGGGGCACTATCGTTCCTACGCAACATTTGCCGGATTCCCCGCGTGACACCCCTCCGAACGTCGCGGATTATCATTCTTGATCTTCTTTCCGAGAACTTTCCCTTCTGGCTGTTCCGCGTGCGGTTTCGTTGAAAACCATCCGGGAATAAAATTGGTTTATTCACCAGGGATGCAGTTCCGTGGACAAACCAATTTTATCCCCGTTTATCCGGTTTGAAGCGAAGCAATTATTATGGTACCACGAAGATACGTACTATCTTCTGTTGCTAAGAAATCATAATTCGAAATTGAGGAATAAATGACTTCTCGAAACTTTTGGCTGTTTCGTTGGTTATAAAGATCATTCGAGATCACTCGTATATAATTAAAAGCTCATCCGAGATCGTTTGATATCGATCTAGAGAACATAGAAATGTGATATCACGTTCGTTCGAAGAAAAACAGTATAATAAATTTTATCGAGATTGCGCGCGTGCAAGGTGCACAAAAATTGCCAAGATATCTCTCCCTTAACCATAAGAAACAGCGCGGTATGACGTAAAGTAGTCGTCTAACTTTTTCTACAGAAACTGTGACTTTTTCCCGCTTTTACGCGTACCGCCCGCAAGATAAATAATATCTTGCTCGTACATCGTGACTCCGCGTAACGACCTCGCTTCTTCCCGTTCCGTACTCTCCGCGAACCATGGCGTGATACCGTCTGCCAAGCGGGCCTTTACCTCTAACTGCCACCGCCGCTAATTGCCGTCCGTATAATTACCATATCGGACAGATAAATATAGGGCTAGCACGTTCGTGGCCTCGGAGACAGTCGGCGACGTTTTAGGTCGGCCGCGTATAAAGTCGACGGCGTGCGCTTCGCAGATTCGCAAGAACTCGCGACAACCGGTAGACAAAAACAGCAAGAAACCGAGACGTTGGTTTGTAATTCTGCGAAATTCTTTTATTTCCTGACTTTTATTCCGCGCAAATAAAGCTGTCGTTCGCTGGTGAATGGACAAGCAAGTGGATTTCAACGAGAGGTTTGAATGGCGCAAAGTGGCGTGACGACTGCCGCTTCGAATACAAAAAACATTTTTGTCTCCCTATTCGTGCGAATATTGGACGTTCTGCCGTATTTGTATTCGTTGTACGCGTTCGTCGTCTGATGATCTCTCTCTCTCTCGGATACTTTTAATAACTTGAAGCCGTCGACGGTTTAACTACAGCCACAAGGCAAGGCGATTCGTGTACAAAGGCTTAATGGCTCCGCGGCCCTTTACGACCGGCCTTCCCCTTTTTTTCCGTTCGCAAATACCGAACGATAAATAGTCACAGTGACAGGATACAATTAAAAGAAGCTATTCCGACGAGTCCTTTGTCAGGATTAAGCCGATTCGCTCCACCATTCTCCTTCTCCGTGTCTCGTGTGCTCGCGCTGCGATAATAGAATACGTATATTTCATCGAGAGCAACGCGAAGAGAGAAAAGGAAAAGAGAAGCCGTTCCGTCCGGTTCGAATGGGAACCCTTCCTGGGCGAATCCATTATTACAAAAATAACCTTTATCTCTTCCGTGCTCCGACAATGGGTTATACTTTCGAGAGCACGAAGAAGAGCTGCGCAATAATCCTCTTTGTCACAGAAGATGTCGTCGTTCGCAAATTGCCTGCATCGTGTACGAAGACACCGATGTGTAACCTATACTTTTCAACCCCATCCATACCCGGAAACACAGCGACAACCGTAAAAATATTTATCATGCGCGTTTTAGGGGTACAATCGAAGGAAAGAGAGTAAAAGAAACGATGTTATATATGTGTATCCCTACGAGCAGGGTAACAGCTCCCTAATTTTCTCGACAGCAATATTTAATGCGTTTTCCCTCGGCGTCCCTGGCAGCAGTTCGCTCCATTTCGTTCCATTTTCAGCGGGACACGACCGCCGGCCAGGGGTGGAAAATTATCGTGGCGCCGCACAGACATCGAAGCGAGACGCGAAAACCCACCCTCTTCTTCCTATGCGGGAAACTTTCTCTTCCGACCGGACGAGAGGCAACTAATCGCGCGCAACGACCGCGGTGACGGCTAATTAGCGTTCTCGGAAATGAGCCGTACCACCAGGAATTAATATCTCCAGTTTTCTCTCACCTCTTCGTCGTCCTTTCGCGACGAGACATGGAATCGCGCGGCGCCACTCTTCCTACTCTTATTTCGCAAGGTGCAACACGAAGCCCGTGTTACTATACTGTAATCGAGTCGACGATTAAGGAAATAATCGTAAAAGTAATTAGCTAAATAATACGATTGCATCTCGCTGCATGGTGTACACGACCGCGAGCGGAACTTACGACAATCGACTGGGATTGTAAAGGTAGTGCATACTACGTTACATTAACGAGCTCGTATAATTAAGTCGACTCCGTATATCCGGTGGAGAAAGCCAATCGAGAATCGAGAGGTAGAATAACGCATAATCGAATGGACGCGTTTCAACAAGCAACGCAGTCCGACTGGCACCACCGGTGCGTCTCGTTTGCCCCAACTGGTTTTATTTGAATTTTCACTTTTTGACAATAGAGCCACGTCGTTACGCCCGACATTTGCCATATCCGCAGTAACGTCGGTTCGGATAGGGTGCGATTTACGAGTAACAACCCCTGGTGCTAAAGCGCCGTGTTGGGCCAACCCCTTCCAATCCTCTGTACAGGGGGTTTGTTGTTATAGCGACGTTAAACTAGCCAGACAATGACGGAGTCTCGTCGTTTCCATAGTCATTGCTCGTGATATCGGGGTCGCGCGTCCGAATTTAATTATTTTCAAGTCTCGTTAATAAGCCCTCGCGCTGATAAATTTGCAAGTGACCCTGTTATTCCGTGGTTCCGCTAATAATTGGGCTTCCCTTCGCTGTAACTGTGTCCCCGTTTCTAGGTTTAACGCAAGCACAAACACGTATTTTCTGTGTTATATTCGACGTGGCGATTTTACAAAAATACGTTTCCTGTTTTTAAATTTACCTTGGGATTTACCATCATTTATATCACCTTCCGACGTGAATGATCTTATTACGTGTTAGATCATTTGTTTCTTGGGAATTGAAAGTGCATTCTTATGTAATGAAATTAAGAAATCAGGTCGTTTTAATAAAAAAAATAGAGAGATCGGTTTAACTTCCGAGAGACTCATTTACTGCTCGTATATCTTATTTATATAAAATTTAGCACTTCCGTCCTGTTTCAGGTTTTCCATTAGACTCGACATGATTTCCGTTATGTTTCATAACTCTTCGGGACACGAAGATCGACTCTTCGCTCGAATCCACAAAGAGTCAAAGCAGAAACACGTTTACCGTTCGTTATTTCCATGGGAAAAGATTAACCGATGCCTAATAGGAGAAGGCAGGTCATTGAACAAACGAGCGTTAGAAATTGAAAATCTTAATGGACCAGTTAATCGTTTCACGATCGAGTCCTTCTCTCTTTTACGAGTCGCGTGTCGTCATTCGTCACGGTTAATTACTTCGTCGTTCTTACGATGAATTCGTTGACTATATCCGGACAAGAAGAACGGAAGACACCAGTTTTGCCAGTCGTGCAAACTATAGTCATTCTCGGACCACGACGTCCTACGCTACCAGCCGACATCCTTTTTATTGCGCGTCTCATCATTCTGTCGACTTTCATTTTTCCCTGGAATTTTGCCAGTCGTGCTCTCTGCTCCTTATTGCATTTCATTTCGTAGACTTTTCGACTGGCTCCGCGGTGGCTGCAAAATTTCTAGCCTGTGCAAACTCTTGACCGAACATCGGTTGGTATTATAAGTGGAAGCGATATAGCGAAGTCGCAAAGTAAAACGTTAAATAGGAGCAGCAATTGATCTAGTTGGAGTTATCTCACAGGCATTTGCATTAATTTTTTGACACGAATTTCTATCATCGTTGATCGATTCATAATACTAATATTAGTTTGTCGGAAAAGTTTCTTTCGTTTCATAAGGTGATAATAGACGAACAACAATTTCTGTTTTATATTATTTTATTGAATTAGGTGTGATCCATTTCGTTATATTTCTATTGTTATGTTCGTGCATAATTCAATAAACTAATACAAAACAAAAAACATTATGCGTCTATTATTTCCTTATAAAACGAAAGAAACTTTTTGGACCATTTAATACTTATAGCCAACAGTATGTATGTCGCAAAACCTATAATACCCTCGATAAATATGTTAATATATGTTAAACATAAATATGTTATACATAATTAATTACAATCTAACGATATGTCGAAAATAAATCGCTATGTGTATGTAATCATGTTTCTGTCTCAACACAAGCAGACATCAATATTATCAAAAATATTTGCATGGCTTCGGTAATTGAGAAAACGAAATATCTGAATGATTTCGACTGGTTTAGTAATTGTAGCGATGTAGTGTTGCGTATATGACGCAGTATTCAAATTATTTATTTCGGTTCCTAAAAGATGTAAGCTCTAGCCACTGACCGATTTTACCTCGCTATATCACTTCTATACCGCGTATAAAATTGCAGCTTGTAATTGTTAACTGCTTAGGAGGCAGTTTAACGAACGAAACAGTGTAATGGCGATCTATCGAAGTTGGATGTACTAGAGAAACACAGAGAGGTCTGTGTAGATTGCATAATAACATTCAGGAACGTACACACACAACCACCGCTCGGAGATGCTAATGGTCGGGAAACTTTGCTAGCAAACTCGGGACGAAACTAGCGCGAAACTAGCGCGATTTGCTCTGCAAGCCCTTTCGAAAAAAAGTCTCGGTGTCTGCATTCGATAGCCAGGAATGCGGACTATGCATTAATTGCATCTAAGGTAATTGTTTCGGCCATCACCCCATCGACGAGTGGGCCGGTAGTTTTTCACCCTTCTGCTTCGTCGATTGTTCCGTTTACCTCTCTAGAGGCTTGTTTGTGCTCGTTGAAACGTATGTAGATTACCTTTCTCGAGGCCCTTTGTCGAACGAGTGCCCGTTTCGACGATAAATCTATTTCGATGACAGTTTTCCTGCTGAAGGATAGAGTGCAATACACTTCGAGATCTGAACGCGTATTTCGTTCTATCGGTGTTACGAAATTGCATTCGAACTGCAATTGTCTTTTTTTTTTTTCATGCGTTGGAGATCGAAGATATCTGTAGTTCTAGTCATGGAAGTAGTAAATTAAAGTGCTATGTCCCGACAACCATTGTTTTAGAAATATAGAAGCTTTTAGAATGCGCTGTAAAAGTTATTTTCATTTAAATAAAGCATCATATAGTATATAACATATAGTTACAATATGTAACAAAATATTTTTTACGGTTAATCATCGTGAAACCAAATGCAATAACTTTGCAGCGAAGTTCCGTAGCACCCTATTTTAATAAAAATTACCTTTCTATAGAATGTACGAAGATTTTCATGAATAGCTATATCGATATTAATTCCTGACTAATTTTTATAATCTCGCTATATTTTTTCCATAAGTTCATCTTCCGTGCCAAATGAGCAGACAAAGATTTAAAACAAAGAAACGATCGTCACGCCCGCGTCCATTTTTCACTACTGATTACGCAAAACGCGAGACCATCCGTCTCCCGAAATAGCGTTCCGTGAAACTTTAACTTCCGCCGATTCTAATGGAACTCCTCTCTTCTTTTCTCCTTCCACGCGAAACTGTAGCGCGGGATTGCCGGAGTGTTTTATTGTTCGCGTTCCGTTTAAGTGCACAGGACGATCTCGTGTTTCGTGGCTTGTGCTCGCCCCCATTGACCATTCTTTTCTCTTCTTCTTGCAGAGACCTGAGACCAGCGAGCTTGGAGAAAGGCCAAGAGACCCTCCGACTACGCGTGTACGCCTGCTACGCTTGGGGTGGCCCCCTTCTAGTCGCCGGTTTGGCCGCCCTTCTCGATCATCTTCCGCCTCAACCTCAGTACACGTTCCTCAGGCCCCGTTTCGGCGACAAACAGTGCTGGTTCTACGGTAAGTTCCCATTCGCTTTCATTGCTATGAAAAAAGGAACTCCTCGAGAGATCCTTGAAATATCTCTCAGTTAGAGAAAGTTTGTCCTCGTCAAAGCAGTGGTTGAAACTTTGACTTTAATGAAAGCTCTGGTAGGATTTCTCCCTTTCTAACTGTTCAAAGAGGACACAACCGGATGAACAGAATGATCTAAAAGTGTGGAAGTTAATGTTGGACAAGAGGGTAATAAACATAAAGTATTTGCGAATGTTATTCGTATCGTTATTCGTATAAATTATGTATCTTTGTTATCTTATACGCGAAATCAACGTAGCGATATTTTAAAGAAACGTCTGCCTGGAGAATCGAAAATAAACCGGATGCAATCTTTTATAAACCGAAGAATCTAAGAAAAGATTAACTGGCAGAGAACAGAAAGCGTTAACGGGACGATGCAGTCTGTTTCGTATTATTCGAAAAGTGAAAATAGCGATTCAGCGTATGCTGCGAGTATATCGAAACATACTATATCATAATATTTCATTTTTGCAAAATATTACATTGTATCTTTTGCCTAAGTCGTTCGCGTTGTTGGAAATTTTTTAGTCGATGAAATGTATCTTATTTTAATCGTTCTAAGAAATTTAGTAACGTGTGGTCTAATAATATAATAATATTGCTTACCGAACGATGCGGATTCGTAATCGACGTTATAATTAACGGCGTAATAACTCGGAACATCGTGTGGTCTAAGGAATTCCGTGAGGAAACGAGATCACGTTGAATAACATTTCTGTGGATCCAATGAGACGAGGTTTCCTCGCGATGATAATTAATCCGGTGCTGTACGAACGCCGCAAATTAATTCGATCGCGTCACACACGACTTATCAGTGAATTAATTTCCGTCGATGCCACGAACGTGGCCCTCGTTGGATGATTCCTCTGTCTCTCTCTCGTGTTCTGTTGTTCTCGAACGACAGTCGGTGCCGGACTTGCTGACATTAGTAACGGATCAGTAGCACAGACGGTAATGGAGCCTATTATCGAAAGTAATACAGGCTGGGAGGAGGACGGTTAACACGTAATTCCCTGTGATCCGATTATTCCGCTAATTAATAGGACTGGTCAGTCGTGTTCCGGGGCGCTGATTAAATCGGTTTCGTTAATCGATGGATCGATCGGCCGGCCGCGTATTAATTGCTAATCAAGCACCGTTTGCGGCGTTCCTTCGGTCGCCGCTCGTGAAAAAGTCGATTCATCCCGAAATCTGTCGTCGATGGAATTTCGAATTAATTGATAGATGAAAATTTAGCGAATTTAATGAATTTTAATTGTACACTCTCGTTCGTGAATTACAGGGACACTTAGTAATGTTAAACGTAGGCTTTCGTTAAACACGATTTTAACAAAAACCTTCCAGATATATATAAAATATAAATAATATATTACAAGTATAATTTAGCTACTTTTTTATAATACGACGGTTAACCAATTAACTCGGGACTAAATTATTATATCTATGTACTTTCCTGTTTCCGAACCATCGTTAAATCCACCGCAATCGAAAGATTCGCGGACAATAGATACCTGGTCTCACGAGCGAAGGAAAAATCGAAGGAAACACACGGTGGTTAATAGATGAGTATTTCGCTAAGTGGATTAGCAGAATATCTCATTAGGTCGTGTACCCACGGTTTTCCATTTCTCTTGCCCCAACGATTTCTGTTACGTATGCACAAGCATCGTAATCAGTTGAGATAAGAAACAATGGCACGCGCGCTATCAGGATTCCTTGCGTGGCAGGCACAGGAATACTTCGCTAAGAGGATTACATAGCTCCCGAAAGATTGTATTTAAGTATGACGTAGGGTAGCTGAATAAGAAGATCGATACCCCAAAGTACGTTTAATACCTCGAATCCCTAATAATAACCCCGGCGCAACCCCTGCGGCGCGGCACGGCGTGGCAACTGAACCACCAGCTGATTCCTAGGTACGCATGTATCCGCGGAATAGAGATTATAAGGAGCTGAACCACGCGACGATGTGTCATGTCTTTATTCATAGCACGGATTTACCACCGTTGCACGTTATTTAACGAGCTACCCCTGTAATCCACATTTACCGCAACCGATAATCCAAAGAGCATACTCTATCTTTCTACGTCTCTTAAGATGGTACATATGAAATATCGTTTCTGTAAAGTTTCAATGTATTTGGGGTTTGGATAATACCGCTCATTAAGTTTCGTCCTATCTTCAAACTGACCGACTCCACTTTCCATAAATTTTTCAATTTCATTGCGTAAATATCAGTATAATATCTATATAATACATTATATAAATTAATAATAGATTTTCAAAAGATAAATGACTTGCTCCCATAAATTCATCAGTCGCAAGGAGATGACATTAACGTCGGCAATGAAGTCTTAACCTATATCTGATTCAAAGATTTATTCGAAGAAATATTTCGTATGCATCATAATGTCTCTCTCTCTCTCTCTCTCTCTCTGTATATATTTCTGTATGTATGTACCCCTCCCCGTACAAGCCGCTGGAAACTCTCTGGCCGCGTAAACACTCGTTTCAAACAGTGCAACTACGTTGCGTATTAATTTCCCGCGGCCGCGATATTTATCGACGCCGACCGGAGGAGAACACCCCCGGTGATTAATATTTAGCTTTTATATCCTTTGACAAATATAAACGTCGCTATACGCAGACCGGTTGTGTATTTTCGTTTCGGTTTCCGGGTGGCTCGCGCGACTGGTTTTCACCCTGTGCTTCCCTCCCCGTTCTCTCGTTTTCGACTAGCTTACTTTACATTTCTATCGATCGTCCGCAAACGATTTCATCGCTTGGTAGCCATATAACTTTTGAACTTGGAACGAAGAGAAAGGAATTTTAATTAGACTAAACCTTGATTCGTTTCGATAAAGTGCATCGTGAAATGAGATTCTTGAGACCACCACGCTATAGGTCGAAGGACCAAGGGTCATGTTGTTCATCAGGCCATTGCTATTTTCCATAAAACAGTCGTATTTGTCCGGTCTCGATGATCTCTATCTTGTCTATTTACTTTCTTTTTGGTTGGCCATCGTTAGTCTCGGGACTACACTTGCTGGATCTTCAGTGGAAGAAATTGAAACTCGTGAAACCAAGTATCAAAGATGATAGTGAACGTTTTTTCGAATAAGTACAAAACACGTTCGCCTGGCGTTCAAGTACCAGCAAGATAATATTAGATTTACCGTCAGGAGCTCATTGAAGCACCAATATTCAGTACTTCGACATTGTGTAACGCTGCGGGAACCACAAAGCCATTGAGAAACACAATCAGTCATCAAGCAACGCCCATTCAAGACGCCCTCAGGTCGGAACGCTTGATGCTATTTGTAAATATACGGAGCTTGTTGAGCCACTCTGCAGTTAAACATCGTCACGAGTGAGTCTCTTCTCCAACAATCTCCCGCAACATTAATTGCATCGCGAGCGGAAGATGCCTGCCGTTTACGTGTCTGCTGCCTTCTCCACGAGCCATGGAGTATCACCTGAAATATCCGCGTAAAATCCAAATCCAAATATCGAGAGTGTTCGTTAGGTGGATGGAAGATGAGCGAGTTCTATCACATAGATATGTACGAGCTTCTCATGGAAAGTCAAATTGATCAACTCCGCTTTTCCTAAGTTTCTCCATTTTACTATCCAAGTACATGATGAATGTTCAAATTCTCGAAACTTTGACTTCTCGAAACGATGAATCTATTTCGCTAAGTCTATGATTAATGGTTACAGTGGATATATTTTCCGATGAACAAACATTATGCTACGTGCGCACTATGTAACACAGAGGAAAGATTCGTTCGTCTGTATCGAACCATAAGAAAAACGATCGAAAGCAGGTTCTCGTCGAGATGTTTGCTCTCTCACATCGCACAGAGGAGTACAATGGCGCGTCTTCGTGTCACGTAATCGCATTGGGACGAACGTCAGGGTAGGGGAGTGAAAGAGTAAAAGGAAGGCGCTTCTCAAACGTGTCAATTCACTGGCCAGGCAGGCAGCGTTTCCTCTCTTTTTCGCGCAAATAAAGCTAAACTGGACAAAGGAGGGCGTATAGCCTGGAAGCGCGTAGGAAATAGAGTCGTAGCCGCGCGCTGCTAAATCAGGATAATGGTGCCCCATGGGAAGCTGCATCGTACTATCGCGAGTTGTTACGTTCTGACACAATGCTTTTGCACTGGTGGGACTAGATGAGGGGTTCAGAGGGACAAGCAGAGGTTGTTCTGCAACGGACGTTACCCTGCGTTCCATCGTGTTTCAACCCTTCCCTCTATCTCTCTCGACCCAGTGGCTGCTGTATCCATCCACTTTGCGGTCCTCCTCGTAGACCTTTGTTTCTCTCGTTTCGCTTTTTCTGCGGCTTCTTGCGGTCTACCCATGGAATCGAATTCAATGTTTTTACGCGATCGATCGATCGGTATCTAAATCTTTGCCGCGTCGTTCGTGGTTTATGGTTAATACAGAATGGTTACATTTGCGGTAACAGTGGCTACGCTCGAGCATTCTTTTTGTATTTGTAAATAGCTTGGATTTAATATACATTATATCTCTCCTGGTATATAGCAAGGTTGTAAATTAAACGACAGTGAAACGATATCTAATAATATCTAGGACTTTGGCGCTTTATATCGCACGATCCCGTGCAATAAAAAATGCGACTTGTAACTAATTGTATCAACATTCTATGATCTAAATATTCTATAATATTCTACAAGAAGGAAAAAAAAACATTGCAAGATTTTCTATTAGAAATTTCTTCGTACAGCTCTCGTTAAAAGTTTCCGATTCTCGCCTTCTTACACTCCTACCAAACGTCCCGACATCCAAAAAGTGATGATTTCACCCATGGCTGATTTTACAGCTTCTCCATATCGTACTCCGAACTACAAGAACGATTGCAATATTTCAAAAATAAATAGCACCTTACTCACCAGAGATATTCTAATAGACCGGCGCGTAAACGTTCTAAGTTGACAGTAGCGAATCTTAAAAGTTTCCTCTTTTACTTTCCCGAACGCTCCTTCCCATTTGATCGCCCGGCACTTGCTCCTCTCACCTTCTACCCTCGCATTCTTTTCACTCTCGTCTTACACCCTTCGCGTCTCAGCTTTCTCCTGCACACTTTCTGTTTCACGTCTCCCTCCATTTACTCTATTTCTACGGTGCCCTCGTACTTCATCCCCCACCCTGTGTGTCACTTGGGCACAGCCCATAACAACGTGGGCCGAGACGATGGGGACGAGAGATAAACCTGGCGCCAGCCAGTCCAACCCCTTCGAACGCGCGGAACTGTTGGAACTTCTACGACCCCTTTTCAACCCCCTTCCTGTGTACCCCAGGCGCGTAGATCAACGACAGGTTATACCGGTGAACGTCAGTGAATGATCGATTATACGCGTTTGTTCCTACGTCGTGCGCATAAACAAAGTAACTTCCTCCAGAGGAAGGATGCGTGTCCCTATCAGCCGCGACTTAAATTCCTAATTAATCGAGGGGTCGAGCAGCACTTTACGTCATCCGTCCTTGCTTTCTAACTTTCTAGACAAAAGAGAGAATGTAAAGTTGAAAGGACGCGATCGGAGAACATATTTGCGATCAGCGCTCGCGCGATTTTCCTAAACATTATGATTTGATGGTAACTTTGATGATTTATGGTAAGATTTGTTTCGAACTTTACCGACATAATCGTGATAGTCGAGTCTCGTAACTATGAATTTGTACGAATTAACTGGAAATTTAGACGCAAGAATTCACAGAATTTTGCGTATAATATGCAAAAATATAAAATACGCGAAGTAGAGTACTCGTTATATTTTCAGTACATAATGTAATTCTGTATTTATAAAAATATACACTTGCATAAAAGTGCTATGGCAGAATGATTCGTACAATACATTCGTAAAATGTATCGAACGTTTGACGTATTCTTGGGAACTCCAGTTCATCCGAATACGCGTCCATTGTAACCATAATCCAACACGTGAAACAAGCAAGAAACCGATGAATGGAAGTGTCCCTAAGGGATGGAGAGGAAAGGCTTCCCATGAGAAAAGGCGGTCGTGCAAAGAGGCTGAATAAACGGGAACGTAAGAAAACTCATTTACTAGCACATCGAACAGAGGTGGTTCAAAAGCCAGACTGGTATTCGAGCCTCCCCTTCACAAGACCCGGTGCACTGGCATTCTGGCGTTCCGGTGTTCTGGCGCGCCCCATAACAACGTAGGCCGAAACGATGGGGTAGAGAGATAAATCTGGTGCCAGCCAGTCCCAACCCCAGCGTGCGAAACCAGCAGAACTCTCTGTTTCCCCTCTCTCTAAGCCTATACTAACTACCGTCCGCGGCCCACTAAACTGCACGCCTAAACGCACACGACCAAGTATTTAAGTAGCTTCGAAGCAAGCCCCTTCTTTGCGTTGATACGCATTATTACTGCACCTGCATATTGTTGATTCCTCCCCTGCTCGCCTCTTAGCTGTTTTTATCGGGTAACAACAAATGTTGTACTTCAGTATTGCGTTATATCGTTGCTGTTCTATTAGCTGCTTTGAAATTGCAATTTTTCCATATACTCGTAAGCATGAGAATTGCATCGTATGGTGGAAGTTCTGTATGGAAAATGGAGGTAACTGTTGGGTACCGACGGGAGACGATTGTAGGGAAAGTAAAGGCCGTGTGGGGTTGAAAAGACTGAAAAGCGATGTTTGTTAGTTATGGGAAATGAACGGTTTTGCTTAACCCCTCGCAGGCTGGTAGTATTTGATATTTTATTTAAATTGGCTCGTGTTCAGGAAATTAATTTTTAAAAATTGTTAAATAGATGGTACATTTATACTGTGCGTGTGAAAGTGTATGTGAGCGTTGAAGTACGTCCGAGATAAAAGCGATTAAAAGCGGTTAGAAGTTATTAAAAGCCGATGGGAGTGATTAGAAGAAATCAGAAGAAAACAAACAAGCTAGCGAGTAGGTTGTCGAGTCCTTCAGAGAGTAACGTACATGTAGAGCTGAATAATTTGTAAATAAATTTTAAACTATTTGTTTCCAAATGCTCTCTATACCTTAACAAAAATATATTCGTAATACAGATGAATTTTCATATTTTTAGAACCAGTAACGTATCTACCTATTAAGATTCATTTATGACACACAAAACCATGATTCATGCGTAAAAGGAATCGAGTAGAATAGAATGTTAAATTTAGTTCGACGTAGCAATGGAATATTTCTTCACATACATAGAATAATAATGTAGGAAACTAAATAGCAGGCTTAGAGGCAATTATGAGGGAAAAAATTCTCAGACATTCTAGAATAAGTAAAAAATAACGTTTATCCGGAGTTTTGAACCGAAAATTAGGCGAGTCCTTTTTAAGGAGAACTTAGCACGTTCTCTGTTCTCCAACGCGAATAACCCTGAAAAATAGTAAAAAAATAGAGTGGAAGTGCGGGCAAGGAGAGCTCGAGACACGTTTCGGTGGCAGCGGCTCGGCGGAATATTCAACTAACGTTCGCATACATTAGAATGGTAAATCTCTGGGCTATCCTCCGTATCTATGCAATCTCATGCCCCTGGAAGTTCGGCACAGGCTGGAATAGCGTACACCGAAACGATAGGATTAGAGAGATAACCTGTCCAACTCGACCGTGCGAAACCAGCGAAACGCCACCCCTATCTCTGGACCCACTAATACACTCGCCCTTACGCGTATGCGACTATCGCGTGAGAGAACACTAACGTGCCCTGTCCCGACGATATTTATTATCGCTTTGTTAGAGCCGCAAACTCTTATTGAAAGATACTCTCGACTGAAGAGACTTACCATAGGATTTGCGTGTGAAAGTGGTATTGCTTGGATCAGAGTTTAATTAAGGGTATTCCCATTTGGAAGAGTCATTTTTGGATCACGTGTATGTAGGATAAAATATTGTTAGATAATTGTAAAATTGTTGATTGGTCGTGTTTGATCACATCATTTTTTTAAATACAGTTATACACTTTTATTAATACTATTTTATCGCACGATTAACTCAAACAATGTGTAACGAATAGTAATTTATTGGAAAACTTTATGGTATTCGATAATCGTAGATCAAGAGACATCAAAGTTTTTGAGTATCTATGATCGTGTTTAGTCGTACAATTTCATTAATTGGAATATAGATTTCTGTTATTGCCATCTTTTTACAGAACGAATTTAGTCTTTGAAGAACGTCATGGATAAAATTGTATCCCCTGCGAGTTTTAAATAAACACAAGGATCTAACAAAATCGAGTCATCTGTCTCTTAAAATAACTCTTCCTCTAGTGTTTCCTAATGTATAACTACAGAAATACGTGTTTTATCTTTTCACAAACCTTACAACAGCGGTTTAAGCTTAAGAAATTGTTGAACGATAACAAAACGTGAGCACAGGAAATCCAACGACGCAGTCACGGACAGAAGACCAAAGAAATTCCTGTTCCGTGAGACAACGTTCGCGTAAAATTGGAAGGAAAACAGGATGCGGCAAAGCTAACGAACAAAGAACGTTAAACGTCGTAGAACGAGTTGGTAGCTGGAAATAAAACGAATCGAATGGGTGTAATGCGATTAATAAGCGCGATCGATCCCGTGGACGATTAAACGAATCAACGTGGATCGTTTAGCTGGTAATAACAGCGCGAATAATGAGCGAGGAAAAAAATCCTTTGTGTGTTCGCCGCGTCGACAGAGCGGAAGAGGAGGTGGTAGCTCGATGGGAAATCCTATTCGGAAAGATTGATAACGACCCACATTCGCGATGAACGCGTTAATAACCGAAAACCGATCGGATGCGCTTGGACGATACGAGAAAGCCTGGCGAATGATGGAATTAAAAAAGGATATCGAGGCTCGTGCGAATTATCGGATTTGCTCAGCCGATCGGTTGCTCATCGCGTGTCGAGAGCACGCCTCGTTACGCTTTTTAACTGGAATCAAGAGGTCGATCGACAGTAATCTACACGGTTTGAGCAAGAAACGCGAGCAATCTTTAGATCGATATCGGCTAATTAAAGCAAATCGTCGTTACACTTAAATCGTTACTTGGTAAATCGAATCACTAAGAACTGAAATCTTTCAGTTGTCAAGATTTTATCGAGTTTTTCAAATAAGAACAATAAAAAAGAAGGAAACCGCTCGTTTCGAAAGAAGAAACGTTGATATAAGAATTAAGTTTTTCTCAATTTTAGAGATTCCAATTCGAATAAAGACAAATAGCAATTAAAATCTCTGTAGCTTTAGATATTTTTTTTTTTTTTTTTTGTGTGTGTGAATCACAAAGGTTCGAGTTAACAAGACTCGGCTGCATGTAATTTGTAAGAGCGTGAAACGAAGTTTCGACGAGTTGCGAATTCGAAGAACGAATCGATCGAAAGGGGATACGCGATTAGAACACACCAACTACGAGGGTGACTTGGCAGAAGAAAATTAACGAATGCTAAAGAGCCGTGGCAAGTATTTTGCTGTAAGCCCCTGGTTCGATCCCCCCGCGATCCTACTTTATTTATCACGCACTCCCGCTTTATTGGCCTGGAGCAATGAATCGGGAGTATCAGGGTAGAAAGGAATTTCCTTATTGTCTTTTTCGAGGGACACAAGCTCGATCTGTCTTGGAAGGAAGTGTTTGGTCTTGAGAATCTATGATTGCTTTAGGAATGCCAATGAATCCTTCGATCCCAGCAGCTAATGGCTCTTCTTGCTAATGCGAAAAGTGTTTTCTAATTTATTTACTTCTTAAGCTAAGATTTGCAAGGTTTGGTCATTAATACACCGTGGATGTTTATTACACGTATCTGAGTAAAGAAATGGAATCCATGCAATGATTTGTTTCACTCTGAATATTTTGAATATTTTTGCATATTAGATGCAGTGACTACTAAAAGTATATTCGTCATAGCATTTACGTACCAAATAATCTAACAGTTTCATATGACTATAAAAATTTCATATTACAGAGATAAAATATAGAAAAATAAGGGTTGTATAGAGATACTTTTCGCAGCCACCGTAAATTTTTTTCACATTTAAATATCCCATAGATGCATAAATATCCGTAGCCGAGTGACGGAGCGTGTTGGATCTTCAAAACGTGTGTTATCTTCACGGTTATATGTACCATTTCGGTTACTTTTAAATCTTTTAAATCCTATTATCACAGTTGCTCGCCTGATTCATCGATTCCTAGTGTTGGACAGAATTTCGATAAAATTCATATTTCTAATCGAGTCGATGTCGAAAGCCGCTGGAAAGTTGAACGAGCGGGGCAGTCAGTAAAATGTTTAGAAAGAGGCAAAATATTCTAACGCGTGTAAATGAAACTGCTCAAAGTACCGGGAGGCAAAGAGTTACACAAATTCGTTTTTATTTGCGCTTGGAAAATTCGCGGAGCCATCGGTTTTTCAGGACGGGTCGACGTGGAAATTTGTTGGCAGCGGATTCGCGGGATCGTTGCTCGCCGATACGCTGATACAAGCTCGCGCAATCACTTTCGATTATCTGAAAAACCGTCGGTGATTAAAATGACGCCAACGATAAATCTCTGACTCTCTGTTGGAGGAAGAAAAAAAGTTGATACTGGAAGCTTTGAATGCAAATCAGGGGCGAAGAGTCACGGTGCTCATGCGGTATCCTCGACTAATTATATTTGACAACGATTTGTGCTTGCGAGTTTCGCGCGTTTTTCAAATTCCTCCGGCGTTGATTTACGCGCGGTCGATTCTCGTCGCCTGGCGCATACATCGTAATTGATAAAGCGAGGAAAGCTTGTTGTTACGCCGAAACTGTCGACCGTAAATCCCGTCCCCGATGATCCGGAAAAACAGCAACGATTACAATGACGCCCCGCAATAAATCCTTGTCGGCGCCTCTAAGAGGAGCGATACCATTATCGAGCCACTGCGATGAGAGTTATCTTGTTCGACTGGAATTTTTGACGTTAATCCTGATCAAGATAGCGGCGACAAGATGTTGTCTTCGCGACTATTTTCGTCCCCGATAATTTCCCAGCTAATTATAGGATCGCCATTACCGGCTAGTTTCGAGCGCTGTAGAGATATAGTGATTTATGAAAGTATTCGGACATTTATCGTCCAACATTTTTCATGAATATATTTCGAATATTTAGCGGATGAAACAATTTTCCATCTGCGATACGATTTTATTAACAAAGTTTGGAGGAGAATCGAAAATTTCTATGCTACATATTAAAATGTATGTGTCACGGTATACCCAATCTCATTTTTCATATTCACATTTTTATCAAACATATTTCTTTGTTAACTTCCAAGCTTGTTCACGATTTTTTTTCTACTTTTTTATTCGACGATTCCACGATAAGAATTTTTTACCGGGCGAACACAACGATGACGATAATCGTTAAGCGTATTAAACTGTTGGTATCCTGAACACTCGACACGCGCTGAATATTCATTAACGATTTGTTTCTCGTTACGTCGCTGATCTATCATAATCCCGATTTGCATAGCGTGAAAAATCTGTTTGTCGTGTTCCCGCACGCGATCAGCCGAAAAACCAGCCCCTATTAAAAGGATAAATCAACGACAGGGAGAAAGGGAGAGCAAGAGGGAGGAGGTAGGGTGGAAGAGAGAGAGAGAGAGAGAGAGAGAGAGAGAGAAGGAGCAAAAGAGACTGTACGAAAGGGTGGAGCGAGAGCGTGGGATGATAGAAGATGACACACGGCGCATGCAATTGATCTCGCGAAGCGTTTTCGACGCCGAACTAATCGGGTTTGACCGCCGCGCTTCTGTAAAGTATCGAACGCGGCACGCGTCGACATAATTCACTTATGTTTGTTATGGGTTGCCATGGAGTGAGATATAACCTAGCCGAAACAGCTATTGTTGGCGACCCGCCAAAACCCAGCAAATATAGACGCCCGTTTGCTCTCTGTACCCCCTAAGATTCGTAACTCGTTCATTACTCTCCGCGATTGTTCCTTTTGTTTTCCAACCGGGCTTTCCTCTTTCCCTTCTTCGTTCTCCATTTGCCACCAGCTTTGCGACCTCGTCCGCTGCCTTCTGTTTACGGACCGCTGGCAAAAATAAACTTGGCTACCTGCTTTCCGGTAATTTAATTGGATTATCAGAGTTGTTAATAGAAACGTGTCTCTGGTTCTGGCTTTAGCCGTTTAATTGAAAAGATATTTTTTCAAGGACACTTTAGAAGTTGCAAATTTTACGTTATACACGAGCAATTCGATTAACTTCTCGTTTTATGGTTCATTTTGTATGTAGTTGTATAAAATCAAGTCAACGATATAGGAAATACTAAACTAAGCTGTTTTTTGCTACAAGTATTCGGATAAAATACATCTTCGTTTCATTACACCGCCACATTAATATGTATGTTTGTACTCGGTAATTGTCAATCCGAATAATCGAAACCGATATCGAAGCTCAAAAACTACACTCTGTTGCAAGTAGAATCTACTTTTCGTCGAAACTACGATCCGTATCGTAACGCGATTCGATGCTACGAGACAAGAAACTCCAGAATACAGCCACTTGCTTCCCAAAAGACACGGGTATATAAACTTGCTTTCTCTAAAGCCAACGAATCCCATTTACGTCCAACTCGCCTCTGTCCACTCCATACCACCGCGTCTTCAAAATGACTTGGACCCGGAACCAACCGAAGTTTGAACAAAAACGCGCGGATTTCTCCTCTGCAGCAAACAAAATCCATTTAGAGTTGTGAGCAAAGATGATAACGGATATTCCTTTCCATCCTTAACGTCCAAGCCATGTAATCGCGATAGAAAAAGTTTCGCGAAGAGACCGGACCTCCCTCGATAGAAGAAGCGAAGAGAACACCCTGGAAAAAGTTGTTGAATTTTGGCTAGGGTCCGCCTGGACGGACGTTGAATTTTCAGTTGAACCGATGAGCCAGTGAACCGAGATGAAAAAGGCAAAAAGGAGAAGCGAGACGAAGAAGAGAAGCCGCGAAGGAGCGGCGTAACGCGTCCGATCCGACCGCGTTCGTTTAATATTCCGGCGCGCATCCGCGCGGAGTGCCGGTCCAGACGCAAGCTGCCTCGGTTATCCGGTCGAAACTCGGCGTTCCAAAAGTTTCGTGACAGCCTCTCGTTGAGTTTCGCTGTGAACCTTCCCGTCCGGTCTGCTCGCGAAATTTCGCGGCGCGAGACTTGCAACCGGATCGGGCCTGATCGATGCGACGATACCAACGACTTCGTTAACTTGTACGGGAGTTGGGTTACATGGAGGAATAATGGGGTTGTTGGGTGGAGAAAGAAGAATTGGCAGGAGAAGCTGCTAGGGTTGAAAGAGATTGAGGAAGTAGAAGGGTGGATCTTCGTATCATCCCTATTATGTAGCTCTTGGATATCTTATTGTTAGCGAGACTACATGCAAGAACAAATTGTAGGAATCGAGTTGAAGAACAGACGCCGATTATACGGGGTGATTTTCTTGCCAGGGTCCTTGAAAGAAGAAGTCGCTGGTCGGATATTGTTGTAATAATCGCTCGCGTAATGAATGTGCGATTCGTAATCCGTCTTGAAATTGATCAGCCTGACTTCTCGATGATATTTTTTTAGGTCAAGGTGTACTTTGTTCTGACAATTATTGGCTTATTCATCAAAGATGAGTAAGATATTTTTAAACGATGCCAGTAACAATAGGTACTTATCGTTGGTTGCATGGAGGAATAAAAGCTTGCGAAATTACATCGACGATGGTTACCACGGTATGTGGCTGTTCGAAACAAACACGAAAATATTGGAAAACAACAACGTATTGTACGTGTACAATATTCCGGCCGCACTATGCGAAAGTTACTGAGAAATTACGCGCGCAGGGGATGAAAAGTGTCGTTCCAGGCTAGAACTTGGGTGCGGCGAATAAATTTGTAAGGGTGTATTAACCGCGCCGGAGGAAGATGAAATTAACGTTGTAACAAGATTCCACGAACTCGAGAAGTAACTTACCATCGCTTAAATTAATATCATTGCCATTCATAACACGATATTCTTATACAGAATAAAGAACGAAAGATCCATTTTTATTTTTTATAGTATCGTACAAACTGAATCATGCATCTTAAAATTCCTAATAAAATATCTAAATCTCTTCCTTACTGAGTTTGCAATATATTAGATCGTTGATTTAACTAGAATTAGATGTTTCGCCATCGACAACTTAACGAATCTTTTCTTCAAAAATCGTTTATCTTTGTAACAGCATATGCGTCTCAGAACGTTGCGATACGAAGATGCTTCACTTAGCTGTTTTGCCACAGAGGATTAACACTGTACGACGCACATAATGTAATAAACAAACTCTGGACAAAGCAATTTCGCTGCTACGTGCAACCTACCACCGGCGACAAGTTCAAACCTTTCGATACCCCCGGCGACAAGTTCAAACCTTTCGATACCCCCGTCGACTAATATAAATAGACGACCAAGTTCTGCAGTCAGTCAGTCGCACGAATTAATATCGATATCGAGTCAGTCAGTCAGTCGAGCGAATGAATATTAGTATCAGTACCGCAGTATCACGCAATCTTATAACGAGTATTATCAAACAAGCAACGTTTGCAATTAACTTTGTATTCTACACTTTAAAATATCTGTAAATATAGTTAATTAAATTAACTCGTCTCGTTATTGATTTAACCAACAACACGTCACACCGTTCACCACATCTTTCTCAATAACCATTTCCTTGAAATAACCTGTGCAGGCTTCTAGGATGTTTAATTTCGTATCTGCGTCTCGTGATCCCTGTGAAATATACACTTGTAATTTCTATACGACATATTTTCAGAGTTGTTGATAATAAATATAATCGTGGTAGTCGAGTCCCGTAACAATTAATGAAATTTCATATTCTTTCGTACATTCCACCGTACATAATACATTCATAAGAAGCGTTCACAAGTGTTGGAACACGTCCGTGGGTCTTCCGTTCAATTTTCAATCTCCTTAAAATTCCTACGCATCAGAAGAAGACACGATTCAGCGTGAAATACCGATCGATCCAAGAGCAGGTTTATTTATACTCGCGTGTCGTTGACAGTCACGAAATCCTCGGGATGGTCTTTCACTCCACGCCATGTCGACTGGATTAACGTGTGGCAACTGGGTCAGCTGCAGCCTCGATATCAACCGGCTCTCCATCTTTTTCGCTCTCTCCGCGGCGTATGCATCGCCATCCATGAAAGTTGCGGCATAAGGATTTTATTTATGAGTTTGTTTGCGGACGAGCGCGACCCTCTCGCCGATAAGTGGCTATGGGGCCCTCGTTGGGAGCGTGCTTCTGGCAGATTGCGCTCGTGGTTATGGGGATGCACGGAGGCAGAGACAGAGAGACAGAGAGAGAAAGAGCGGAGAGACCGCTTAGCACAGAGGGAATTGGCCCGATAACGGGTCCGAGGCTTGTATGGTTCTTTATTTACCATAAAATTCGACCGGTGCTCGCCAAGCGGAATGGATTTCGCGACCGCGGCTAAAATTTTATTACCGTTGGCATGACAAACCGCCCAATTACTAACTACCGATACGTTAATAGAGCCATTTTTTTCTGGTATAAAAAAAGGGCAGAAAAAAGAGCAACCGCGACTCGCATACGAACTAACAAAAAAAAAAAAAAAAAAAGGGAAGAAAAAAGCTGTATTCTTTATTCGATCAGCGACGCACTGTCCATCGGCTGACCGCAACGGACGGCAGCGGAAAGGGGATGAAACACGGGGACATTTTTGTTCGCGTTCGTCCGCGCGAGCTCGATAAAAGCGCAACGATCTCGGAATGAAAGAGCGTTTAGCGCTCGAATCGGTCGCTGTACCGTACCGAAAACGCGGTTGATGATCGGTAAAATCGAACTACGCCAGTGTTTCGTCGGAACCGCAAGTTTTTCTGTTTCATCCGTGTAACATGACGCATCGCAACGTTTTCCACACTTTTATCCAACCAACGTCAAACGGACCAAGAAAAAAAGAAAAGGGGAAAGAAAGAAGGACGAAAAAAGAAGGACGAAACCTTCCACCCTAGTGGTTATGGCAACTTGCACGATTTCGATAAGGGCTGCAATTACTTATCGACCCGGTAATTGTCCGGCTAGATTACAACTATCAAGGAAAAAGGCCCCTGTTCCTCGACCCTCGCCGCGAGGGTACACGCGCATGAAAATATTGTGTAAGATGAACGGAGAGGAAAAAGTAAGAGGGAGAAAACCCAAACGCAACGCAACGTGTACGTGTACCGACGTATCAATTTACTCGGAAACTAGTTATCCGCGCTTCCCTCTGCGCGTATACTTACCAGATTGGCTGGTCGGAGGAACGTAGAGCGTGGTATTCACGAAAACCAGCCCCGAGACCAGACGCATTACATTCGAACGAACGTATTCATATTCATAGGTGTTCCCGCGAATTCCCGGGATTTCGCGATCTTACCAACGGATCCAGACACGCACCCTCCTCTCTCCCGTTTCCCTGTGAACGCCGCACCGTTTCGATAAGTACCGGCTCACGTGATTTACCGTAATTTCGGCACGCGGAGGATCGTGTCTCGCGTGTTCGCGCGCCAATACCTTACTTTACTTTTATTACCGATCCACCGGCTTCCCTTCCGGCTGCTTTCCCTCTGTTGTGCTTCACAAAAAATTAGAATAGCTTGTCGGCCGATTAAATCGTTGCTTGCGAGAAAATTGAGGAACAGACCCCGCTTTCGTGACCTTTCAGCAATTGTTAGGGCTGAAATTGCGCGGCTTTTAGAGACGATTTCGGATAGTTAAGAAGCGGGGCAAATACCTGCAATTTTTGATATTTCCTTTTACAAGGAAACTTGCTAGAGAAAGGAATAATTGAGATTTTTCTTATTGAAGTAGTATATACGGTAGGTTAGGATGGAACGAATAAATTTTTGTCGATAAAATCAAAATGCTACAATGAAAACAGATATTGTTAAGTTCCTCCTGACAAAACTCGCTATAGTTTCATTTTAGAGTTTATTATAGAGAAACAAAGAAACTGGAATTAAAAGATATCACACTTGGGTAGAAAATCTGGTAGAAAATCTATTATTCGATGTTGTTAGAGAAACAAAAATGAGATTACTAGAAGAGAAAATATAACGTGGACGAATGTGTTTGTTATTTTATTGGAAAGAAACACAAGTGAAAATCAAGAATAATCAAATTGTTCTGGAAAACAGTTTGAACGGAGGAATGACAACTCGGTGCAGAACGGTAATCCAGTTGGAATCTCGTTGGTTTTCGTACGATAAAGTCGATTTTCGAGATCGGTTCGAATAACGAGCGAACAGCGTAACGAAGCAATAGAAATTGCAGAGAATAATGACACACGAGCCATGGCGGAAGCGTAACCACGAGAAATATCCGAAAACTCGGGCTGCTCGTAATCGGATCTTGAAAAGGGAAACAAATGGATCCAATTAACGACATCCAAACGTGGAATATTGAAAATATCGGACGAAGTAATTAAAATACACATGGTCCGCCGGGTCCTTTTAACAAATTGATTCCGACGTTACCATCCATATATGTAGACCGATTCGTGAATGTATTTGACCATTTACTGTAAAATTTTTCTGTAGATGTATCGTATGTGTTATACAAAATATTTTGAAATTTCATTAGCATTGTAATGGAACACAATTACCATGGTTAAGTGGAAAAAATTTGCAGCATATTCAAAAATGTATATAGAGAATAGTAAAAAATTAATTACAAACGTACTCTACCCGGAGATAAAAAGATATCCGAGCGAACGAATCAATTTGTATGAATGTGTATCCATAATCTGTGATACGCGTATCTATTTAGTGAAACAGTCTTTATCTTCTAATTATATTAGGTTGTCCGAAAAGTTTCTTTCATTTCATAAGGTGATAATAGATGAAAAACAATTTCTGTTTTATATTATTTTATTGAATTAGGTATGATCCATTTCGTTCTATTTCTATTATTATGTTCGTGCGTAATTCAATGAACTAATATAAAACAAAAAACATTGTGCGTCTATTATGTCCTTATAAAACGAAAGAAACTTTTCGAACAAACTAATACATACGTTTAAGACGACAATCTATATCAAATATAATATTTTCGAGAAACGTATGTTCACAGTAATCGTCTTGTTACTTTTATGTGCATTTTCAAACTTGTTCTAAACTTTCCAAAAATTTTGCATTATCAATTTTGTATGTATCCGCTAAAGTGTTCTACGATAAATGTTCGAATAATTTTACGAAACATTATATACATACAATGTACATATGTATGCAGCAAAATTGAATCTTTCGACGACAACGTATCATCGTTGAAGATAATCGTAGTGTAATGATGTCGTGAAAATAAATGAAGGAAGGTTACGTCGTTCTCATGTAGGCGCGCGGAATTAAGTATGACGACGCGCTCATTTCTTTTGAGCATCTTTTCCAACGCTTTAAGACGATAAGAAAACAAACTGTTGCTGTCAGCAAGGCCCGACTCTGCGATTTGTACCGGCCTCTATGAATTATCGATCTATTTGCAGCACCCACTGATATTTTTGCCGCATCTTATTTTCATCCCTCTGTCCTTGCACGTACTCCCCCAGGAACGATTTTTCTTCCTATCATTCGGACCGTTAAATTAACCACAAGCATAACATTGAAAACATTGGCGAACATTCGATACGTATTTCCCACTAATTCTCTATTCTTTATTCTAAACATCTTGTCTGCCGAAGATTTATATTACCGACCAAAAATCTGGAAGCGCTTCTTCAATCACTCCTAACTTTGTTATTAAATTAACGCTACAACTATTAATAATAATATTCTTTATTTTGATACAATCGTTGGCAGCAAGATATTCTAGGATAGGAAAATTCTAAAGTGATCTTTTTCATTTCTACGGGTTCTATAGAATTTTGTACATTTTGTGGGTTTCCATGGATTCTGTGAATTTTTCTAGCCATTCCAAATTTTTCACCATACCATTGCATATTCCTATGTATCGGGAAATTCTATAATACGAGAAATTTGATCGAAAGATTGTTCAACGTAGACGTGGAAAAAATGAAGGCGATCGAATCTGCGTTCGGCCTGTTTGTCTCCTTTCAATTCGTCTCATTTAGAAACGCAGATAAAGCTGTCAGGTCGACACAAAAATAGAACTTACGTAACAAAGACAGTGGAAATTGGTCGATTCGTGACCAGCGATTCCGCGAATAGAGAGGCGAGAATCGGAAGGAGGTCGGAATTCGTGAAATCGCGGACATCGTCAGTCGTCACCGGATTTATTTGCCTGTCATCGATTATCGAATGGTATTGGCCTTTGTTATTCCTATGATGCCACGTTGCTCAGGAACTCGTCCTCTAATTCCTTTACTAGTCGCATACGAAGGATCTTCGATGAAATTTCTTCCTTCTATGCTCTCGTCTACGAACTTCCTCTTCTTCTATTTCTTTTTATTTTCGAAGGAATCCGTCCTTGGACTTCTGCCTCGAATTAGCTACATGTTTCTAGTTAACTTTGCACGCTAATAACATCTGGTGGATATCTTTCGCGCAAACATATACAATTTTTCGATGTTGATCGATCATTTTCGAATATCGTATTCGAAAAGTATTCGCGTTGTATTTGAAACATCGTGGTAGATTCGAGTTAATAAATACTTCTCGATCAACTAATCAAAAGAAACATAGAACGAGCACACATCGCTCGTTATTTAAAGATACAAGAAAAGAAATAAGAGCGATTTATGAATAACTATAAATTTCGAAAAAAATCTTGTCACCATTTGCGACACGTTTCAAGTTCGCTGCACGATACATTGGATGCAAGATATCGCTACGATATCCGCCAGATCTTGAGTCTACCAGCTTGAAACGCGTTTCACGTCCGTTGATAAGCCGTTCGAAATGTAATGAGCAGATCACCACAAGACAGCCACATAATCATTCACCCGATGCGACATTTCGCGTAATAAGTTTAATCGCTAATGCTAGCTGGCGGTCAGTGTTCCACGACTTCCGGTTAACGAGTAGCTAAAGCTCTCGTATCTTACGATCCTCCGCGTTCGATGAATCGAAACGCGTACACAGACCACGTTCCAATCGGACGTCGTAAAGATAAACCGATTCGCCATTCAAGCGATCCAAACGTTTATTATTGAACACGCAGGCGGACTCGAAGCGAACATCCAGATATTTAGAACGTTTCCAGGTCCTACTTCTTCTTCGATACTCCAGCTGCTTGCATTAACAATGACGCGGTGAATAGTAGATGAAAACATCTATTGTTTTTTTGGCATGACTATCGTCATTTCCGAAGAATAATATTTTTATCGATTTTGCAAATTTTCGCTAAGGTGTAATAATATTTTTTCCTATTTGAAGAATATTTGAAATAATAATTGAGCGATAAATCGTAGTACGATAATTTTATTACATACAATTTAAGATATTCTTCCGATTTTTAAATATCCCTGCAAATAGAGTGGGACATTATTTTGAACTGTTTGAATATTTTAAATAAAAGGGACATTGCTCTGAAAAACACCGTAGAAGAAAAAATATTCGGCGATATCTGAATTGATATTCGATCGGAGATGTAGTTTCTTCGTGGTTATTTAAGAATGCACGTCGTATATATATTTTCTTAATATTTAAGAAAAGTTGCTTAGATACTGAAGGTTACAAATTTATTCCGCAGGTGACATGGAGATTTTGGCGTACTTCTTCGGTCCCATTGGCTTCCTACTTGCGGTGAATCTGTTATTCTTCGCAGCTACTGCCCGCGAGCTAACGTGTGGTCTATGGAAAGGCGAATTCGTGAAGAGCACCACAGAACGGTAAGCGAATTCATCCATTTCGACCGAACGACTTGGAAAATCGAGGAGCACGGCTCACCGCGTCTGACTGTCCCCCCGAATCTGCCAGCTCTAAATTAAGTTCCGATCTGGTTTATGCGTTGCTTCCCGGATACTCGCCAGTCTTGCACACGACGGATATGACTGTTCAAACCGTATATCCCTGAAAGAAAAAGAAATATTTACCTTAAAAAGTTCCCGGGCGAATCGACGAGTCGAATTCGTAAACGTATTCTGTGCTTCGCGAACGGCCACGCGGTCTTCGTTTCACGTAAATATTTGGCCAATTTCTTCCAGGAACGTGTGCCATCGGTACCGCTCGACGATGTTTTCGCAGAACGATCGAAAAGAAGAAAAGTCGACGATCCGCGCGTAGAAATCCAACTTTCGTCGCGTTGCGTGCAAGATTTCACTTTCGTCAGTTCCGTGGGTACACGCAAGACCCGGTTTACGCTACGTCCGGGTTATTTTCAGAATCTTGCCAGCGTTAGACTGTGGTTACGTTTACGGAAGACGTAGATGTAGCGCTAAGCCTAAAACGCTAAAAGTTTGCCAGTTACTTTAGATCGGAGATAGAGGGAAACCTCTTTCTGACCTGAGTATTATCTACAGTTCAATCTTGCCCACGCTATCGCCGCACTTTACACCAATACCATCTCGTAACCGAGTTCTCAGATAAACGGAAATTACCAGGAAACGTTTGGAGGCGCGAGCGTCCTTGCTAATCACCGCGAGCTGCAACCGCGTCTCATTTCCTCGGGAAGTTAAGAGGGAAACGATTACGCGTCTCGGTGGTAAACTTTGAAGGAGTTTAAGAGGTCCTGGTTTGTTTGTTCGAGAGTGAGACGAACGATACACAACGATTAAGAGGAACAGGCGGCGCACAAACGCGTAATGATCTTCGTGCTCTTGTTTTATCGCTGCCGGCGAACGATGCTTTATTTCGGCGCGAAGGAAAACGCTCCAGGCCGATGATAAATATCAAGGATAACCGGTTTGCTGCATTCGGTTCACACGGAATCCATAGATAATCGAGATCAGCGAACGCTCAACCTCGGGATGTTTACTTAAATTAAGATACTCTTCGAATCTTGTCGCTCTCTCCTCCGCTCCATGTACCTTCATCCTTTTCTTTCGTGGTTTAACGAGCAATTATCTCGAGACGAAGGAACGGAGAAAGTGAATCGCGTCTCCTTTCGAAATCTTGCGAGGCCGTTTCGTCTCGGAAATGGGGATTTACGAGCGCTTCCGTGTCGATCGGAATTCCAAGGAAATAAACGAGGGTGATTCTTAGCTGCTTCAGTAGGAAGCAACGAGTCTTCTTCGATGAAATCGTATTTATCAATAAGAAAAGGGAGATTGGAATAAGTAGAGGATCTGAGCCCTCTTACACAATTCGACTAATATTGTTTCTGAGATTTTACAAGTCGCAAGTCACGTTATGAACGCTATATAATAAAATCTTTGGCAGGATGGTTAATAAAACAAACGAAGATCCACGCAGGTGAATTTTACATATTACAAAATCAGTTGACTTATTTTCTTATATTTCTTTTTCTAAATTTTCTAATTGTAAAAAGATACGAGTACATTGATATTTGTTACACCCTGAGGCTTACTATAGGCCGTGTTCCTAACCGTCTCTCTGGACACTGCAGTATATGGCTGACAGATCGCCTGACATGAGCGGCAAAATGTATACAGTGTAGCGATAAACGCATAATCGGACAAGCAGCGAGTTCTAGAAACTTCGATTCGGTCGTTATTCATTCAAAAAGGGTGGCATATGCGATCAGAGACGCGAACGGTGGCGTGACCCTAGCGTGGTGGAAGTTGTTTCCAAGAGAAGACAAAGGGAAAAAAATCGAAGGGCGATCAGTCTCATTTTGAGGACTCAATCGAAATGCATCGAGAGGTTTAAACGAATAAAGTCCAGGTCGCTTAGTCTAACGAACATATCGAGAAATATCATAAAGTCGGGTCAAATTACTGCAATAAACCAACTGCATCATTGTTAATTCATTTGTGACGTGTTCATTATAATTTTAAATATTGTTGGAAATAGAAGTTTATATTAACCCTGTTAATTCAACGTTACAATCATTTTAACCACCTCTGTTATTTTAATCGAAACAGGGGAACGACGATTATCAAAATCGTAGCGAGTTTTCTTCGCGATCGTTCGTAACAATATTGTTAGTTGAATTATCGTGCAAGAAGGGCTTGGTCTATCAAACTTTACGAGAAGTCTAATCCCTTGCGTTGCAATATTTTAACCTACTATGATACATATAAGTTCCCTCGATCGAAGATGGAATCGTATGATAGAGAGATTGACCATTGTTTTCTATCCTTTGTATCCTTCGAGCAACGCCAAAGAGATATAAGAGCTTGGAATATTCGAATTAACTGGTAACCGGCTGACGAATGAAAAATAGCGAGCTCTTGGAAAATTACGAATAGCGAAAAAATGGACAGAGAAAACGAGAAAACGAACATGAAAGAATCTCTATTCACCATTATGACCAGCGTGTGTTCCGGTCTCTCTATATTGGCAGAAAGAGAACGAGTGAAAGTGAGGGGAGAGGAGGCTCGACCGAAAGAGAATCGCAAATTGAGATCGTCAATATCAATTTCGACGGGACGAGGGAGCAAAGGTGGTTCGAAGGGACGGCGTGCGAATGGAAAATAACGATTCGATGCCTGATATCTGTCGGCGCGGCTGTGATAAAATAAATTCTCCTTTGAGGCCCGGTCGCTCTGTAAAAAGGCTACCGGCTGCCAGGCATAAATATCCGAAAAAAATGCGATTCGTCAAACGACGCTCTTCGCCCGATGTTAAGAATCGATGGGGAAACGTGATATTTTCACATCCGGTTGGACGTATCCCTCAAAGAATTTACTGTTTATCCGACCCATTCGTCTTCGGGCAGCATTCTTCGAGTTTTCCGAAGTCTCGATAGTTCCTACAGCTTTGTCTTTGTTATTGTGCCATGAAAATGATGATCGAAATAAATGTTGTTTCGTTGAGCCGATCGATTTCGCTACAGATCGATCCTCGTGTAGAAATTCCTCTTATAATTCAACTAATACACGTCTGATATCTCAACACGTTTTTAAATCAAATTAATCGGATGAAAACTAACACCGTGTTACGTGCAAAATATTGTATTCGTTGATCTTTGAACCGAAGAATAAACGCGAGAGTCGAAGTTGAAATTAGAATCTTGAATGGAAATCATAACGCGTGTTACAAGTGTAAGTTGATTAAAATAGCATGGAAAGTAAAGACGAAGGTTGCTTTTCGACGGAAGAGATGAATAAACCGGTGGTTTATGCCGTTAAAGGTGATTGATTTTGTTTAAAGGATTTTTCGAAACAATACGGTTGTCGAGGGATCTGGATTTCAACGAAATCTCGTAGAAAAGTTGATTCATGGTAGGTTAATTCGCAATATTTTTCATGTAACTTTCAACGAGCTGTTATTTTGACGGATCGCTCGGATGCTTATTCGATTTATCGCAAATATTTGCAATTCTTCAAGGTGCCAGGAAGAAATGAAACGTAAAAATACGTAGGTTGGATGAAAGAATACTCGTTAAACGAGTTGATGTTGTTCGAACGAGTCACGAATGTGCAGGATGCAATAGAAGACGAGAACGAACAAGATCTCTTTTAGAAAAAGAAAATAAATATGTAAAAATAGAAACTCTTCTGATCTCTGTCAAGGTTGATGCATGGGTCTACGTTAACTAAACTTCTTTTACTTCACTCCCTACAGTACGCTTTGAAAATATTTGATCGGATATCGAATATGAAAATAAAAAACTCGTATAAAAATGACGTTTTACGAGACATCTTTGAATAGCAAGTTGCAATAAAAATGTCCGATTTTGGAATGCGCATAAAAATCATTAAAAAAATAAAATGAAGAATTTAAACGCCACCTTCGCTTAACAAGCGAGCGAAGATAGAAGCGAATAATTTATAAATAAATAATTTATCGTTTGGAAAATATCTCGTTATAATACATTATCGTCCTGCGCTTGAGAAAATAAAAGATCACAGAAAATCGATGTTCGGACGAAATCATTCATTCACGTAGCGACCAATGAATGACGCGCCGGTCCTGAACTTTTTCCTAGCAATTTAAAAGTTCAGCGTCGCTGCCAAAATAAACGCGTCGCAAATAAAACCTCGTCGGTGTATCGTGCCGTTCAGAGGAGACAGAAGAAGAAGAAGAGGAAGAAAAGGACTTACTTTTGAATTATGTTCCCAGCAGAAACGACAAGGTTGCCGGTCGAAACGTAAACGTGATAAAACACGCGCTATAACCGTCAGCTGGATGATGCGGGTAGATGCAGTACTCACGATTGCATCGTTCTCGTTTCTTCTCCATTTTCTACCTCCTACTGTTCCAACGTCGTCTCTTTTCTCCTGGAAAATCTTCCTGGATCGTAAAGTGGATACCTGTGTATTCGCCAGCTTTTAGAGATTCCGGATAGATCCCGCGGAAGCAATGGAAAATATGCTGGTCGACGAGCTTTAGCCGTGTTCACGACTAATATAAATTCTTACAAAAGTAATAGATAAATTTATTTTATAGCCAGTATTTCGTTTGATGTTCCTCTTTTCGTTCTTCATATTGTCGTTTCTCTTCTTCCGTTCGACCCTGATGAGTCATTTCTGAGAAAATCACATCTCTTTGTCACAAACGTCGCTCAATCTTTCCCGTTAAAAGTTCTTCGAAGACACAGAGAATTCGAAATAAATCTTGATCGCACCAAGATCGTGTTTGATCTATCGAGATAGACTGCAATAAACGGAAGCTCGAACGACTCTACTCCGGCCAGTGGTGTTTCCTATGTAGCTGCAAAGTTTCTCATAAATTGCAATCGTAATATCTAGCACTTTGAACGTTTCTTCCTTTCCTTTTTTCATTATTTCACGCTGATTATATAAAGAACATCCATATAATAATAACGTCCAGACGAAATGGTCCTCATTAAACATGTTCCGCGTTACGAGTGTAACGAGCGATCGAACCATGCATCGGTGTGTCGTTTCCAGATCTTTTTTTCTTCCTCTTTCTTTCTCTCTTCTTCTTTTTCTATTTTTCTTTTTTTTTTTTTTTATTAGATGCCGTCGATATTTTCAGTCTCAGACAGACACTAACAATCCATATTCACCCCTCTGTCTCGTTACGTCAATTAACACGTAGCTGGATCCGCGATCCTACTTTCTTTCCAAACGCGGCGAGTGGCATTAATTTGAAGCGTCGAACAAAAATACGAATGGCTGTCCGCTTCAAATGACTTTACTTCGCCCTTCCTACGCCTCGGCTCGATGGAAAACCCACCCTTCTCAATTTCGTGCTCGATCTTTCAAACTGTTCATCGACTCGTTTCTCCACAAATTTTCTAGCAACGACGTAGCACGGAGGATGCAATCCTCGAGTGAGATGGTAGAAATAGACCGAAATGCGGCCTTCTACGTTAAAATATACCTCAAACTTAACACCAAACCATAGAACACGATACGTGGTATTAAAAATATTTTTGCTTGTATTTCTGTGCCTAAAATCAAGTGTGACTCATACTTATGCTTATCGACAAAATTATTCCGAACAGTAATTTTTACAATATACATCTTAATATTTTTATCTTCTAACGAAGCGTTTTCCATTTTTACCAGACTCTACATTTCATTTTCACAGTATCAAACAATTGACACGAACCAAGTGCGCGTTATTCTGTAAAATTACTCAATGCATCAGTCGTCATGATGCTCCACGTATAGCAAGTAGCAGATCAAAACAAAAGATGATAAAACATCAAAGATAGACTGTTTCACTTGACCATGATCCAAGTGCAGTAAACGAACACTATTGATAAACAGAAATGGTGAAATCTTAAAAGAGGAATAAGGGGTATATAAAACTTGACCATTATCCGTCGCTGTCCTTGCTTCTTGCTCGTCGTTTGGCATACAAAGCCGATTCGACGGGGCTTTGATCGGTCAAGTACGTTCTCAAAAATCTTCTCTTTCATGTTCTCCTCGCCTTTCAAGCGTTCATCGTGTACCGTGGTTCTTGGGTGCAGCTGTTCCCGCACAGGTGATCGACCGTTTGTTTGCATTCCGCTGTTCGATGGGCCTTCATGCTTATCACGCGCCTCCATGTTTTCCACCACGGTGAAAGGTTCATCCTGCACGCGCGAGTTCACATTCTGCATTCGTGGACGCGTGTCTAATTTGCTTTCTTCGCATATCATTATAGCTGTAGAGATTTTTCATGCGCCGATCGTTCTGCGAATTCGTTGTTTGGATTGAAACCATCGGCCCGCGGTGCAGCCCGATGAATTTTTCAGTAGTCTCCGCACGATAAAATTTTCATCCGAATAATAATCGACGAACCGGTACTAACCGTACATACTCGTATAACGGTGGATCGATAATAAAAGCCTTGCATCATTGATGACGAAATCCCGACGATATTTCCATCAGTCTGCGTTCGTACCCATGTCACGTCTTGTTGACTATTGTTCCAATTTGAAAGACAAATAATTCTACACGTGGCAATATCAGATTTGTCGCTGGACTTGTTAGACGTCTGTGCTATCCAAGACGTGGAGATTCAGCGTTAAGTAAGCAACGATTTTTTTTTTATTGTGAAAAATTAAATAATAATTATAAGCTTTAGATTTGTTACTATACTTGTCTGATATCTGCTATGTTTTTATATTGACATGGAAAATAGTAAAAAGAGCGACTTTAAAAGAGCTATGTATAGAGCGGAATAAAATTTATCCTCCAGCTGTTACAAATAGTTAATTGATTTCAAATAAGATATAGTAAAATCTAATCGACAGACGGTGCATTAAGATTATGTTTCTGCCTTTGATGGTTTTATTTCCGCTGCACGTTAAACCGTAATTATCATAATACGTATGCGTAACATGGTCGCGTGGCATCTCGTAATAGCTGGATGCAAGAATCTTCTATTTTCGAGGCGCCGCCTAATTGTTACGAGCGGGGAATATGCAAACATCTCGCGGCTTGCAACCGGTGGTGGTTCAAAAATAACGTGGCGATCAACCACGACGAGAGAGCGGAGAGGTAAGCAAAGCGGAAAAGCGGCGAGAGAGTTGCCGTTCTCGCGTGGAAACGGCTGAGTCGACCTGATTCCAACTTACTTCCATGGGCCAGTTTCGCACATGGCAACCTGCTAAATGTGGCATCGGGAGGGATCGATTATAAAAGACGAATCGGTGAGGCGAATTTCGTATTAAAATTTTAAAGTTTTCGATGGATTCCAGACTCGAAAAAATTGGATACACCAAGAATTAAACATTAAGATAAAGGCTTCGGAAATTCTTGGCTACAGCACGCTATATAGATTTGGGCAATTAAGGATCTGTATACAAAATTTGAAATATCAAAGATAAAAAAAAAAAAAAATAACGCGTTAGAAATTGTCTACTATAACGCACTATACAAATTTTATCGACGTTCGATTATACGTTACAAGTTGCGGAAGCATTGTAACGGCGATAATAAAGATTGGGCAACCACGAAAGTACTGAAATGGGGAATGCTAGGAGGAAAAGAGGACTCCGTGGCCTTTATAACGCTATAATTTCGCGACACGACACCGTAACGGGCTGCGAATACTCAACCGGAACGAATTAATAATGCTTTGACTTCGACCACAATGCGATGCATACATTACTCGTGGCGGCGCAACGTGTCACGCTGAACAAACGGATACGTTTGCGGCCTGATTTATGTTCATCGTAATTGAACGCAGCGCTAATTGAATCGGGTCGCTTTTTGTCGCCGGAAATTCGTCGCGGTACCTGTGGCGTCGCGGCTGAACGATATCCCCGTAACACGAATAAAACAGCATCTTTACGAAACATGAAAAATAACGTTCCTATATTCTCCGCGTATAACGAGGAAGATAAATGTGCAGAGAATTTTCTTAAACCAACGTGTATCTCCATAGATCTCTGAATCACTGCCTTGTCATTCCTCGTTCTTTGAATTCAAGGTACAATAACCGTCATAAATCAAGCAGGCCAGACCCAAAAAATTCCTTTCACGCGCAACTGATAATAAATGCTTAAGATTCTCCGAGCAAAGTGTCAACTACGCGAACCCGTATTCCCTGGGATGATCGCTTTAACCAATTTAATTATCCAAAGCATCGACGAATCTCCCTAAATTTTAATCGACCCTGTGGATTCTTTTAACAGTTCGATTGATTTCTAGAGATAGTACCATAAAATCGCTTTAGATCCGAGGAAAGTGCAAACGTTTGAAATATCAAAGCTTGGAATTTGTTTCGTAAAAATAAAGATACGAATTTGTAAAAAAGATCCGAGATCCAATAGGCAATTTCGACCGGAGTCTCCTGTAGAGTTTCTAACGCGACTTCTTCGAGCATTCGATCATCTTCAAACTAAATACTCATTTCCTAGCTCTGACGAGGATCTAATGTTTCTGTTTCAGTGCCGCACTGGGCCGTGTGTGCATGAAGCTGGTGGTCGTGATGGGCGTCACCTGGGTAGCCGACGTGGTCTCGTGGGCAGTCGGTGGTCCTCAATACATCTGGTACTTCACCGACATGATAAACGCGTTCCAGGGCGTGCTGATCTTCGCGGTAGTTGGCTGCCAACCCCAGGTCCGCGCCGCCTTGAAAAGGATCTGCAACAGGAACCCGAGGACCAACGCTGGAAGGCAGGGAAACGGACTGAGTACCACCAGTCACGGGATGCCCAGCATGGGCGACAGCGTCATTCAGAATCCGAGCACGAAGACCGCTCCGCTGGAAACCATCTGCTAAGCGACTTCTCTGACCTGCCGCTTCCGACAGTCGAGCTTCTCTGACGGCGTGCTTGCTCTGTTTAGTCCGTTGGAACCGTCGCTGTCGGTCAGTTTAGAGTTACTCGACTCGCAAGCAGAGAGATCGAGACAGGATTCAGTGGACGGGAAGTCGAAAGCGTGTGTTGGAAAGAGGCAGATTCACGAATCTCGTGAAACATGTAAAACAGACGCGGAAGTCCACGAAGCGGAAGAACACTGTATACGAAGCGACCAGCGTGAAAAGCATCGCATTGATGGATCACTACCAAGAAGCAACATTCTCTTTTCTCTGTTCCATAGTTGGTGCGATTCTTAATACAAACACCGTTGATTCTTAATAATACGATCGTCTTCGAAGGAGACAGAGAAAAGCTTCTATGTCTAGTATCCGTGCCCGATTCGCGTTGCAGGGTTGACGACCTCGAGGCCGTGAACTTGAAATAACCGGACTTCCCCGTTCCGGATGACTTTGTGACTCGACGAGTGCCGTTTCACGAACATTGCCCACAAGTAGGCCCGTCGAAGTAGGACTCGACTCGCGTCAAAAATCCTCGTCTACCGAGAAAAGAGGTCGTCGACCTTGGGAGAAGAAGTACAGTCGCCAAGAACGCGTTTGCTCGCCGCTCGTGTCCCCGTGGACTAAACGCGGGGAAAGCGGTAGAACGCGCGAGCTGTCACTTTGAATGGTTGATTGTCTCGACAGGGAACACAATAGTGAACAGAGAAAACAAGGCGACGCGACAAATATTCATAGAGACACCCGTCCTGGTTCGAGCCTCTCTCGAGGGAAACCCGCGTTCCCAGCGACTCTCGGTCCAGCTTTCACTCGCGTCGAATCTCCTGTTATCGTTGCAATTTGTAATTCGCCCTACCCTCCTCTGGGTTCGTCCGTCTTTTCATCTCTCTAACGGTGATTCGACGCGAGAGTTGCGTTGTTCGTTGTCATGATCGTCCAGAGAATCGTCGTCGAATCAACCAGGCCGCCGTTAACGCGCGTAGGAGCAACCAGTCACTGTCCATCGATTATACCGCTAAGCGAAGTTAACGAGATGATGTGTGGCCGATACGAGACACGCTATTTCGGTATTAACAAACGGCGCCGGACGAGATCGATTACGAGAGAATTTTTCGCGCGACAGTAAATACGATCATCGATATTAATACATCGTCGGCCGTTTTGCTCGTTTTTAGTCGCGACGACTCTGTACTTCCAGACTGTACTTCGTCTGACATTCTGCTATTCGCGATCACGCGTCGATTCTACAAATAAATGACACGTCGAGACCATGAAAATTTCCCAATAAACGAACGACGTGTGTGACGTGTCCGATCGATGAAATCGCGACGACCTTGACCCGTGTTAGCGAGCACGCATCAGGTGAATCCGGAACTTTCTTTCGCGTCTCGTTCTTCGTTATTCATCGGACGTGCTTAAGGCCACGAGCGATCCCTCTTCAATTTCCTTCGGCATAAATTTGCATCAGCCAACTACAATCGTGGCTACCATTAACGCGTTGCATTAGGAGTCTTGTAGCGTAGTCTCGTCGACGTCAGTCGCGCATCATTTTCTTGAAATACATTCAACGTCTCTTTATTCCACTTCTTTCGTACGACTGCTGGATCATCGACGACTCACTTTTATCGATCCACGGCGTTAATGGCGTTCTTTCGATCATGCTATCTCGACAATGGACCGTGAAAAACACAGAGGGGCTCGACGAAAAGTAACAACACTGCCAAAATCAATATCGATGACAAAACTCGAAGCAATTTTTTCGCCTCATGTTGCAGCAATTTTGATGAGACTTTACAATATCGCTAGTTTGATCGTAAACACAACGAAGCATCGTTCGCACATCTCCGTTAGGGTAAACGATATTCTTTTTGATACTTTTAATACCGTGAAAATGATTTTACACAGATGATATATAGGGACAATGTGAGTCGATCTAAAAAGCAATCAGTTCAATTGGAGAATCGAACGAGGAGAGTGTTTTTTTTTTTTGTACAGGTGAGTCACGCTTTCACGAAGTCATACGTAGGTAGGTCAGGGCATAATGGACGACAACTCGTGACAATACACACTAGGAATTCAATGCCTTCTGAAATGCCTTCCAAACGTGGTGTTCAACGTGCCGAATTGTATACAATGGGAAACCAGACGGAGACCAGATGAAGTCTCCTGTCTCTTTCGGTTCTCGCATCGCGTGCGACCGTGCGAGATTACCATTTCTCCAAGCGATTTCCGGCGTAACTTCCGATGACATTCCACGACAGATTCATTCACCTTGTAGCGATGAATTAATCACAATTACGCGTCAGTGTATAATAAAATCACGACAAGCGAGGAATATTGATTTTCTTAATTTTTTATCAATTTGCAAAACTATTTCTTTACGTTATAGTCTTCTCCTCTTTTTTCTTTTTTTTTCACCAGTTCAATTTCAAATCAAGTGCTGAGTCGTTGCGAATGTCATGGGAAATCGCTGAGTGCGATAACACGCACCGCATAAAAACCGTCTCACGTCTGCGTAGAATTAGTACCTCGCACTCGAGTTTGCTATTCTTTAGACCACACGTTCGCGTAACTCTCAACGCGCGAGCGGGAGTAAAGTAATCATTGTCATTGTTTCTTCAGGTGCATCCAAGAGACTGAGCCATGTACCCCTCCGCTCATGTTAATCGGAAACTATCTGAATTCTCTGCGAAGATACTCCACCACTGTTTTCTAAACAGACCTTCCTGCCTGAAATGGTACCAAAGCTTACGCGTAGACTCAATTTCTCAACAACGTTTAAATCGAAAGCTTCTCCTTTTAGAAAAACCTTATGAGAATTTATATGATCTTCGTAGAGTGACAGATCGTTTCTAAAACCATATTAGTTCCTTTTCTTCTTGTATGAATGAGAGTGGAGCGCAAAGTCGTCAAAGTTTCGTCGATAAATATCACGTGTTCGGAAACGGAAATCCTTAAATCTTTCATCTCTCGTAAATAATGAAACGCGTAATTGTTCGATTCCTTGTCGACATTGTTGTCCATGCCGCGTGCGTGTCGTGCCTGCGTGTACGTAGCGAGTAATTACGTGACAATGCGAGCGTGTGAACGATACTGTGTAATTAGCGTATTAACGAGCAGTAACTTCATTATAAATCCCTTGCTGTGTATAATCGCGGCCGAACAATGCGTAACGAGCCGGCGACAGTCGTAGCAGCTTTTCCGTTTCGTCCGCTCGTAATTCATCGCGATGTGGACTAAGCTATCGCGTTTATTTTGCATCTGGCTCGATGACGCGAGTTCAAGGATCAATTAATCTCGCTGGTGATCGAGTCTGCGACAAATCGACGATCGTCGAGCTCGTACGCATCGATCGTTCCCCGTCATTGCATCTCCTTGTAGATAAACATTTTCTTGTCATTATGTTACTTGTAATTATACGTTAAGCGCATATAAGTTATTCGTATCCGTCGTACGCAACCAGCTACAAGATTTAAGAATAATACAAACCACTTTGAGAAATTGTTGCTGGTCGTAAGGATGGATCTCGATGTACATTAATTCAACATTCAGTGTACTCGACGATAATTCGTTAGGTAGTTAGGGTAATCGATGAGCAAAGAGGAGGAGCAGCGTAGCCTTAAAACTAATTTATTCGGAGTAGTCGTTGTTGACGTATGAACAATAAGAGAAACGTAACATATAGTATACACGTACATACACGTAAACGTATAAACATACACGGTAACTTGCCAGTATAGAGAATTAGAATTAAGAAGGGAACACGTGAATCACAGCGAGAGCACGATGGAGATCGTGGCAAGAGAAAAGGAAAAAGAACGGCTCTGGCGATCGTTCCGCGGGCAAAATACCCGCGATCGGCCAACGCGTTTAAACGGTTATTGAGGACCGCGTGCCTTCGCGTAATTTACGTGCGTGCATTCGCAGCGCGGAAAATCCAATGTTGAATTTAACATGGAGAACGCTCCCAACCACGGTGAAACGCGCTTGGTATGACAACCGTGGTCATTGGGATAGATTAGAAAGTCATGAATTTGAAATTTTATAGAAAATACATTGTCCAAAATTAAACGATTAACACTAATTTAAGGCTATTTATAATCGATTCGACATTGGATTCTTCGCGAGGTAGGAAATTTCGTAAATTTGGCCAAAATAGTTCTTCACTTTTTGTATATTTTTTACCGTGATAGATGAAGGATAAAACGAAGGATTGTTGTGCGGAAACTGTTATATCGAGAAGAGGAAGGTTGATTCTTCGGAGACACGGAGGCTATTATAGGGAGACAATAGTATTAACTCGTCGTGCGATTTAGAGGACGAGTTTGTGGCGAGCTCGTTTTGGCTCGATTAACCATGTAGAGAGAACAGCAGAATTACCATGGTAGAGAAATTTATAATTACAACGACCCTGTACTACGGCCGATCGTACACCATTCCTGTACAATGTATCGTAACAGTATTTACTATTGCACTAATGGTAATAAAGAATAACTGTTAGTACATGTTTTGTTGCTGTTTAAAACTTCGATTTATTTTCTAATCCTTATATGTCCTCAAATTATTCTACTTTCTTAATTTGTTTTAGTTCTTTGTAGACAAGTAAGGAACATCGTCAAATTTCTACGATATATAGATGTCAAAGTAGCCCTCATCTTCTCGATCTTCAAAAGCAATAAATTTCATTTAATTCGTTATAAAATTTGAAGTGATGCGAGGGTACGTCGCGCGTGCCTACAGCGAGTAAATTGATTACGCGAGTAATCTCGTAACGACGTTTACCCTGGGTATGCTTCATCAATTCGGTAGTGAGAAGTTTGAAGCTGGACGAACCCCTCTTAATTCAATCAGGCAAACTTCCCTGCTATGGACTCTGACATTAGTTGCGCCAGCCGAAATGGAAACTTCGACCGCATTGTAAGTTAGAGACAATTACTCTAGTCTTATTAAACGAGCGTATTTCACAAGTAGCCGCAATTGAGTTTCGTCTCTTCCGCGTAAATTCTCACTGTGGGATTCGTATGCGAACCAACCGATGCTGACACGTGAGGTATTAATAATTTCGTAGTGTTTCGAAATTCAAGTAAACACGGAGTTTCGATAATACTTGTCAAACGGTAAGCAAGTTTCTGTTTAAGGAAGATTGATGGTTGCTGGCACGATACATCCGGTGGTTAAACAGGAGGGCAACAACCTTCTATTTGTTCTACTCTTAAGACGAACGTTTAAGGCTGATAGTTGAGTGACATCTTAAGAATTGGGGTCCGTCTTCGAGTCTGAATAGACTCCAACTTGTTTAGTTCCAGACGTGCGTGTAAACGATTTTCAATGGGTTTTTTTGTTGTTGATATGCACACAATAAATAAACATACGTAATCGGCTATTTATTTTAGTTAATTTGTTATTAAAGTTGATTTGCTATACTGTACATCTTTCTGTATATTTTTCCGTATATAATTAATTAAACGCAAAATAGCAGGTGGAGTGACTCCTTGAATACGACTGGCTGCAGCAATCTATGCAGAAGAAATAATAAGGGTAATGATAGCGAAAATTAAGAAGATTTATTTCTATACTTACTGTATATGGTTTAAACTCAGAGAGTTTTTCTCTTTCCTCCAGGGATAAACTTAATTGAGGTCTGTCGGAACACATTCAGTCATTAGTAAAGATAACTGTAGTCGATAGATATCGCAATTTATATTTCAGATAATTTACTTACAAGCTATAGTCTATGGATAGCGGGATAAGCATCTGTTCGTTTTTGCGAATTTCACTGATTTCATTCTCCAATTTCTTTAAGGAATCTGCATACAATGCTTCTATCTATAAGATCAAATAGATGGTCATAATAAAAGATGATAAGCCGTACTGATTTAAAAATATCACTTGCAAAAATATATTGCTACCTTTAATCTTCTTGAAATAATTGGATCATCTGCAAGATGTCTAAAGCGGTCAGGAAATGCTTTTATCAATATATCAATGTCATAAAACTGTATTATATCAAAAGCAGATCTTAAATTAGGATTCTTAGAAACTGGAATACCCAATAATTGACACCACTTTGCATTGTGATGAATTTCATTTTTAAACAACTCTATATTTTCTGTTAATTTGGATAAAATTGCTTCTGTTTTTATCATTCTTTCCTCTGATACGCAACCACTTTCATATCCCTTTTTGGTAAGCCTTTGATCTGCATTATCTGGTCGTAGACTTAGTCGAAATTCTGCACGACTGGTGAACATTCTATATGGTTCATTTGTACCAAGTGTAGTAAGATCATCAATGAGTACACCGATATAACCTTCTGTTCGACTTATTATCAATGGCTTTTTATTAAGAGCCTAGTAAATAGATTATTCAATGAAATAAAACAATGAATTTTTTCGTTATTAACTTAAAAAATTTATAATAAAAAATGAATGATAGAGACCTTGGCCACAGCATTAACACCTGCTACAATTCCTTGCGCAGCTGCTTCTTCGTAACCAGTTGTACCATTTATTTGCCCAGCAAGAAATAGCCCTGGAATCCTTTTGGTCTCTAACGTAACATGTAATTCTTTTGGGTCAATATAATCATACTCAACTCCATAACCTGGTCTCACTGCGCATAAGATTACAACGTTATACTAAAATATTTAAAAACATGGAATGTCAGTATATACATATGCATATCATAAAGGGAACAGATTTACCCATTTTCGCATTTTCTAATCCTGGAATACATTTAATAAGTTCTTCTTGTTTCTCTGCAGGAAGTGTACACGATAATCCTGCAGGGTATATTATGGGTGAATCTAAACCTTCAGGTTCCAGCCAAATTTGGTGTTTATGTGCATTAAACTTAAGAACTTTGCTTTCTATACTTGGACAATACCGTGGTCCTGATATCTCCTCTGTAATGTGTAAATTACAATGTATGTTATCTCTTATAATTTTTGAGACAGCTTCGTTTGTATATGTTAGATAACAATTTATTTGTTGTTCTACTGGTAACCAGACAGTATTATTCATGAATGAAAATGGCGTTGATACTTCGTCTGGTTTATGTACATCACATTTGGAAAAATCGATAGTAGATTTTTCTAACCGCGGTGGTGTACCTAGAAAAATATTTTAAAACATGAGAACATTTAGAGCCTGCAAATAAAGTATATAAAACATGATTATGACAATTACCAGTTTTTAATCTTCCCATTCTAAATCCAATTGTTTCTAACGTGTTAGCTAATCCAATGCTGGATTCATCGCCAAATCTACCAGCAGGTCTTTTTTCTAACCCAATATTAATTTGACCTTTTAGAAAAGTACCTGTTGCTATGACAACTGCATCGCTGTATATTTTTGTCCCATCCCCTGAAACACGATTTCCATAAATATTTTATTTGTTTAAAAATTAATAACATACATATATCCAATTTAAAAGAATAAGCATACTAAGAATTATTCCATGACAACTTGGAGAATCTCCCTGTACAATTAAATCTTCCACAGAGGATTCGTATATTTGTAAACCAGGTGTATTGAAAAGCTCCTTCTGTAGGTGCTTCTTATATAAGACACGGTCAATTTGAGCTCGATATCCCCATACAGCTGGCCCTTTAGAACTATTTAGGATTCTATAATTAATTCCAGAAATATCACAGATACGGCAACAAACACCGTCTAAAGCATCTACTTCTCTCATAAGGTTCCCTTTTCCAATTCCACCAAAGGATGGATTACATGACATTTCTCCTATAAAAGTATTGTCATAATTTTTATTTAATAATCTTTAATATTAAAAGAGAAACAAAAGTGATACCTATTGTGCTTTTCTTATGAGTAACTAATAATGTTTTTGCACCCATCCTAGCAGCTGCTGCACAAGCTTCTGTTCCAGCATGACCACCACCAATAACAATGACATCAAATTTGTATTGATCATTGCTTGATGAAAGATTTCTTAATAATTGAAGAAAACCTTGTCTATAATTTCTGCCTAATAGAGGCAATCTGATCTTGTTATAATTCATTTTATTACCAAAGTATTCTAGGAATAAAAAATGAAGCATTTCATTAAATATGTATTAAATGATTTATTGTAATAATTATAAATATATAATATGTGTAAAAAATATACTCATATAATGATTTTAAAAGGCAAATATATAAAGATCTATATAATACCAGCAATACATACAAATCTATGTAGAAAGTAAATATAAAAAATGAACTTTTCTTAAGATATAAAAAATTCATTACTTTCTAATTTCACAAATAAAAAATTATATGTAAGAGCATCTCTAAGTTTTGGTAATATTAACTTCTCGCATATAGTTTCTTTATTTGTAAAGTTCATATTCATATATTTCAAATTATTTATAAACTCTATAACGAAGTTAAAACAATTCATTGAGATTTCATTATAATTTTCAGATTTCCACTTTGAGTCTTTTAACATTATTTTTAATGTTTCGTTCCAATGACTGTCCCAAGACGAAGGAATTACATTCATTGCAATGCAATTTGTCCATCTTGAACAATCATTTAGTATTAAACCTTCTTTGTCATATTCAAAAACAAGGCCATTCATGTTAGTTATTCCTATATGCAAATCATTTACGATATGATAATCAGTTAAAAAATTGCCATTAGCTGGTCTTACAACTATAGAATTTGGTTCACACGCTGCATTTTTATATGGATATGGAACAAGAAAGGGCATTATTTTATATTCTGTAATACATAATTGACAAATTGGGCATATTTCTGGAACAGTTTTACAGAATATGCTTTTTGAACAACAATGACGAAAACACAATATTTTCGAATCACAAGCCATAATTTTTTAACTAATATCAACAATATAGTTTTGTCTCAAATGATGACAATGTATACAAGATGTTAGGTTATATCGCACAGTTTAATGACGAATGAAGTTATCTAGAAAAACACGATCAAAATCCTGCTCTCTAAATCTCATTTTTTACGCATGCGATAAGGGCTACAAACGAAACAACCTATTTTAAATAAAAAAAAGGATAATGTAAATTATATTTGTAACAGAGTAGCACGATTTCGAGAAAGTACATTACCTGTTATAATTTACTATATTTTATCATTAATATACATATATTCAACTTTAATTTATTTTTTTATATGCATATTTATATTTTTACACGGTTCTCAACAAATACTTCCATGCCTCCATATTTTTATCAATAAGATCAAAACCAGAAGATCATCATTAATTGCTTATTACATATGTCATCATGTACTATACCGCCGACGAGGTACAATCTGAATCAGAATCATATAAGAAAACTGTGGTCTGGTCCACGATCATATAAGCGGATTTCGTAATTAGGCTAAACCGTTCAAAATTTGAGTCGTGTGTAGGCATGAAAAATTAAAATCAAAGGTCAATAAAGGCAGAGACAACAAGATCTGGGCTATTTTTACACAATGAAGTTACGCGATGAATCCTAATTTCTCGATTGAAGTGCCCTACTGCGGAGAAATTAACGAACATCGTTCGATCACTAAGAGCCTTATCTCCTCCATTAGAGTTTCAGATCTGTGTATATGATCGTGTGATGAGAACCTTCTTATCTTCCATGTTGATTTTTCACAATTAATTACGACTCAATTTTTGGACGGTTACCCTAGGTTCCGGTATGACTGTCGAGACTTACAATCCTATTCTTAGTCAATGTTATCGTGCCGTTTGTTCCTTTCATCGGGAATCGAGTCTCAACCGACAAGTCGAGAGACAATCGGGTCCAGGCTATTGTTACACGATGGCGTTAGTCAACCAACCCTCGTTCGATTAGAGCGCCTTACTGCGGATAAATTGAACAACATTTGCTGCTGTCTAAGAGCCTTATCCTTCCCAAGGAGTAACCAGACCTGTGTATACGACCGTGGTTCTGTCTTATACGTGCCTATAGCACAGACGAGGTTTTGCACCTCGTTAGTGCCTATACCTTATTTATAACTTTATGATAATGTCATATTAGAAGTTAGTTCTAATTCCAATTGCTGTAGGTACCGTAATCTCATTCTGCGCTGATTCGGTAACGTTGGAAATGACACTAAAATGGTAAATGGACTCTAGTGACTCCGAAACCGTGAACAAAAAGGTACGTTGGGTAATAGAACTATTTTGCACTTTGTTGGTGCTAATAGATCTATTATATACCTGATCGATGGCTGTATATTCGTCTATGTACAAACAAGTTTATCTATTATCAACTAATCGTAATTGAAAAGTAAATGTTGTACTTTATCCATTGCAGGTAATAATTAATTAAAGAATTATTTTACATACAGTGATAAATACATATTCATACATATTGTTATATTCCTATATCATGATTAAGCATCTCGAAAACAGATATCTCTTATTTAAAATACATGGATTCCATTCTCACGAGTGTTTAAGATTTTATCTAAATCCATATATGATATAATGATTTAATAGTTTCATATACACATATAAACACATAAAAATTTGTGTAGTCCTCTTTTATTAATCGGAAACATTTTTATTTCAGCGCTCATTTTCACTTGCAATTTCGGATCAATGATACAGTCTGGGATTTGAAATACCACTAATATTACTCTTGACTAGCGCGTTCCCGCCCTTCCCCCACCATTTAGTTCAGGCGCGTGCCGCGCAGCGCGGTAGCGCTGCTATAGTAGCAGCTGATCTATGGTACGATGTGGAGCAGTCGTGTTCGTACCGCGTTTCGTAGTGTGTTCGTACCGGTACGGTTATACGACGTTTATGTTCGACTCTCGGTTTCGTCGCAGTGATTATCGTGTACCGTACTCGTGACAAGTGACTGTACCAAATCTGGTATTCCGACCGATTCTTTTGCTGACACATTGCGAAACGGTGAAAGGCAGAAGAGGACGAGCAGGAGAGGACAACGAGACGAAGGACGAGTAAGGAGTATCAGCCACAACGCGTTTACCAGGAAAGATCGGTGAGTTTTAATTCCACTTTGTTTGACATATACGAGCATAACTGTGCGCAAAAATACATCGTGGATAGTCGGAAAGATGGCTGCAATCGTGACACGTGCTTTGAAATTACTCTTGAGGACCATCGTACAAGGCGCACACGTGAGACTTGCGTACCCTTTCGAGGTGACTGACACCTGATGCGTCAATGACCATACCACGCGTATGAGTCGCGTGTACCTCGCTTCTCCGTTTCGCGATTCCGACTCCGTTTGAATTTAATAGAATCATATTTACGAATGCTTTCTATGAATACAGTATGACTCGCGTACGAAACAAAATACATCGGCATGCTTTTCGCGATTATCATGTCGCCAAGCGGACCGGAGATAGGTTATGTCACAGATGCCAGCCAGCATTTTTTTAACCGTGGGATTCACGGGAGTGGTGAGTCTCATAGTCTCACGATAGATAATTCTAATACGTATATACGTGTGTGTATGCTTAATGCAATGCATCTTAGGTCATCGATACGTTATTCAGTGACGCGTCGTGCTCTTTGTCAAATTTATCCATTATCGAAATTTGCTCTGTTTTAATGTTTAACGTATAGTTCAGGGTCACGCACCTGCCGAATAGACCAATGTGTATACAGATTATAAACTCGTAGCTTCCGGATTAATCATTTTCTTATACCGAATAATGCATAATCATAGCAGAAATCGAGAGCATATATTTCATATTACATATCGTATTTCTTATAAACATAAATATCGAAAGAGAAGTTGTAACGATCTTATTTTACTACTAGAGTATTTTTGCACGATAATTTATTAACTAATAATATCAGTGATTTGACAAGTTACAAACTTCTTCTTTATAATTTTACAATCTTATGTCAAGTAGGATAATCAAGAGCTATTCTTACACAATAATTTACCAATTGATAACGTAAGAGAATTTGTTAGCGTTTATAATTTGTAACTTGTTAAATTTCGCTGATAGTAGTACAATCGTATAGAACGTAGAATCAACCTAGGAGACGTATATATCGATTTTTTGTCAGACATTCCATTCTCTGTTCATTCAATAACATCCTTACACTGTTCCGTTAACTCCTAAGTCGATCGTCGCAGACTGGTACATAATATTTACTGCTAGAACGGCAATGAAAATAGCCGCTAGATATTTCGCTGCTACGAGTGGCGTTTAGCTGTAGACGAATTATCCTTGTCATGCGATTTCACCGAGAAGAGGGCGTCATTAGCATCCGGTTCGAATGCATTGTGATATTTACCGAATTCACGCTTTGTTCACCTTAACGCGTTACGAAACCTGCATTCCCTGACCTTTAGCCCTTTTAAGAGTAGGTCTACGTTTACGTGTATTATTCAATCAGACTGTACACCGGTAATTTATATGTATAATATCTTTATGTTCTACTAATATGTTAAAATTTATTTTCGTTTATACGGATCCGAGGAAACCCACAAGATTAAATGAATTTTGTTATCACGTAGAGTAAAAATGTATATATATATTTCTTTTTTTCGTTTCGTGGCGGAGGTTAATGTACTGCAACTATTTCTTTCAAAATCTTCATCTATTTATTCTTTTTATTTTATATCGAGTTGAATGATAAGATTGTCGATCTTTCACCAATATATATATATCAAAGAATGTTATAAAAATACAACGTAATGTATTCTTCGCGAAGTTCAATATCTTTTAATATCAATCTTTTTTTATCCTAATATCTTTTCAATTTCTATCTTAATAACAATGTCGCCTTGTTTCGTATTCTCGGTCGTTGATGTTTAATAATGACACGAGGAGGAGAAGGAGAGTATTGATCAAAATAAACATAAAACTGCTTATGAAAACGAAAAAGTGGAAGAAGGAAAAAGAAACACGTAAAACTATAAAAACGCGTGTACGTGTGTTACGCCGGCGAAATCTACCATTATTTCCAACGACGAATTTTGCTGCAGGGCCGCACGCGTGCGCTCGTGCACACGCTTCACCGGCGAAACTTTATGGAAATTTCGGAGCGGTTACGCTCGCCCCCGAGTGCTTCGTTTAAATTTCATTATCTCGAACACCGGCTAAATGACACGTCTCTCGTTCCCAGCGACGACACCAAAACTTACCTCGTCCCCGTTGGAAACGAATTACGTGATAACAATTGTCGTTCGAGTGTTCGTTATTGCTTGCTATTCGTATCCACAAGGTATAAATAAAGGGTAGAACAAGAGAAAATTACATTTTATTTTTACCTCTTAGTTTGTTTAAAATTTTCCATATATTCTTTTCCATTTTGTTAGAAAGTTCTTAGATTATTCATCGTTATCGTTTACTAATAGTAACAACTACAGGATAACAATAGGAAGTGGAATAGGAATGCATGGAAAGATGTGAAATTTCATTTTTACCTCTATTTTACATTGCGATTATTTCTCGTTATTATTCGTTAATTGTATCAACAAGGCGTTCTCACGATACATGGACAAACATAACGTTTAATTGCTATCTTTAATTTTTCCACAAATTTTCGATATTCCTTGCTATTTTATTCGACCATTTGTTCATCATTGGCCTGCGTAAAATTCCGTCGATAACGTAGACATTTTTTTTTTATAATTGATTTAATTGGCCGGCCAGGAAGGTTTCTACGTAAATAGTTATATTGTAAATAATGGTAACGCGAACGCGCGTTTTGAATCATCAACACCGTACCCGAATGTGTACAATGGACCGGTTTCCGATATTTGAACGCGATACACCTTCCGCGGTCGACGAGCTTTGTCCATAAATCAGGAAGTGCACGCGAGTACACAGTGCGGATGGTTACACCCTCTCGTAATGCGCTCGTACACGCTTGAAAAATCATAGGCGGCTTTAATGTTTTTCGAGGGGACCAACGTGGTTATCGCAACACCCGCTGCGTAACTTTGCATTTTATTGAATGTTCTTCGTTACATGACAAAGTGGAAACTAAAAAATGTAGCGAGATGTAACATGGCAATTCGAGTATTTATATATTTCTCCGCTATATTACCCAAACGTTTACAGAACGAATTCGTTTGAAAATTGAGTTTCTTGTCAAATATAGATACAATCTGTCATTTAACGTGAAATAATATTTGACAAAAGTAATAATTGACAAAGAAACAATCTATGTATTCGAAACTCTGCGTACATTTGCTAATATTATTTGTACCTTAACGTAGCGTTAGAACGTTCGTAACACACGGGTAGTTGGTTGCTTATAGCGCTTTGTGTACTTTGTACATCTACCAAACGAATGAAGTCTACTATAGCGTCCACGTACATCGCTAACGATATTTTAACGTGATATCGGCTGGTATTCGTTAAAACTCCATCGAAATTCGACATAAATCATCGACAATAATCGTGTCACGACCGGCTCACTTCAAAACCGATGGACTGATGACGGAGATAAAGATGTGGCGGTACTCGGCAACAATGTATATCGCCGAAGCGAAGTGCCTAATGAACCATTAATATCCCAACGGTTCTTCCGCTGAATGTTCGAAAAGAAGGCAACGGTCGCGAACGCCTAACAAACTCGAGGATAGTGGGGATATCGAGGGGCGACAAAGGAAAAATAATCGAATCCGATCAAAAGTCGAGTTGTAAGAGCTTCAGTCTTGGAAAGTCACGCCTGGAGCTCGGAAGTAAACTGTAAACAGAGTGTTAGAAAATAAATTCTCTCATTTTCTTATTTTACGTGACAATCGTTACGGATAGTCGTGTGTGTTTTTCTTTTTTATACTCATTGCCCTTAAAAATCATAGTTCGTTCAGATCTTCAAAGATATTGCACGATGCACGTAAATAGTGACTTGTTAACGAGCGTTCTTTTGGTCGTTTTCTTCGTGTTATAAACGTATTCGTCGGCTATTTAATTCTCAAAGATTTTAAGTGTTATACAAATTACACGTCATAATAATTTTACAAGTTTCCACTATATAAAACACGTCATTAAGCGTCAGGAATATTACCGATAATGCAAGAATGTCGTTTAATACTTACGTCACACTTGTTTACATTCAATCCTGAAAAGATAAAACGCAGAATGTTGATCAGTCTCGCAGTATTCCGTTCGGTCAGGGTTTCTAATGGAAAACCCGTCCAGCACTTTCGCGTCGGAGATTAATCGACTATGAAACGGCGAAACTGGTTCTCGGTTCATCGTGTAATTCCAGGCACGCGTAACACGGCCGCGCGAAACTTGAATCGCGGTCGTAAAAACGCTCTGTTATTAAAGATTGCATTCGACGTTTCGTTTCATTCATCCGGTACACGCACTTCTTGTTATTCGACCGCCGTTTCTAGCTGTCAAATTGTTATAGAGTCACGCGGTAGAAACTTTCCTTTTCTGACTACGGTATGACGTTATATCCATGGCTTTATATAAATGGCACGTCGATATAAAAACGGTATTTGCTCGTCCATATTATTACCAAGTACGTATATTATGCGATTTGTTCAATTTATTAATACGCCGTAGCGAAAAATATCGCCGTGTTTCCATAGTCGGGCAATTAATTCAACTTGTTGAATCAACCGTAGGTTCATCGTCGACTTAGATTATCCGATTTGAAGGCGAAAATCCGGAATATGCAGCGAAACGAGAATGTCAAATATGTCGAAGTGCCGATCGCTGTTGTCATAACCACGTTCGTTTAAAATATCACAGTTGTTACGACCGTTCGCGGAAAGACGCGATCGCAAAGAAAACGCGTCAGCGGGAGACGTAAATTCTCGCTACGATTCTGATAATCGACACCGCGAAAGAGTCGTTCCCCTGTTTCGGTTAAAATAACAGAGGTAGTTAAAATGATTGTAACACTGAATTAACAGGGTTAATATAAACTTCTATTTCCAACAATATTTAAAATTATAATGAACACGTCACAAATGATTTAACAGTGATACAATTAGTTTGTTATTACAATTCGACCCGACTTTATGATATTTTTCGATATATTCGTTAGACTAAGCGACCTGGATTTTATTCGTCTGAACCTCTCGATGTATTCGGTTTGAATCCTCAAATGATACTGATTGCCCTTCGATTTTTATCCTTTGTCTTCTCTCGGACACGACCCCCACCACACTAGAGTCTCGCAACCGTTCGCGCCCATGGTCACGTATGCCACCTTTTTTGTGTAGATAAAATAACGGACCGAAGGCGAATCGATGTTTCTAGAACTCGCTGCTTGACGAACTATGCGCTTGTCGCTACATTGTATATATTTTACCGTCCATGTCAGGCGATCTGTCGACGATACTGTAATACCAAGAGAGACGGTTAGGAACACGGCCTATAGTAAGCCTCGGGGCGTAACAGCGGTTAAAAGGTAGAAAGCTAGAAAAATTGAGCGAATGTCCAGCTGGACAAATTGTAAAGTACAAATTAAATGATAATAATAAAACAGAAAAAGGTAGAAAGTAAAGTAAAGGCGGCAAAGGGAAGAAAAGGGAAATCGTTTTTGCTTTTGGATAGAACGTTCGTAAAAGAAGTGGCATGAAAACGCGAGGATTAACGGCGCGCGCATTCGCGGGAGAAATTTCTTGCCGTTTACCTTCCCACGAGTGTATTTTTGCGCACGCGAATCAAACGCAAGCTTTTCCCCGCGGGCGACCTCGTTTAATAGTTCCGACGATTCGCTAACGAGGTTAACAACGAGCCGCTTGTTTCGCGTCGGAAATAGAGTTGCCCCATTTGAGCCTAAATCTTTCCGAACGTACACGCCACGTTCCTGTTCGTCGATTCTATCGATAATCGTTTTACAACGATAAAGAAAGTGACTAATAATTCGAATTTGAAAGACGAAATAAGAAATCAGGCAAATAGAAGAATTATACAGTGTTTGACACTATGTACAAGGGTTAACTTTTCGAGAATTTCTTTCGATTATTTTATTCCTACTATAAGATTTATTTATTCAGAAATATTAGAAATTAGGGTTTCCAATGATTTCCATCCTAAATGATAAGTTTATTATTGATAGATGCATCTATTCACAATAGATTTGAGGCGAGAGATATAGGTTGCTGGTCTTGTCACTGTGGCGTCGATTTCGAGAGTCGACCAGTAACCTATGGTGGCTTAAGAAGTCCACACCGATGATACGCCATGTTAATTTCCATGAAACGCCGTTTCGTGTTTGTCGTAGTGGTAGGTCCCATTTCCACACTCTTAGATTCGCGGTGATTGAAGTCTCGGTAGCACTATCACGGTCACCTTTTTCGCTGTATATCACGTCGGGGACACCAATTTAGGGTGCGGATATGTCGTGATATGTGCTGCTGGTGTATAAGATTTTTGTCTTCATCCGGGTTGGGGAATTTTCTTCCAACCATCCGGACCAAGCGCCGCTACAGATTAAACAGGAAACGATGGTTATTTAACACGAACTAAATACAGTAATGTGCTATAACTAAAACAGCTAAATAGATAATTCACAACTCACAACTAATAGTTTACAACTCGTAACAACTTGGCAACTCAACTCTCGACTCCTCACAACTCGACTCTCAGTTAACGACTGTCCGTTAATTCGTCCTTTTCCCTTAAGCATCCCTTGTCATTTCTCATAGCCTCACCATGTACGTGTTCCGTAATAGTTCTTCCACTAAACTATTCCACCGAAGGACCAAGGATACCTTGATGGGCCGCTCGGCCCATTGAAGTTTCCACAGACCCTTTTGGCCTGTCGGCACTTAGGTTTTCTCGCAACATTGTTTATGGTTCGCCGGATATTTCTTACGCAATCTGTCCACGATACTAAGCTACTGCGTGAAAATCAGCATTCGTTTCGTCCTATTTTATCCTCAACTACGATTTTCTTCACTTAATAGACGCGTGGAGGCACTCGACGACGGAACTTTCCGACGACTTCGCGACACAATGCGCTATACCATCAAAGCGTAAGGTCGACATGCCTAATGTACCATCGATATTCCTATGGTCCTTCCGAATATTCGGAAGAATTCATACGCGGCAACCGTCGCGGACGTTTAACAAACGCGTGGTTTAACAAACCCGAGCGTAGTGAGGATATCGAGGGGCAGCAAAAGAAAAGAATCTGTCCAAAGATTCATTCGGTTTTGAACAGCGAAGTGCGAAGGGTCCAGTGTAACAGCGAAGCAAATGTCACGACCGGCACACTTCAAAGCCGATGGGCCGATGGCGGAGATAAAGATGTGGCGTCACTCGGCAACAATTATATTTCGCCGAAGCGAAGTGCCTAATGAACCGTCAATATCCCAACTGTCCTTCCGCCGAATGTTCGAGAAGAAGGCGTGCGTGGCGGACGCCTAATGAACTCGAGGATAGTGGGGATATCGAGGGGTGACAAAGGAAAAATAATCGAATCCGATCGGAAGTCAAGTTGTAAGAGTCAGTCTTGTAAAGTCACGCCTGGAGCTCGGAAGTAAGTTGTAAACTGTGTTAGAAAAACATAAATTCCTTTTTTTATTTTCATCTTTAATTTCTTCTTTTTACTTTGTTTTGTTATTTTACGTAACACAAACATAGTCGAAAAGCGTGAATCGTTGATTGTTGATCGCTGGTTGTTGACTGTTGGTTGTTAAATAAACTATATTGTTGAACATTTGGAGTATTTCTTGGGCACTTACGCGTTAAACCACCTCAGATGCAATTACAAATGAATAGGAAATAAGAAAAAGAAAGCTGCAATTATCCGATCTAGACTCCAAGGATTATTCTAAAACGCATCACGAGAACAAAGACGAGTGGTATCTGTGTCAATCCGATCGCATCGAGATTTTCCAAGCGTCTTTTCATTTGTCTATTATCCAGTCAGCATTGTGCTTGATCGAACGCGATGAAGTTTTAACGCGCTTCGTTCCAACTTATTGGTCGAACTTATTATTCGCGCGGGAACACAGAATGGAATTAAAAAGAGGGCGGAAGCGGATTCAGCCACTCGAACACGGTATTGTTTCAGAAAGATCGGTATAAGCCTGTACAACACGAAGCGAGTGTTTGATTGGGTCCTGGAACGGTTCCGTGTAATCGGGACAGCGATAATTTTAATTGAAATTTCGATAGTCGAATGAACATTCCGGGATTGAAAAGGCAATTAAGATCGAATCGACGATATATCGAGCCGGGTGACGCAGGTTCGTAATCGAACTCGGTTTTGCCACCCCGCGTTCGATCTTTTGGTTGTTCCTGCGAACGATTTGGAAAATTGAACGGCGATATTCGGATCCAGTTCGTCCGATATCGTCGTTAATCACGGAAAATGGTTTTTGCCAGCTTGGTTAACGATCCTCGCCTTTCCATTCATCCGGATAGCATCGAATCGTTGCGTCGATCGAAAGCAGAGAACTGTTAAAGAACAATGAGGTGACGCGTGCACACCGTGTGCCTTATTGTGTAATTGAAGTAACATCGTTAGTGAAACTTTAGTCGCAAGCTACAATTTATTAGTATTAATAAATTCCTCTTGCATTAGATTAGCCTCCTTAGTTGAATTATCTTATCTAGCATCTTTATTACCATTTTTCGAGATACGTTAGAACATCTGAAACTTACTGTGTCTTTTTTCTCGCACGTGAAACCGTATCGGGCACAGGTTGTTGAACGAGGAAAAACAAAGGTTACATAAAGAATATAATGAAACTTTAGTCTTCTTCAGCTTTGAAATAGTACATAGAATATTTTCGCTAAGAAGAGTGGTATAGCAACAGATTTTGATAATAAAACGAATCAAATTTTCGAAGTAAATTTTACGCGCCAAAAGTTATCTAATTGTCAGTCTGAAGATGTTCTTACATTCCTGGTACGTTTGCGTGAAATAATACGTAAAAATGTATAAAATATCCAACGTGTAATGCTCATTATGATATTTACTGGATAGATCAAATCTCCGTTTAGATTCCATCTTTTCACTTGCTTCGATAAAAATATCAAATCGTATGAACATTCGTAATATATTTTATCCCAATTATCCTATTGCGATTAAACTCGAAAATTTGCGAAAGGGAATTCTACGATCTACAACTTGTAACTTGCCGCTCCGTTGATATTATTAGTTGATAAATAATAGTAGCCCGAAGAGGTTCCAGGAAGAGGAATCTGTCTTTTCTTTTAATTTACGCCATTTACACAAAACGCGAAAGTGGAGTAAGCAACCGTGTAAGGAATAATGGAACGAACGTTCCGTGCCGGGAATTTCGCGATGTGGAGTAATGAATAGAGTCGTTGTATAATAAATACATAAAGGAAGAGCGCATCAAGCTGTCAGCTAATAAAACGAGTAAACAATAAATTGACTTAATAGCGCATCATGTAGCGAGAAACTGGAACAGAAGTCTGTCGGACACGTACGAGCTACGTGAACTTTGTCTTCTCTTTCTTACTAACATTTGAGTAATATCGTTGTTATTTATCGTCGTTGTTAGTTGAAGACTCCGGTGGAACATTCGTAGAGTAGCGTTTCTTTTCCAGAAGTTAGGTAAATGCGGTACATGTATATAAAAGTCATACTTTGTTGGAGCTTTTTAAGAAAATTTGAAAGAAGTTTTTCCAGTAAAGGTACTCAAACGCCGGGGCTTGTAGAATTCTGTATTAAATTATGCTAATGAAATAAAAATTCATTAGAGACTACTCTCAGAAGAGTACAGTCTACAGTCGAAGGTTCAGTTGACCTACAGTTTCTTCGAATCTTTAAAATTTTACCATTTTTATGCCAATTTCTTTTTCTAAACTTCTCGTTTAATATCGGTTATTACTTATTTTCATTTCTTTCTAATAGACTAATAAATTGTGTATTTTATAAACATTCCATGCATAAGAGAACGTTTTTTGACTCGGTCGAATTAATCTACATGCGTGCAACCGTTTTTCCATTACGTTTACGATGAGAAAGGAACGGAAGTCTTTGGTCGCCGGTTTAAATGCTATACTTTAGAATATTGCGTTTCGCGGCCTATAATACCCTGGCCACACGGTGCATTATTAGCTTTTAAAATGCCGTACACGAAGCAAAAGATATTGAATCGTTACGCTTTGCCAGGAAAATATTTCTAAGCCAGGGGATTTTAGCGAATAATTTGTAGCTTCCGCAAACATAAAAAAAATTTTCCGAGTAGAAACATCCATATTGTTGCGTATTATAAATTTATATATATTTTATCATTATAGTTTAAAGATTAACTTATTCATATCACGATATTTTGTTATACGTAGCTTTGATAATTATAAAGAATACGATCATTGCGATTCGATTTGTCTTGGCCTTTTGATTCGGCTCGTGTAATTTATAATTTTGCAATTAGAATACATCATGTGAAAAATAAACTAGTTACGTTTAAACGGTAGCGTACGTATTTTAATTCGAGATGATTGTCGAGCAGGTGGTTGGTTTCAGTTTAGAGATACTAAAGAACAGAGGCTCGTTTAAAAGATGATATTCGCGTTTTCTTGACGTTTCCCATAAACACCGGAAAAACACCTGCCTCTCTGTGGACCGGGGTCGTTTAAATATCTGGTCGTCTCACCTTTCTTCTCGCGTAAATACCGCGTCGCTGTACCGTGGTTCCATAAACAATGTTGACTGCGCGAAACACAGAATCTTATCGCGTAAAAGTACAAGTTTCGTCCGCTTTGTTCGCCGTTCCGCCATGTAAATTTAATATATCTCGTTTAAATGTCTGCGTTTGTTCCGTGTAGCTTATTACGTGAAATGAAATAATCGTTCAAACTAATTTTACTTATTTTTTTGGGGGGATAGAAATTACCTGTTGCCTTCCTCTTTTCTAATCACATCGTTGATTAAATGAATCGTTCTTGTTTCTAACACGTTTATGGTATAAAGATGTTTAAATTGGATATTTATTGCGATCGTTGCAATATTTCAATGGTTGATCGGTAGACCATGGTAGTTGGCTCATTGAATTCACAATGGAAGCCCGCGAGGCGTACTTTAAGGCGTGGTTCGGATAAATTTCAGCCGCACCAACTTCATCTTTGTCGATAACTTGGAATTTCAGAAGCTCGGCTGGCTGTTGTCGAAAACGATAACGCGAGATGAACTTTCATAGAGCTTTGCTTCCTTCCGGCTACGACCTTTGCTTGTTTTCACGACAATTGAATTGATTTTGTAAATTATTTGTTTATAGAAATCATGGTCATAGCTTCTTCTCGCGTTACTCGCATATATCATCTTCTTTTCTTCGAATTTTACATCGATCGTGAATTAATTCGAACGTTATAATCGAAACATCAAACGTTACATTTCTGGAAGATGATGAAATCAAAGATCAGAAAAATAGTAATTCCTTCTCGTAAATCAACGAACATATTGCTTGTAAGTGTAAAAATTACATTTTTAATCGTTACCAAACGTCTGAAATTTTGTATAATACGATGTAATATATTTTCAATGATTTTAATAAATAAAATAACACTTTCTCGTATATTCCTTCGTACAAGCTAACGCATTACTGACACTCGCATGAAACGAACACATGACAGGGTTTGCCCGTTTCCATCGAACCCTAATAATTCTAAACACTCATCATCGCACGTACACAATGTTCAGCACACAGTTTCCTCTACACCAAACATTATCCTCGTTCTCGACTACTCAACAGCTCAAACACGATCCGTGGATCGAGCAGTATGACGCTCAAACACAAGACGATGCGACGTAGAGACGTTCCATGCGCGATGGTGAATGATCGCGCGACCTAAGCCAAGCGAGCTTATCCGCATCATTCACAGCGTGAGACACGTGTTTGCGAAGGTTCTTTGTCGTTGTAGGTACATTTGTAGAGCGCTGCCGTCTGAATAATAGCTCAAACAGAGTGCAAGAGGGATTAGGAAGCGGCCACAGGGATAATCCTCTGGGTGAGGCGTTCGTGCGGCCCGAAACGAACGCGAGTTTCGAAACGGAAAACGGGGTAATTGGATCATGGTCCCTTTTCACGGCAGTCCGGCTTTTAACTCGATTTGTTCCCGCGGCCGTTTATTCGTCCACGCGATGTCGCGTCACATCGGGACACGGAGACGCATGGAATTCGAACACGCGAACAGAGACCGCGTGTTTAGGATCTTTGATCTTCGTGTTATAGCGCAGTTGATTTTTCTCATTTAACACGTGTGTTATTGTATCTGTGGAATTGCGTATGTTTTAATCAAGATAGGAATTTATTTTCGCCGATAACGTTCGTTTCGATACGTTCACGTTCGTTGTGATTTTTATTTTTATAAATAGTTTCGTCGGAACGACGTGTGCATAGTAGCGAAAGTGTTAAATGCGTATTTAATGCAGAAAGTATGGAACAATTGGGTATCTATTTCGTCGTGTTCATGAGTCGAAGTGTTATAATAACTAGAATCTTGAGAACTTGAGAAGTTGTCAGAGTCAATTATAAATAAATTAACATGTGGTTACTAATAAGTAGATATATTTGATATGTACAGGTTGAGGTTGTCTCTAGTCAGAGCCAGTGTTTATTATCGTTCGTTTATGAATTCTCCTTGAACTCTGCACTTTAACTTCTTTAATTCTTCGCTTTCTCCCTGAACAAGTTGCTTAAATATGCCAAAACGAGGTTCCTCGTCGATCAAGCAAATTCTCAGCAGCAATTCCAAGTATCCATTCGTCGTAAGTTCCGAATACGACTATCTTCTGTCATTCAGTTTCTGATATATTGCATGAATTTTTGTTGCAACTAACGGTACCTCAACAGTCAGCATCCGCGTCCGAAGTAAACGATTCACGCGCTGAAATTAGATCTACAAACGAGATCATAATTAGTGTACTTTTAGGTACCTTTCGCAATGTTCGATATTTTTAAAAACGAAACATATCTCCGTGTGATGTTATATCTTCATTAAAACGTTGTACCTCGAGTTTATAAAGTTCAAAGATCCCAAAGATAATTTTCAAACAGAAATTCTAAAAACAAAGACTTATCGAAATGGGCACGTTGAAAATCCCAGGATCACTGCTACTTATTTCCCTCTAAAATTTTCCTGTGTTTTAATCCTGCGACCATAAACCGTTCTGTTCCAGTCTGGCCACTTAAAAGAATTATAAAGTTCACGTTGGAATCTTTAACTGTTAATTGCCCTATTAAATTATCGACGTGTTCTCTCCGAGACTTCGCTCCGCGCGCTACAGTCTTACATCTTTTAGAATGGTTCCATAAAATATGGAAGAGAGTCGTTCGGCTAACGTAAAACGTTTACTGGTTCGATACAGAGTCGAGCCGAATGGCACGATCATTCGTGATCGAACACGACCGTTTCGACGAGAAGTACCACCGCATCGAGCTTCGTGACGCGTAGAAAAGTGCCACTTCTGAACTGCATCCGTGGCCTCCAGGCCGGAAATGGCCTTCTGATTCGAACGTCCAGTCCCGGGACTCGATGTTTTCGTGTCGTTGCTGTCCTCGATTTACTTGTGCGGAATTTTATTGCGCTCCTACGTGGCTTGGACGAGGAATCTCTGTTCGTGATTTGAATACTATGTAACCGTGTCGACTTGCTGATTTTTCAGGTTCCAGAGAATTTTTGTAGATTTTTTAAGTTTTTATCGCGATGCAAGTTTGTTAGGACTTTCTTTTTTTATTTTTTATCGTGATTTCTTTTTCTGCGTGTGATTCTATGCTTGTCAGAAGCGGTTGTCTGTTTTTTAGTACCGAAGAGAAAAAGAGTGGTCGTGTGAGTCGAACGTAACCTAGTTATATCCTGATTTGTATTTTCGCCAGTTCTTTCTAACTCGGTAAGACACGATTTTGCGTTAACGGGACAGTTCACTTTCAATTATTTCTCATTCATTACGTTACCGAATTCTGTTGTCTTTATCGTAGCTAGTTAAAAGAGATTCCAACGATGCACTTTATATTTTTCCATCCCCGTTTCTCTCTTCTCTTTGATCCTATAACTTTGTAAAGTTTAAAGAACTTAAAGTATTTATTGCATCGTGATAAACTTTCCTTCTCTTAATCATGACGATCTTATCGGTTAAAGTATAAAACGAATCCAGAAAACTTCATTTTAAAGCAATTAAGCGTTTCCTCGCAGTCAATAATTTCTTCTATCTACTTAATCTTCTTAATCTATCTACTTATCTATCGACTTAAAAAGAAAAAAAAAAAAAAGGAAAAGAAGGAAATCGAATTGAGCAGAATTTAGTTCAAACACATCTACCTCGAGAAATCGAAACTCCAACGCAGGTTCGATTTCCGTGTAGCAGACGTGCCGGGTCGTTGCACGTCCCAGAGACAGGTAGTTTCAGCCTTTAGTCTGGCTAAAATCGCGAAATTGTCCCGAATATCCCTAAATTCCGCACGAATCGTCTCGTAGCCATTCAGACGAAACGATTCGCCGTACCTGGTGTGCTGGAACGCGGGAGGGAAAGGGACACCGAAACTGGAAATTTCCCAAAGTACACGGCGACAAAGTGGCCGTAACTGTGCGCGCCAGCTAGTTCAGGAACACACGTCGCGCGATACAAACATCGAGCGTTCGCAACACACGCACGAACGCCAGGGCGAAAGAACGGCGGCTGGTTCGCACGGTGCTACACCACTTTTACCTCTTCCACCTCTCTCCTCCACTTCCGTTCGCCACCTCGTCGGTTCTCTCTCCACGCGCAGCTTCCCTATTCGCGAGCCAGGCACCAGTTTCCAACGACGATGTTTCGCTTTTACGTTTCTCTCCTCTAACAACGACGAGTTGCACTTTCCCTCTCGCCTCGCGTTCCCCGCCCTTTCTTCTGCCAACTCCCGTGCACTCTTCGACGAACGTTTTGCCTTCGTTTCGTCAACTCCTCCGATCTCTTTTCTCTTGTCTTCACATCCTCCTCTTTCTCGTGCCACGAGAAATCCCTCGGGGGATGATTTTGATTCTAAAGAGAGAGAACGAGAGGGAGAGAGATGGAGATAGCATTTGGAAACGCACAAAGTTGAACTTTGTTGGGATTTTTTTTTTTTAATTGGTTAATCTCTCGACGCTCGTGCCAGCGTGAGATACAAGCACAGCTGACCATCGAAAATTCACAAGTCTGCTAATAAACAACTATTGAGAATTATGGATCGTAATCGCCTAAATAAATATGTAGGAACATTGACATTGCGCGTAGAGATGATAATAAAATAATTTTGTATTTGTTTAATATGTGATTTACAAGATGTTCATAGATACCCATTATACGCGTTTCAGCACTCTTCTAGTCTCACCATTTCTTCCACCATGCACGCACATACTCACACTTATATATGTGTATCACTATTGCGCGGTTGATCCGGTGTAACACACAAAATTACATATATTATGTGGTCCGAAATGTTTCTTTCGTTTTATGAGGAAATAATAGACGCACAGCGTTTTTTGTTTCATATTATTTTGTCGAATTACGTACGATCCATTTTGCTCTGTTGAGATAAACACCGCGATATTTCACAGATTTGGTTTCACGTTTGTATGAAGGTGCATTGTTGTAAAAAACACGTTTGCGAAGGAAAGATACTTTCCGGACAAACTAATATTTCAATAACAATCACGTTTTTTCGTATTTACAAAAATACTCACTTTTTCTACTGTCTTGCGTTTTTTACACTCGATGACTTTTCTCTTCGAGTCGCTTCCATTTAAATCAGAGGCTGTGTGTAATGGGGTTGGGTGGGATCGTATTTTGACGATACATCGGCGTATTCGAATAAGCTTTTTAGTCGTAAATCTTTGTATCTTGCCGGCCATAATGACTTGAGCTTGGCTGTGTTCTTGACACGCGCGCTTTGTAATGGTACACACATACTGGTGTTTGCGAACAGTCTGCGTTCGTTAACGGCACTGACGTTTTCGTGAGGTTGTATATCAAAGGTTGTAGTTTGTGTTCTGTTCTCACATCGGTTCGTGTCGCTCTATAGCGTGCACACGGTGATATTTCGGCTTACGATCAATATGCCTGTCGTTCGCGAATAGTTTCCGGCTTAATCTATTAAATGTATTAAGAGCAAAGCAACGATTTATAACTATAAACTATAACTGTAAAACTATAGAATCTAGGCGGGAGAAATGGTGTCGAAAAAAGTTCTCCTTCATAGTCGTAACATTGAAACCAGAATTGTATGATGTAAATTGATCGAAGAAAATTGCAAATGAAATGTTACGTTAACGTTATGTTTATTCTTAACCCTTTGGCTCCGACGGGCGTATATATACGCCCTCGAAGAATGAACATTCATATACGAAGAGCGTATATATACGGTCTGGAAAAGTGGGCGCTGAGGTACGAAGAGCGTACATATACGTTCATACGATATATACTTTTATTTCATACTTTACATGAGATACTTTTGTTAATCGAGTATCCGGCAATGCTGCATGCTTCAAACAGTTGATTTTTATATTTTATAAAGTAAAATGATATTACTAAATATAATTGTTGAGAATTACGGATCTTAACTAAACGAAATAATGCTGTAGGAACACTAAATTTACACTCAGAATTCATATTAAAATAGTAATATATTTATTTGATAAACGATTTCACAGATATTCATCGATACACACTTTCTTTGTCTCACCATCTTCCATACTAGACTCTTAAGGAGGTGTCCTGAATTAAAATGTTCTAAAACAGCATTCTTTTGTGATTTTTTTTAGAAGGAAGAAATGAAGTTATTGAATTTTGAAGTATGATTTTATATATATTTAACGAATACAAACAAATTTTTTTTAAAGTAAAACAAAGAATTGTAACAGATTTCTAAGCCTATTTCATGGGCTGCAATTTTCAATCGGCGGGGAAAAATCCACCTCGTAATTCTTGACTGAAACAAAAAACCAAAAAAGGATTAAATTATTATATGTTTTTCTTTCGAGTGAACTAAACAAAGGCAGAAGAAAGTTTATTTAAATAATTGTTATAACACCTTAAAGTTTATTTCTTTCTTCTAAGAAACACGTTCTTTTTTAAACCAAAATTTTTAATTTCACATTTTTTTCTGCCGACTGAACAGTTTACATTCATCAATACCGCGCGGCCAATCTAGTCTAGCACACAAAATTACACATATTTCAATAATAATAAATATCATTATAAAATTTACAGAACAACAAACGACTTCTACTTACTTCGTAGCATTCCGTACCTCAGTGTCAACTACTCGGTAATGCGCTCAGTTCACATTTTGTCACAAGCGCTCCGTAGCGAAAGGGTTAATTATACTCGCGTTTTTCCATAACACCACGATTTTAAAAATTTCACGCGCACGACGGACATTCTTATCACGTACAACCAAATCTTCGTGTCTCACCGCAATTCTTGTTCTACTTACGCAGTCCTCGCATCTCTCCTCGCTGGCTACCGATACTTTAACATAAACGTTCATCCGATTTTCAATTATTCACGCGAATTCTCATGTAATATAGCTATCTCAGAGCTCTAAGAGACGGGCACAATATCTTAGAAACACACGATGCGACTGGTTCAAACGTACTGGTACAAATAAATGTTGAAGAGGAAGAATAACAAGAAAACAGACTAAGAGAGTCGTGGTTCTCGTATTTCTCGTGTATTTTTATCGAGGTCCTCTTTACTCTTCTCATTCGTCCACGTCGATATTTACGAACGTGTAGAGACGGAAGTTGGGAAGCAAGGAAAGGGAATCACGAAGTGTCCAGCGTGTAAACGAACGTGTCAGTGTCGACAGTAGGGAAAAACATCGAATCGAATCGAGAACGGAGTTGCATATGACAGTGCATTCGTACGTGTGTATTTTCTCATACATATAAGTTTTTAAATATTAATCTTGTTTGGATTTGATTCGCGTAGTCTATTTAATTTTCATCAGAGTTTCGTTCTCATAGAAATTTACTTCTCCTAGGAATTTGCTTCTTATTGAAATTTAGCTCTCACCGAGTTTGGCTTCTTATCAGAATTTTGTGGTTCTCTGCAAGTTTTAATTTTTGTTAGGATTCAACCCTCTGAAAACTTTGCTTTACGTCGGGATTTCCTTTTCGCCCGAATTTGTTTCTCACCTCGGGAATTCGAACCTCTTCGAATTTTGGTTCTCATCGAAACCAAAAAAATATATAATACAGTAAGTAAGTTTGCATGTCCAAGTATTCGATGACGTTATTTTAACCCACGTGCTATCGTGTATAAAATTTCCAAAAGCTCTGGGACCTCCTAAGCGCGTCTGGAATTCTTTTTCCTTCCTATGTACGAGGTATGCATAAAAAGCTATGTCTGTATGTGTCCTTCTTTCATCGTCTATGTTCTGTTTTTTCGCAAGTTTTTGCTTATTTAATCCCGGAAAATACGTATCATTGTACGAACATGATTGACCATAAGTTACGATTATCGAGGGTCCGCAAGTTACTTTGTCATCGGGCAATTAGTTAATTAATATGGTGGCAGAGAACCGTGTCGAATAAGTACTCTTGTATCCGTTGGCTTTCTACCGAAAGCTTCATCTTGTACCAGCGAAAAGGGGATCGACTAATTGACACGGTGTGGCAAGGGAAAAGGCTGGAACGCTTTGCCCCGGCGCGTTTTATCGCGATTGATCGAAGCATTAATGGCTTCTTTGCTAGAGAAGAGATTGGTTAATTGATACGATAACGGGGCAATTAGTCGCTCATTGTTATGTTTTATCGTATTTTCACGTAGGCTCGATTGAACCGTTTTAATGCAAACAAAAGATAGGTAATCAGCTTTCCGCAAGACTATTCGATTTTATGACTGCAGTGATCCATTAAATTTTAATATTCCACTTGCATCCTTGTCTGACTTCCAGAGTAAAATTTTAACTTACGATATAGAAAAAAAAAACAAGGAGAAAAAAGAAGAAATTGCAGATGAATAAAAGCACACAGAGGAAAAGAGAGAGAGAGATTTCAATCGATGGATGTTCTTTGTTATCGACACGACGTGTTACTATATAACTAAAAACTAAAAAAAAAAGAGGAAAAAGAAAAAAGAAAAAAAGCGGACATGTGCAGAAATAACCCGTTGCTTGATATTTATATGGAATGGTGAATTTTTCGTTTCTGTAGCGACCGATATGAAGCATCGCCTGTGATATCGATAGCCAGCTTCACGAGATACAGGCTGTACACGTATGCCTCTGTTCATAGGTATCAGGATCTTTTTTGGACAAAAGCAAGATGAACTCGACGAATCGTTGGGAAATTACTAAACTTCATTTGGAACATTAGACTATGAAGAACTCGTATATTTACTATCGCAATATAAATCTTACGAATTAAATCGCTGTCTGTAGATACACGATTCCACGATCAGATCAGATTTAGATCTTAATATGGATCAAGTCTGACGTTCTAAGTAAGGTCGTAGATGTTCTAATACTTGAGAACGGAAGTGCGAGTTGCGCACGCGACAAGAGGCCAAGTAGAAAAAGACGAAAAAGAAAAAAGAGACAAATGGCAAAAGAATTAATGAAAAAAAATCGAGTTGGAACACGTCCAATTTTTGCGATCCTTTCCTGTCGCGTATCTCGATTCCCTTTGTCCGATACAATGGAGCGGCCGCTTTGTGCGCGCTGCGTAATTTCGGTTCTCGCCTATTAGCCACCCAACGAAGAAATAATTTACCACGAGGATTCTCCGCCCAGAGAACGTCACGTCTCGTCCTACCACTCTGGTAACTTGAACGTCCTCTTTGCCTCGTTTATTCTTTTCCTTTTTCTTGCTTTTCGTGCACGTCCAATCACGTCCGTTCCTTTTTCGCTTCTGCACGATGTTTTCTGGTCGACGTGGGATATAGTCTGATATCTGTATTACAACATAGAAGAAGTTGGTCCTGTTGATCTAACTATTGCAGACACGCGGAACGCATTCAGATATTTAGGTCAGGACGAAACTGGAAACGTGCAATTATATATCGGATGATTCTCCAGGGCCACTGTAGCCTACTAGTCGGTAACGTGAAACGATCCTTAACTGTATGTCACCGGATTACGGCGAGCAAAACGGAAGCTTTACAAGGCGCCTGGGAGCAATACGATGTAACGCTTATTATGCGCTACCTCGTCGTTTCGAGTTAAGGAGGAAACGTAGCCCGGGTATTTGGGCTGCACTCACCACGGAAATATGTTAATGGCCGTACAGAGTTTAAAGTTGCATCTTCAGTTTCGCATGATTCTGTTGTGAAATGTTTTTCCTTTTGTTATTTAACAATGTGGCTCGTTTCGTCGTTGGAAATGAAAGTCGCTCGTTTGTTGCTCGCTTTTAATTCCTTTGTCCATTGTACAGAGAATTTTATTTCTTTATTGTGCTGCATTTCATTCGCTGAATTTTCCCTCAGCGTCCGATATTTTCAATACGTATACATTTATTTTATTTAATTTTTCTGCCGATTTATGCTCCTTCGTGAAAATTCGATATTTTTATTCCTTTTTTTTACTCGCAACGAGTTACGTAACTGGCAGAGTCGCAGCAAACTCGATTTCCCTATGCACATCGATATAAAGGAGGAAGCCATGCATCACCATATCTCATGTATTATCTGGGCATACGTTACACGAAGGAAATCGACTTGCACGCCTGTCTTACCAAATTGAAGCTGCTTCGCTGGCTGGCTACGTCAAGTACAGACAGCAGCGACATACATCACGATATTGGCCATGAATCCGTGTTAGATGCACCTGGATTCCAACGAACTGATAAGAAATCCATTCTTTCTTGCGTCTCAAACTTTCATTCTCTTTTTCAGAACTAATAGTATTTGAAGAAAACTTGGAAGTACTTTTTCAACTTGCAGTGTCTCGATTTTCTATATATACGTCCTTAGGTAGTTAATAACGCAAATGTAAATAACGTTGCAAAGACCTCAGGCTTAGCTAGACAATAAAAATCACGCTTCATGTGATATTTTATTAATCGACTACGTAACACTTACTCTTTGTTTTTAAAGCGAATTAGATCATTCGTTAGTTCGCTTACATCGAGGATGAAAGTGGTCCTCGCGATGAAAGGAGGCGGTTTCTGTCCGAGAAAAGTCATTTTTTTCTCTCAAAGGAACTTCACGAAAATTACTATCGGCTTCGTGCAGTCTCGACTTTATTTACTCGTATACCTTGCAGCTTACCTTCCCATTTTGAAGAAATTCTAGACTCGAAGGAATTTCAAAGAGGCGTTCTGCCTCTAACGACAAGCCTCTTCCACGTACTAGATGCATTTAGCGTTTGTTGAGCCAAACAAGAACCGATTTTAACCAGGAAAGAACACGTTTGGTATCCTCCTTTCATTTTTAAACTACGTGCATTCGTTTAATTCTCTTCACACCGTGTTAACCAGACCATCTCTTAAGAAACTTCTGTAATCGGAATTAGGAAGTTTATAATGAAAAATCAATTTTAATCGCAAACATAATGAAACGACAGATGAAAAAATCGAAAGTCCATAATTAAAATTAAATTGATATAACCAAAGAATTGAGAATCTGAAGATAGCCGGTGTTTATAAATCATTTCGCGTTACGTGTCATGAAACACTCGTTCGTAATACCTTTATTCGTTTGAAAGCTGTGTGAGTATAGAAAATAGAAATCTTTTACACCGAAGATAAAATGGGGAGAATAGGATACAAACTTGAGAAAGAAATTTCCCACTTGGAATCGATTCGCGTTCTTGATTCTCGGTACATGCGTCACGGGACCGCGTTTACTCGAGAAATCCCAGCTACGTTGCGAAGATGCGGTACTCGTTGACCGTAAACTTGATAATAAAGTCGCGGGACGATGATCACGTGGCCGAATATACACGTTAAAGAGGTCACGAACTCGCGAGAATAAGAATTTTTACTTTTATTCCGATATCTCTTACTTAATGAAAGGGAATACAAAATAGCAGTATAAAATAGAACAAAACGATAATTAGATATGTTAAAACAATAAGAGGATAATGCAACACACCGCTACATGACGAAATATAATTCAAAGAGTATTATTCAGCATCTAATTCAGGCACAGTTCTTTCACATAATGTATCCTAACATCCGTTCATTCTTTCCTTTTTTATTTTATAATTCTTTTCATTATCTTCAGCAAATGATCTCGAATTTTTCACTCGAAATTCAGTCATACATAATAAATGGTCATCCAAAATTCCCATCCTTTCAAGCGCGTTTACAAGTTCTTGAATAATCGTGTCTCTTTGACTATAGAGAGAGCCAATTTGCGATTTAAACGTTGGATTCGACAAATCGAACAGGACACATAGCTGCAGGAATAATTCGATTTCCCTTGTTCGCTCGTATGATCCTGTCTGATCCAGCGTCGATTGACGATGCTTTGACGGACGTTCAACGTTCTACAAAGATTAATCCAATGGGTTTCATGGGACTACCGTTTTGAGGATTCGAGGATCGAATAACTTGTGGCTGGTATCAAGGTTTTTTCATTCGTGATTTTCGATGTAGCAGACCGGTGATGAAGGACACGGAAAGATCGAAAAGTAATCTTTTTCCAATCGATCTCGCATGGAAATGGAGAGAAATTTTGGTTTTCGAAATGGATGTGCGTGGGAAATTGCGAATGTGAATCGAGCGTCAACGTGATTGCTTTTTCCAAAAGTAACTTTCGTAGTTTATAGCCGCGAGTAATGCAAACATTTTCGAATGAAATTGAATGGATGATTCTTTTGAAAATAATAATACAGAGTGGCAGAGCGGCAAAGGAAATTATTTTGAAATTTCATTTCGGGTATACAATATTGAAGCGATCGATAATAAAAATGTTATTGAAATTATTATTTAAATAGTCGTTGAATTAATAACGAATTTACATTTATATAACAAGAGATTTTCCCAAAGTAACGCACATGTTGCGGAAGAGAAAATTATTTCGAAATTTCATTTCATATATTTAATAATCGTGATAATTATTGGAGTTTAAACGGTTGTTGAATTATTAATTCGAATTTACGTCCGTATAACACGAGCGCTTCTGAAAGGAGAATTCATGTTGACACGTCTAACGAAACCGAGTATTTTTCCAGCATAACGAAATCTCTCACTAAACTAACGCGTCCGCGTAGAAAGTAGCTCGTCGGTTGACGTAACGCTTTTGAGCAAGCTGCCGAGAACAAATTCGCACAATGAAATTCTTTGAACTTCTGGATATGCAACACAGCTACTGAATTCGCGTTTCCTCCTCGACGACTGACGTTATTTTCATGTCTTTTAGGGCTTCGATAACCTCGTACTCCCGTCACGAACAAGCGAATTTCGATGATACTAAGAGCTTCGAACGTCGTGTATTTGACACCCGAGTTATTCTCATTGCTAACAATTTTTTAGTCCATCATAATGTAGGATCTTTAATACAATTAGTTTATTTACAATAAATGAATTAAACAGATGTTGATTAAACAGAAAACGATGGTTGTTTAACGTGAACTAATCACAGTAACGTATTATAATTAAAACAACTAGATAATTAATTTGCAACTCTCGTCATCACGAATTCAACGCTCTTTCGACAACGCTAGTGTCACGTAATAATTTAGCAAGTGATTTAAAAAAAAATGTCGATCTCCAAACAGGAGGTCGAATTCTTTATTTCAACACAATTTTTCTTTTACAATAGTTATATGGTAGACGCTTTGCGATTCGTCACGATAGGTTTTTTAATATTCAAGGTTGTTCGGAATTATTCAGACTGACTCGGATAATTTTATGAGGAGTATTTATATCGTTTATTAGTTGGAGTGGGAGAAGACGTTGGTCATATATCTCTGGGAACGGGTAAAGCGATCGGATGCCACCCAGGTGGTCGCTCGTGACAAGACACTTGGAATCTAATTGCATAATTGGTTAAATTTCACCTGTGACAATCTTATCGCGTAATTACTTGAGTTTCACTAGCAACACTCTCTCGACAACGCAATTTGCACTCTCTGACGTCTCAACTCGCAATGACTGTTAATTCGTTTATCGTCCCTTAGCAACCCCTTGTCTTTTGTCTTAGCCTCGTGTCTTTTGTCTTAGCCCCACCGCGCACATGTTCCGCAACCGCTTGTTTATAATTTTCCCAACACCTCAGGCCCCTCGTCCACGATGCTAAAATAATTATCTTATTTTGATCATTCTAAACAGTTTAGTAACACAGGCCACCGATGACCACCGTGGCAATCGTTTTAAATTCTTTTGTAATCTCTTACACCTAAATATTATGACACATATAGTATATTTATAAAAGACTGCTACAATTAGTTCCTTCCGTGTATTTGTCTCTCCCGTATCAAACGAAAATGTCTCCAACTTCAATCATTCCGAAAATTTTATCACGGAGATCGAGTTGTCTTGAAAAAAATTCTATTGTGTCTCGAATAACTTCATAACGCTGGCAGATGTATAAAATCGCCAGGCGGCAATAGCGTGGAAATTTCTGAGAGATCGCTCGCTTGGATCCCAGCTACGGAAACTCCCTGGCAACGGGTCGCGTTCGAAGGGAAGCAACAGTTGCAGGAGCGAGACGGTTCACGCGAATCCGCGCAAAGTGGCTCCGTGGAAAAGCATCCGCGTGTAGATCGACCGCTTTTGCGTTCGAGGTCGAGTCGAGAGGGATGGGACGGATGGCTCGAATCCATTCAACCCCGTAAATTATAAAAGCGTACTCTTAAGCAGAGTACGCCGAAAATTCGTAACATTTTACGCGCTGATGTTTGTGCATGCGCATCTTTTAATGGAACGTCGCCGCCGATACACCGCAGGTGATTTATTTATCAACTGGGTCGTTTAGTTGGTTCTGAAATTCACGACTAGGATTCGTCGTAGGCTGTAAGAAGGTCATTTTTTGATATTCGCAGTAGTTTTAATACGTGCTTGTCCATTACAGTGATTTTAATTGGATTTCGGTTTAACACATCGTTGACGGTGTATCGTGGAATATATTTTACCTCAGTTTTCGCATATTATTGAGAAATATGTCAAATTAAATAAAATGTAAAACATCGATTCGAACGATTCCCGGCCTCAACGTTTAACAAAGTAAAATCGTCGATTTACGTTTCACGTCAACAATGTGTTAATATAATTTTAGCTTAACAAAAAATAGAAGGAAAAGCTATTTCATTGTTTTATCATTATTTATCCGATTTCATTTATGAATACGAACGACTTCATTTGTGAACTTTTTAACCCTTATGTTAATCGTATTAATCGTTTTATCTATAAATTGAATTTGGATGGAAATTTTAAATGCCTAATCGGTTTGCTATTTCAATTTCCGGAATTGATCGGAGAGTGCTTAGATACGAGTGTTCAAATATTTTGGGAAATGAATATACGTGATTCGTAAACAAGCTATTCGCCAAAAATGGTTGAATGAAGCAATTTGTAGATGCTAATTGAATGTGACTCAAAGTGATAAAAAATGACAAAAAATATTTTTTAAATTCAATTTTAAACGATAAATAAATTGCTGTACAAGCAAGCGGATATATCTTTAAATATTACTTTCTACGTTTTCGCGCTATTTGGTTAGAAATATGGTCTCACAGGAGTAGATTAAATACACCGTATTCTTTCAGAGAATTAATTGTAAGATTTCTTTTACGTAACTTTCCTCCTGTTTCTTTCTCTTTCATAAAAAAGAGTAGAATAATTTTAAACGCTACAGTTTCGTTTAAAAGGTTCATTGTAAAATGTCTTTACGTGTCATAATACGGAATTCCGCTATTAAAACCGAAACGATCTCGGCCGAGCTGCGCGTTGTAACTGAAAACAGATAAAAAGCTGGCTCCATGGCGCGGTGTAACGAGCGCTTTACACGATGATGCAGATCATCGGAATGAAATAAGAGCAACAGCGCGGCAAGACGCAGTCGTTCGAACGGCTGATAAAAAGGCCCGGTGTAAGCGGGGCGATATGATAAAAAGGGGGCTGGCAAATGAGCCGGGGATAATTCGACGCTGTTTTTAATTACTTGAGCGCAACATGCATTATTAGTACATCGCTGGTAGGGACAATTTCTCGTGGTTAGACTTGCTCCTATTAACACTTTTACACATATTGTAATATCACGGAACTATTATTTGTAGTATCCAGAACTATTTATAATTTATTTACGATAAATGGATTGTGCAGATGTTGATTAGACAGGAAACGATGGTTGTTTAACTTGAACTAAATACAATATCGTACTGTAATTCAGACAACTCGATAGTTAATTCGCAACTCTCGTCACCACAGATCCAATGTTCTCTCTCACGCCGGCCACACTCTCTCGACAACGCAATTCCTCTCTCTCGACTTCTCAACTCTGACTCTCTGACTCCTCCACTAACACTGCCTTCGTCTTTCTCCCTTTGCATCCCTTTGTCTCTTCTTAAGCCCACCACGCACATGTTTCGCACTTGCCCGTGGCCCAGGGTCACGTAGGCCTTTTCTACGAAACTACACAATTGAAGGACCGGCGCCACATTGGCGGGCTTGACGGCGCCTCCGCTCTCTCACTACCCTGTTTATGGTTCACCCGATATCTCTTAGGCCTTTTGTCCACGATACTACAATATAATGGCAAAATAATAATAAATTGACGATGTAAGACAACATTCTTCCCCAATGGACCGTTTACCTTATTGGTGGTCACGGGTGACCACCGTGGCGCTTTGGTAACAGTTAATAGCGACGTATTACAACAAGGCTTCGTTTATTTCAACAAACCATTCGCATTTGTTATTTCGTCGCAAGAAAAACGTGCAGAATATATTGTTGAAACGTGTAGAAAATATTAGTAAACGGTATTTGCTCATTCTATATATAATAGTAAGGTATGTTCACACTTCTAACTTCGATTATATGATTATAAAGCAGCATTTACGATTATTTTCTAAGCTGTGTTTATAATAATATTCGTAGATTACATCTCAAAGATATGGAGACAAACACAGTGCACCGTTAGATGAAAAATTTGTTCTCATTTTTTTTTTTTTATTGATATTCTAATAAAAATGTCTAATCGTTCAATGGGGCACTTTTTATTTCAAAGTATCTTCTATTTATCGGTTATATTCAAAATGGCCTAATTGTCAATTTTCATACAATTTTTACAATTGTAAGAAGTTCAAGATAATGGTAACCAATGACCACCGTGGCGTCACAGGAGAAACCGTGGCCAACGTGGCAGTCGAAGAACCACTGATTGGTGTGTTGCGAGTATTTTAAAAAGTTCATCAAGTCGCGCGTATAATCGATAATTTGGAATCAGAAATATAGTTACCATTGTAACAGCGATTACTAATGTTGGAGACAGAAACTATGCTGTGCTTGACGTCTCTCATGACACATGCATTGGCCTGAAAACCTGTGAATCGGAGAGAGTTGAAGACAATTTTCGTTTCATATTTATCATCAGCCACAGCTTTTCTAATCGAGTTGTCGAAGGTGCGTGAACACATAATCGTATCACGAGTGGCAAGATCACGTTCGAGAATCCCTGTTGGCAACATGTAACACCTCTGTCGTGTGTGTAAGCGCTGCACTGGTACAAAGGCAAACGGGACATCGATTACAAACTGTTCATTTCATGTGTATGTACTGCTGAAATTCGCACCCCTTGACGCACTATTATAAATTCGATACGGCAGATCTGACGCATTACTATCCAGATTAATGATGCAACGCGTGGTTCTATAGCTTCTAACGTTACAGATTACGCGATAAAATAAGATCGTAACATTAGCAAGTATCATGACGTGAAATTTATTTCCAATCATTTTTTTCCATAGATATATCGAGTATCAATCTTCGAACTTAGGTTTAAATTTATGTTTTCTGCGATTACTTAGTTTTCAAATTGCAGATAAAAATTTAATCAGATCGTATGATTCAATTCGTCTTGGAATTAAACGCGCTATAACAGCGGTCGGAATTGAACTAATTGTAAATATCGTGAAAGTAACCTGGAAATCAAACATACTGTATATAATAACGTGCACATCTCGATGCTTTTATTCGTTAGCACTGGATTGAAAGAAAAACATCGATATCGAACAAAGCCAAGAGCACTCCAAACGAGAAACAAAAGTGTGTGGCGGAACAAAGCTCATCGGCGCAAAACCTGGCAACAAACAAATCGAATCGAATCAACAATTCGATTCCAGTGTCGTACTCGAAGTTCAGTTTATCGAGCAGCTTTCAGAGGAAGCGTATCGCGAACCAAAGAAAATTTGTAAACAGCTCAACCTTTTATGTTCCTTTGTCAACGCGATATCACGGTCAAGCGGATTCTTCATCGCGTAAGCGTAAGTAACGTTTGTTTCGTTCGTTTCTGCGGAACTACAACGAAAGCTGCAACTGGGATTAATCTTGGAACTGAAATTCAATTCGATCCCAAGAGGGCGAGAGAATTATTTATCGAAGCGATCCGATCGCCTACCCTTCGTTACAAATTGCGTGGCGGCACGCGAACTGACGTTACAATTAGCGGCGTTCCGTGGAACTGGGATCGATGGTGCAATTACGCGTAACGGGTTCGGTAGTTCGCCCCCGATCGGCTTTGCCTTCGCGCCCTGTAAATCTTGAAAAAGTCTCGTTTTCTATCAATTGATAATTCGACTTTTTTCGGTCACTTGGCAAGGTCCATATGGAACACGATGATTCGTAGAACATTCGACGATGCCAATTTGCTCTGGCACATTGATAATGTGTAAAATTAGAACGCGATAAAATTTAATAAAGTAAGATTAGGATACTGATATCTCGTTCCATTCTTTTAATTTTAGCATGTAAAGTAGGTTCATTTACATCAAATTTAATAGATTCTTATCATATAGATTTAATTTAATAGAAATTTCTTTAATAATGTTCAGAAAGAGATGAATTTAACAATACACGTAGATCAATTGTAAATTTAAGATAGATATATATATATATATAGTAATAAAGAAAATTACCGGTGCTTCCTTTGGATAATTTTTAACTCAATCGTATTTTTCATTATCGATGAATTTCTTATGATATCTCTGTTTAAAGATTATTTTACTCGTTCCGACAAGAACAGAACGAAAATAGAAAAATTCGGAGACAATAGCTGGGTTGAATCGAGAATTTCGATCACCTGATAACACCAAATCCATTGAAATTCATAAATAAACGACCATCTCCGATAAAATCGAGCATATTCTAGCCTCGGGTGGTCTGCAGGGTGCAACGACAGCTGAATATCGCCGCGTCGACGAGTCACCCGTGTGTTCCATTAATTTAATTCACCGATGCCTGGTAATTCATCAAGAGTACGCATCGACGAGCGTTGTATCTTGAGTGGACATCGACGTTTCACGTCGATTCGCGGTGCAATTGGGCCAGTGTGTGCGTAATATCGTGTCCACCGATAGAAATCGCGGTAGTAACGCCAGCACGAACGAATGGAAGGACAAATCATGCTATTTCCACGATCGTTTCTGGTCCAAACTCTGGGATTCTGAAATTAAGATCGCATCGGTCGTCGAGAGACAAACCCGCTTCCGGGGACACGTCGTTTGCAATTCGATTTGCGTCGACTAGTTCCAAACAATTCGGACAATTACGATCTATTAATTTAGCTCCAACTATTCCGCTCGGATTAACTAAACGTATTTCCAGCAACACGTGGAATAATTCATGGATCTATGAATTACTGGTAGGTTAACAGACGACGTCAGGATTTTCGCTAGCCATTGTCACCAAGTTAATGAAATATTATTGTTATTTAGCGAGTTTAGTTGTGTAGAAAAACCCTTTGCCAGTTGCCGGTGGTTTAGTTTGGAACTTTACGAATTAGAGAGGTTGGTCGAAGCTACACGGAATCTTCAGATCTCCTTCGGTATGTTTCTTTGAGTCTGTTTCTTTGAGTCTATCGTTTCATGGTTCGTTGAAGTAGGACACTGATTAGATATTTGCCATCGCTGTTCCAGTGCAAATAAAAGATAACAGACTTGGATGGGTTGTTTCAAGATTTCGGTCATGAGGTCGCATGCTGACCCCCTATGTCTGTGTCCTTTTTAGTATAGAATAGCATTTCCTGTAAAATCAACGTAGATGACGTGTAACGGCTACACTATATTCCAATCTTACTTCGTTAAATTTTACCAAACTATGATTGTATGTTATCGATGCTACATTTTCAGATTGGTACCAAGTTTTATTCATATAATTAAGACAATCGTGTCTTATTAAAATGTTAATGAAATTTCAAACTGTTTTACATAAATCGCATATACACATAAAAGTTTTCTATGGTATTCCATTCGAACATATTTAAACAATGAGTACATGTACCTTTAAAGACCAATTCTTCACTCGTCATACTCGTTATACTCGTTATACTCGTAAACACGTTGCTGTCTTAAGTGGCTAAATGGAGCAATGAACGAGCCCTACACGAGACCAAGGCTCTGCGGCGACGATGCAACCGCCATAAACACTCATCATTTGCGCATTTGAAAAGACTAGAGTGTTTATCAAACGCATACAGACTCATCGTTTCGCATCCACTGATGGCCAAATAACGATGTCGAAACGCGATGATGTTTTATGGTGGACGCGTGGAGAAGGAACAAATTCGCAATGAACGCGGTGGTGAAACGATCGCGAGGGGAGAAGGAAATTTGCAGTAGCTGGCTCGCTAACAGCGTACTGCGTCGTTGTTCATTGTTTCATTGAAGGTCGTTAACCATCGTTAGCGGTCGTTCGTCCGCTTGTCGACGTTGGTTTGCGGACCGCCACAGAGGCCGCGAAACACGCGGCAAAATCGTTCCTCCGCGGGAACCACGACTCGCTATCGCCTCCACGAACGCTTAACGATCGTTATTCTCGCAAAAATTATGGTAATTCGCGAGACGATGTTCCGCCAAGATGCGTGGGATTTGTTCATTCACAGTTTGAACGTTAGATTAAATTAAAATTTCATCTTTTACAAGAGAACAGCGTTAAAATTCAATTTGAAATTTCCGTGAAAATCTATGAACTGGTATTACCTTAACTATTTCGGTAATTAAAGTGCAGATCGTTAATAAACATTAATAATAATAATAAAGAAAATTCTCAAAACTGAACGGACTTTTGTCGGTGTAACGCGATTCTCCTTTTCGTTGCGTTATCTTGATTGCTCTTCGTTCAACTGAACGTTTGAATGTACTCGAGTGTATCTAATTTAACACTCCAATATTTAATATTATAAATAGAACCTTATCAAGGCAGCACTTGTTACGTATCGCACTCGACAAGACCGCCAAAGATAGTCACTCGTTACATACATTAAGTTTCATTGCATTTACATAATAAAATTGCCAGACATTATCAACTCGAATCATCTACAACCAATTCTCCTGTGATATCTTCAACATACAGATACCCTGTTATCATCATCGTTCTCCTCGGATCAGAAGTCTGAAGAAAATTTGCATCTTACACGTTATAAGGATTCTACTGTGTTTTGATTTTCGATACAATTTACTACCTTTTATATATTCCGCGCTTATTATGAACAAAATATTTCAAAGAAAATATGCTAACGAAACAATTTCGGCATTTTCCGCTGAATCATTGAAAATTCGTCATCCGATCCTGATCTTACAATCGTCTTATCTTCTAATTAAATTAACCACACGATATCGGTACGGTCCGAAAGGAGGCGCCTTATCGCGACTACACCTCCGCTATCCTTGCTCCTCTCGCCCTTTATCAACGTCCAACCCCTGCTGTTGCTAATGACTATTCAAGCCGACCTAGACTCATGCTTCAGCTCCTAGCGGCCGATAATGACAGAGGCGGGCGACCTATGTGTAGCCTCGTTTGCAGACATCTCTCGTTCGGGACTTAGAATCACCGCTTGGCAAATTGGCCTGCGAACACGTTGCTCTCGCTGGAAACACCGCACGACTCTGTAATTTCGCGGTTCGAGGGCGGTTCCGCGGTAACAGCCGTTGGAACGGATGACAGGCGGTGGAAATGACGAGAGCAGATTGACAGTATCGTTCACCGCAACTCGCTCCAGACGAGCAAGTTTAATAAGATGATACGTACATAAGAAACCAGGCACGTGCTTGGATCTTCGACTCGTGGCACGTGGTTGAACTTCTAAATAGATGTTACTACGTGTAGATTTTTTCAATCGAGAAACTTTTAAACGAACTTCTCGGAGGATATGTTGATCAATTGCTTAAATTAGAATGTAAAGAAAAATGACAATTATAAATACCGGCTTTCACTCTCAGATCTGCCGTGAAAAGCGAACTGGAATGTTCAAACAACTGGTTGACTTTTCCAACGTACACGACGGTTTATTTATCGTCAATGGGGCGTGGTGCTGCGCTGGTTGCCGCGCAGGGTGGTTTTTGTGCGTAATTCTTACGGAGAATTACAGTGCCAGCCGGTGGTCACCGGGGACGGAATTAGGGATGATTTGTTTGCAGGAGAGAATAATCGCGTGGCTAGACGTACGTTCAGATTTTCTCTGGGTGAAATTACCTTGCGGTTTGCGGCGAATCTCGTTTCGATATTTAAGTGGATAATAATTTACCATTTCAAGATCGAGCGTCTTTTGAAAAGCGATAAAAATTTCTTCCGTAGTAACTATTAATAATATTGTAGAAACGCAATAGCACGAGTAACATTAAATTGCATATCATTTAACTTTACTTTCGTATAGTTACGATAGTTTGATACTATGGATACATAAGAATAGTACGTGCCAGTATTTTATGTGCCCACTGTACGTAACAATTTTAAAGTAAACTTCTCTGTATTAAACCAGAACCATATGCTTTTCAACGAGTATAACTCTACGCTCTATCTTTATATTATGACACAAGGGATCAAGATCAATTTTCCCAAAAATAAATACCACTTGCACTTAGCTGATAACTCGTTCAACTACGACGCATAGCATAGAGCGTCGAAGGGTTAAAAATTGCTATTTTCAAAGCTAGCATCGATACGCAACGCATCTTCCGTCTAATCTAAAATGCTGTACACGTTTAAAAGATTCTTTCATGCAGCACGAAACCGCGAGGAATTTTATGGCACAAAAGGATGCTCGTCCACGTATATACAGCCTAAAGCGACGTTCGTCAAAGTATACGAGACCACGCGTCTCGCAAAGTTGCCCGAGGATGGGTGGCATTTTGCGGCACGAAATTGCACGTGACACGGGAAGAAAATCCCCCATCCCCTTGCTCCAGCTTAGCTAGAAGTTGCCCGGGTAACATCCGTCCCATCTACAAGCACGTATCTCCCTATCGCGTGGGATTAATATCGCACGGTCGTCTTGTCGAGCTGAACGTGTCTCCCAAGAAGACAGAAATGGAAGAGTCGGAGAGCAGTGACGGGTCAGCAGGTGGCGGAATATCGTCCCGTGAACGGGTCTCGTCGATCGGCGCTCAAAGACTCGGGTCGTATGCATAGCCAGCCAAATTCGGTTTGTCTATCCCCCCGGACACGAGGCGTCGACCAGACCATCCAGATATCCGAAGTGAATCCCGACGAACGATCCTGGCACAGCTCCAACAGTTTCCGGCGAAGGGTTGCTGCCCCCCCCCTATCTTCTGAATATTTCACCATTCGGTTTCATTTTCATTATCATTTCTAACTGCCAACACGCAGGATATCCTGTGATTTGCCGCTGTTATCGATCATCGCGATAAAAATAGCGTGTTTTTATCTGGACGAGGAAATTGGACGATGAAGATTCGTTATGGTCTGGTGGAGATCGTTAATCCTTTTTTCGCTCGGGAATTATTGAAACATACGTTTGTGTTAGCTCGGTAATTAAGAAACGAGCGCTGCAAATAGAGGAAGGTTAGTTTATTCATATTTGTATTTATTTTTGCTATGGTTGAACAATTTTAAGTTTTATAATATATACATGAATGTATTAATATACATTTAGATGGTATGATATTTTAAAGTGTGATATATTTGAAACTGTTTTCCGGATGATTAATCGGAAGATTAATTATGGAAAGATATTCGTCTATTTCAAGTCGCGTGCAAAAAGTTAAACACTTGGATGATCAATGGTGTTTGCGTCCACGGGGATGATTACTATTTACTGTTTGATTGGGAGGAAACACGGTTATTCGTTGTCCCGTGTTATTTCGGCGAAATGGGACATTTGTACGAAGGTAATGTGAATTGACGATAATGGTTTTTGCTATACATTGCGATCGGAGGCACGATACGAAACTATTATCTAATGTCTTTTGGGCTTATTTTCTAATGCAGGAAAGTTTATTCGAGTCTGGTAGCCTGGCAGGTTAAACATATAAAAGCACGAGTGTTAGTCAAAGAGCATTAGTGACAGGAGCCAGAGCACCGCTCCAACGTTATCGAATTTTGCTGCTGATTATGAGTGCAGAAGCGACGTTTCGTAAGTGTATCTATAAATTTTGGCAAAAAATATTTTATGGAATAATATTAATGAGATTAAAATATCTTTTAAATTGTAAAAAAGTCCTAATAGTTTTTTGTATTTGTGTCGAGTAACGCATTAGAAATTATGTGATTGGGACAAGATTTTTGTAAAATATCGAAGATTATTAATAAATAACGACAAGTTAGCGACAACAGGTAACAACGCGTCTACCGTTTAACAACCTACCGATATCAGAAAGATAATTAATTTCTCTCAAACTTGGTTGCGAACTTTCCAGACTTAGCTCAATTAAATTAAACCCCAATACTCTTTATAATTCCATTTAATATTCAAAGGGGACATTAATCGAAGAGTTGATTATCGAATTTTTCGGGAACGAGTAGGGCAGCGATGGGTCGCTTCGTTTAAAGTTCTCACGAAACTCGGCTGGCATTATCCTTTTAGAAACGAATCGTTCGATTCGATGAAGCGAAATGGGACCAGAAACGAGACCGAAAGTCAGAGGAGGTTAGCTACTTGGGCGATCCTTTTGATTCGGTGAAAGGTTTCTGCTAGTATTTTCAAAGAGCTTCTCTGGCAGAAATACAGCTGCCGGACCGTAAAAACAGAGAAAGGGGGAGGCTGTTACTCGCTTTTAATTTCACCTGGCGTAAAAGCCGCCATCTCTAACATCGATGCACGCTGCGTAAGGCTTTTTCCACTTTTGTGGTTTAGACTATAGAACATTGGATGTCTCGAGATTTCTGCCTGTTCGTTCCGTCGAATCGCCTCCACGAACGGGCCCTTCTTTCTCTCCTTTTCACATAGAACGATTAAACGAGTCGTTGCTTTTTATTCACCACACGCGCGTTAGGAGAACCGTTAGGCTTTTAATCTTTCGTCTTGTTGACTTTTGATTATGTGGCAGGAAGAAAGTGCAAGTTTCAATCTTGCGAAGTAAACGGTAGGTTCGGTGTCCTAGAGTACGTTAAGTAGCGTTTGGTGCAATTTACTATGCTTGATTATTTAAGCTTTGCTTGCATTATCTAATTTCTGTATAATGACGTTAAAAATAACGACGTTGTCTCTGTGTCAGTATCTCCGCGTATCTGCACAATTAACGTTTCCAGTGCTGATTAAGACAACCATGGGCTCAATTAGAATTGTACTGTTCAATTAGTATTGTTCATTCGTATTTAAAAATTGTTGTAAATGGTATGAAACTTGAAGAAGAGTGGTTCACTTTCCTACTATAGAAAATTGTACGTATTCTATTATATGTGTCATATAAAACATTTCGAAGCTACTATCAATGTATTCTAACACGACTGCGATGACATAACGCGCTTAATATATTCGTAAAAGATTTCAACGATCTTAGACACTCTCGCTAGCCATTGTACCGATCCAACGGTAAAGAGGTTAAACATCGATCAATCGCGACTTACTTACATGTTTCAGCTTTGAAACGTGAAACGGCTATCGTACATTGGCTCGATTCATCGAACCGAGTCTCTTTGTCGTCTCATTGAAAATCTATCAAAGCTTCGCCACTCAAAGCTGGTCCGAACTGCTCAGGGAATCAAGCTGGCCGTGTATCATTCATTACGAAACGACGCTGTTTGATGCGGCGATTCGCGTGACAGAGGCATGCATAATGCGACATCGTATCGGACGACGAATGGCGGTGACTCGGTTGGAGGCAGTAATCGCGTCAAGAGCGTCGTGTTTTATGCGCGGTGACAGAAACGGGATGGTGGACCGTGTTGGCGACGAATCGAACCGCGTGAGATAGGATTACTGTACGGTTCGTCGGCTCCGAACACCCGGATGCGGAAGCTGCAGCAACGCCGCGTGTCACCGTAATCTATGTTCCGTCGAACTTAATCTGGTCCCGCGTGGAAAATCGACAAGACCAACGCGCAGCCTCACACACTCTCTCTCTCTCTCTCTCTCTCTCTCTCTCTCTTTCTGGTCCGTATACGAGAAACCGGAAGCGTAACCCACCTCCGAGAATCTATTTACTTTGCGCGTCATTAAACTTCCACGTTACGAAAAGTTGGATTGCGTGAATGATCGATAACTTCTTCAGGTGCCAGCAGGAAATGTAACAAAGTTTTGTACGTGCATTAGGCTTTCGAATGACAGCACTGATTAATGCGGTGACACTTTAGACTCGCGTGTACGATTACACATCCCCATGCAACTCTGTACTTGGAACGCGTCATTGATTTTACAACCCCCTATTTTGTTTAATGATTAATAGCGATGGGATTGAGTTCAGTCTGTAAATTTTTGTTCCTTAATATTATAAATTTCTATACACTTTCTGGCCGTGTATAGAATACGATAATTAGACTGCGGATGTTTATGCAAACTCCTACTTCTATGAAGATAGTTGAAAAATGGTATTTAGATAGAAAAGTTTTACTTGCCAAATATTGAAGCGACTACGATGCTTTGGACATATTATCTACCTTCGAATTCTCCATAAATGCATGAAAGTTTTACTTGAGCTTATCATTATGCTTACAATGCCATCGTCAGAGTATTTATGTATCGAGATGAAACAAAGGATTCTGGCGGTAGGGACATTTCCATAATGGATCCAGGAAAATGCAGGGTGGCTAACCGACCTTGAGCAAACATCTATTCATTTCCTTCGATCCGAATGTTCTTACCCTCGCGAACTAACGAGACCTCCAGGGGTGACTACGGGTCAAGCATAGGGCGGCATTAACCCCGAGTAAGCCGCAAAAAAAGAAACTTTCCTTGCACCAGCTGAGTGGCAACCGTTTCTATGAACGTTCCGCACCCTGTTTGCTACATATCGATTCGTCTCTCGGACAAAATTGAATTACGCTCCTACGGAAAAGAAAATGAGGCGAGAGGAAGCGTAGAAAGAAGAAAAGATAAGAGCGGAACGAGTTTCTGAAGGGGAAAGAGAAATATAGAGATAGAATATCGAGAGAAATGAAGCAGCTGAAACAGGAAAAGAAACAAAATGGGAAGCGTGGCTTACTCACGGAATTTGCCGCGTTAACAACCAGATCCTGTAATACCGTCGACACCGGGATTCCAATTAGCCTGTTTATCGATTTCCTAACCCCGAGATCTGACCTTCTGATTTCCTCTTCGTCCGACGAAGAAAAGAATTTGTTAAGGGAACGTATTATCCGTTGATAAAGTTTGTTCCTTTTAGCTCATTTGCATCGTGGGCTGACGTGAAAAATCATACTCGTTGATTTTTAAAAATTAGTTCGTCCAAGTGCATGACACTTGCCAAAGTATCAACGTCGTCACTGCTAGAAATTACTATTATATTAGGTTGTCCGAAAAATATCTTTCTTTACCTGTCCTTCACAACGATGCATCTTTATACGAACTTGAAACCTAATCTGTCGAACGTTGTGATCTTTATTTTGATAGAACAAAATGGATCATACGTAATTCGATAAAATAATACAAAACAGAAAATGTTGTGCATCCATTATTTCCTTGTAAAATGAAAGAAACTTTTCTGACGACCTAATATTTTTAATAATCGAGCCGTGAAAAATACGGGCGTCGAGGAATTACATCTACGTATTTTCAAATCTCTCAAAGAATTTTCAAATCGTGATGTTACAAACCATTGGAAGAAAAGTAGCGGAACGTCATTCTTCGCGTACGTTTTGACGTCTATGGCATCCTTATTTATTACGACGACGACTTCCCGTCGGCCAAGGAAAGTTTACTCTGACATTCTGCGCATTCCATCGGTAACCAGCCATGCCACGAAGGAAATTCCTTTCACGTAGTCAAAGGACGGGAACGCGGCGTCTACACAGGCTGGTTTAAGGCTTCGCGTGCACGCCAGATTCGAGGACAACGATACCCTGGTTATTGTGGGAGATACCTCGATAACAGGGCAGAGGCAATGCCACCAGATCTGCGTCGCTTGCATTCTACTGGTGCCGGCCTAATGACCGGGAACGCCGGAACGGTACATAAAACACGAATTAGCGAACGGTGGTAATGGATCGAGCGAGCTTCCAAACGACGATATATCTTCGTATTTGCAACCAGTCCCTGGAAGATAATTATGTACCGATGTAACTGATCTATACTGTACAAGATACGGATACCTATGGAAGATCCCGTGAAACTTCGTTAGATTCTGTTTGACATTAATTTATATATAGTGGCCCGTGAAAGTATTGAAATTTTCTTTAGCTCTGTAATCAGGCTTGTTTTAAACTTTACCGATATAATTATGACGATCGAGTCTCATGACAGCGATAATGAAATTTCAAGATGTTTCATATATGTCGGAGATTAAAGGGCATCGGGCCTTCCTTTTCGACTGATTGGGAAGAAACCCAATACTTTAATTTTTATTATAGCCGTACTTTAATAATAAAACTTAGAAATAGTTGATTATGATTATGGATGCCCGGGAATTATGACGAAGGACTTGGGTCCGGAGAGACATAACTGGTCGCGGAACGTAGCCGCGGTCACGAGAGGGACAGGGACCTAAGAGAGGTACGGAGTAATTAAATATCTCTCCTTAAAGACAAAGATTGAACCGAGGGAGGTACAGAGAGCAGTATATAAGGGCAGCTCCATCGGGACCGAGGATTCATTCTTTCAGTTCTACTCGTACCGTGTATCGCCATCGTGACTTAGGAAGTTCAGATTCGTCCTCCCGTAAACCGCGAATTTCTTATCAAAACCTATTATCAAAACCTATTGTAAGTGACTTATTGCAGGTGGTGGGATTCTTAGATCATACTTTTAATAAAAAGTATGGTACAATGTGTTTTTAATATTTTCATGTTGTATATACTATATATAATATCCTATATTTAATTAACTGGAACAAGAAGAGCGTCACCCGTACTTTGGTGACGGGATCCCCGCGGAATTGTACCCGTCACATAGATATGGGTGACGTAACGACGAACGTGTTAATGTGGTCCAAAATGTGATCAACGAAACAAACAGGTGTTATTCGCTGATAAAATCGTTGTGAGACACTTTAGAAAATAAGAATTCCTGGCGTGATCGATTGAAAGATTCGCGGATAACTAACATCTCCGTGTTAACTAACATAACTAGTCGATTAACCGGATTTCCCGCCAGGCGTTGATTGCGATGCAATCACAGTTATCCTCTAATTACTCGAAGCTTGTCGGTAGTTCGACGTTCGACGCTGGTATCACAACGCGAACCTTAATCTCGGATTCGCTGTCAGACATCAATCGCTCGATGCGATTGTCGCGTCATTTCATAAGCCCTCTACTACACTCTCTGCTGGCCTATCGCTCGCTTCACGAGCTTCACCAGCCAGTACGCGAATACGTACGTTTGTACATTGTGTAAAACAACATTCCCCTCCATTGTTCCCTCCCCGAACCAAGCCGATCCTCTTCGCAATCTACCAGTTTTTCGCGCTGTTTGCGAATTTCAGATTTTCGAAATATCTCTGCTCGCACAAATATTCCGTTTCAACCGACAAATCGACAGCGATCGATTTGCCGGATTTTGTCGACTTCCGTGCATCGATCAAGGGCTTCGTGGATAGTCTGTCGTTCGTATTTCGTGCGAATAATCGTACATTCATTTTCATTCAGTCGCATTAATCAAACATAGTTTGCAGTTTATCCGCGCGTATTCTCGCGATTAGCTGCCGTTGGACGAGTTTGCTCGTATTCATATAAGATTACCCACGTTAATTTTCATTTCGCCGCACTGGTATCGCGTTAATTCGTCAGGTTCACCGTCCGACTGATTCGTTGGTTTTCGTTTAATTAATTTGTAATAACTTCTGATTAACCTATGTTTATTCATTCGCGTTTCATTTCTGCCGCGTATACGCGTATGTGTAATATGTATATACAAGAAGTTAGGAAAAAAAGATCCGGAGACTTTGCGAGCCTGTAGTTCTCGCCAAGAGGAGTACAAGGTAGAATTTAAAATCAACTCATTTCACTAGAAACACAAAAGTGATCTTACAAAAAAAATTTTGAATATGAAGGCCATTGTCATCCTGTCTGTCCACCAAAGATTCGATCGAAATATCGTCTCACGTTATAGCGAAATAAAATTTTAATACAACATCGGTAGAATTGACTCTAAGAGCGATACTGGCTAAGAGTTTTGTACTACTTTCTTCAGAAACATTTCAAGATCTTTAATTTTTACAACACCTTGTATATCTCCGTATGCGTACCATTATCTTAATTCCGGGTCGATTTCGATACGCTGGATCCGCAGACGTAATTTATCTTCTCCGTTGTCTATTTTCTATCACGAATCCAAAAGCTCCGACAAGAATATTTCTCACTTGATTTACCGCCCCCTGGACGTTCTGTTCCGCACGCGATCCGACACGGTACCGCGTAAATTTCGCTTTATCTGCATGCGCGTTTCTGATTTTCAAAAGCGAGGAACACCACGCGGTGATCTCCCAGGAGTTCTTCCAGTTCCGCCGGCAAAACGTGAATTTACGAAGCTTGTTCCTCGTTGTTTCATTTGCTCACGAAAATTCTCACTCTTCTCCTCTATGTTTACATCCACGTCCTGCACAGAGTGTCCAGTAACTGCTGGTACAACCGAGGGAAGAGTGACTCCTCGTGAAAAAATAGATCAAAAATAAAGCTTTTGCGTACGAGGCTTCTATTTTGAGAAAAACCATTTTCAAAATCGGACTGGTATATATCTACTAACAGCGAATTTCGATTTGGCACACTTTTGCTTACGACATTTTATTGAATTAACTGTTGTACCACCTACCAGTTAGTTACCGAGCACCGTGTACATGTTCTGTTCGTGTATCTTCTGTTTCGATGTTTCAAAAATCTCCAACTTCACTAACATAAAAAAAAAGAAAAAAAAAAAAGAAGATGAAAACGTCGTAATTTCGTAAAAGCCATCGAATATATCATCGGGAGGTTCGTTCATCCTGAAATGCGGTTACCTAAAGGTTGTTAACGGAATCCTGGGTATCCATCAGAAAATTTAGTTGGCTTTTCGACGAATAACATGTTTCGAGTTTTCGTTGGAGCGTAACCAGATGAGGTTACCTGCCTCGTCCATCTAATATTCGCGTGGAATTCTCGAAAGTGTAAAGACGAGGGGAGATGTGTCTCTGTCGTTTTAACGAGAAACGTTCGAGTCGTTGCAAAAGCATTCAAAACGGCTGACCGCTGTAACAGCGTTCGAGGTTATTTCAGGATGGTGACCGGCAAGAACGTGTGCTCCCAAACTCGAATTCTCTTCAAAGAATTGGAACGTTGCTGCTTCGAAAATCCTCGGCTCTCTGCCACTGTTTCTCTTTCCATGGTTATAGCGGGATAGAACGTGCGCTGTTTAAACGCGAGACTCGTAGTATTGGCGTTCTAGTTCGACGTTCCCAGCGAATTCGTCAAATCCTCGTTTTTTCACCATCGCTCCGTTCTGTTTCCTTTCTCTCGGTTGTCCATGGTTTTTGCTACGTCATGGAAATTTTTCCTTGGAAATTCACAGAAATGATGATATTTATTTAACCCCGTTGCACCTGTAGTATTGTTTCTGCTTCTCGAAATACGGCGCTTCCTTTAATATCGTAGTATGTATGAAGCAAGTTTCTTGTCAAAATCGAGACGTTAGTCTGTGTGGGAATGTGGTCCAAGAATACAAAGCTAAATTAACAAGTTTGCAGTTCTGTGACCTTAGGTGAGTTGATAGTCGGTAGAACCACACGTATGCCGGGCCACCTGTGGGTCAGATGCATACGAAATCGTATGTTCTATAGTTCAGCTAATCTTTCAAAAGACATTTATCTTTCAATCCTTATACGAATAATAAAGTTATTCAGTTAAACGTAATAATTGATTCAAACGTATTAATATCTCTTATAGATACTTCTTATAAATCTGAAGAACATATCCTGGGAAATTAAAGCTATATAATCAAAATATCAAAGTATTAATTGTACAATTATTTATTGTGTTTGAAACCCTACTGAAATATCTCTAATTAATTGTTCATTTAATAGCGATCAAATAATTATATAGTTATTTGTGCATTTTACGGAATTCTTATTCATATTTACATAAATAATACAAATACTTTTGTACAAACATAGTTGGATACACGTAGCTATACAGCTAGAGTGTAAGAAGACGTAATATGTCTACATCTTGTACCGGGAACAACTTGAAGTTCAACCATTTTACTTCTCAAACTTCACAACTCAATTAACCGTTACAGTTTCATCCGGACGTTATAATTTCACTTTCGCGTGCGAAATCCACTAAACGAGCAAGTTCGTCTCGCAGCAGAGGTATCGATGATTAATCGGTCTTTACGGAGAAGAAATAAATGGTCGATGAACCGTTGGGATGATAAACAGCGAACATCATTAACGCGAACGATCGCGTGGATTCCTCCGATGGTAGAGAGTCATCGAGCCCTATGAACGTCGATTATTCAAGTCGAGCTTGTAAACGATGCTGTCTTTCCATTAGGTTGACATCTAGCGCAGCGAATGTTACATCACCGGCAGCGACCTTCTGTCACCATGGTCGAAATAACAAGGTTAATTAGTCCACGGGGAAGTTCTACTCGAAATCCTTCTATTAACGTCGTCACCTGCGAATCCTATTATCGTTGGGCTCTTGCTCTACCGGCATTCCGCAATTCGGTTGCCCCTCGTTTCTGTATCCCCCACGAATCGGCGACAATTAGTTCACTTACCGTCGAAATATTCAGCCGCTTCCGGTTCTGTCGGGTCGTCGAACTTGGTCGAGCGGTCACGTCGCGTCAACGGAGACGCGTGTAAATTCGGTAACGAATTTAATTAGCGTTCCGCTTCGATGCGTTTTCACGCTACCAACGAATCTCCTTCCAAATCGACATTTTTCCATGTCGCGGAGGAATCACACGTTTAATTAATATCTTAACTAACATTTCGCTTTATTATTCTTGCATCGGCTGCTTGAGTGTTTTGTTGCTTATTGTAACAGTAACAGACGACACAATATCGAAGTATTGTACGTAGTTCGTGATTGCGGAGCTATTAGGATCGTTCGATATTTTTAACACGATTTATCTTTTTTCTTGAGAATCATGGATCTTAACTGGCGAAATAATGGTATGGGAACGATAAATTTACACTTAGGATTCATATTAGAGTAGTTATATATTTATTTGATAAACGATTTCAAAGATATTCATCGATACTCACTTGCACGCGTCTCAGCACTTTCTTTCCTCACCATCTTCCATACCAGTCTCTTAACCGACTGAACAGCTTACATTCATCTATTTTCGAGGCGCCGCGCACACACATACTTCCACATACTCATATTCACATACATGTGTCACTACTACGCGGCTAATTCTACACATAAAATTACACATATCTCAATATTTTTAATAAAATTGAGAGGCCTGAACGAATTCCATATACTAGCGAGGTTTAGTGATATCCGGGGTCTTAGATATAAAGTGGATAGGTCGTGATAGGTGCGAAGAAACACTTGAGTATATTTAACAATATCTTTATTAATGTATACTTTTATGCACACTTTTGTAGCACATTGATATTATCGGTTCGCGATTTGCGATTACAAGTTCGACTTCGGTTGAAGCGTTTCGATGCACGATATAAGTTCGAATGATGATTGCGAAGATGTCGAGAAACTCGGATTGACTATCGACTCTAATTGTCGTTTACGGACTCGGTCTAACTACTGTTGTGTAACGGCCATGTAAGAAGACTCAAGACTGACTTTCCGCCACGATGATACTGCGGAGAAAAACTATGATAGGGTGTGTCTAAGCGTACGAGGTCATCGGATTCGTCAAGGAAAGCCTTCGTTCGGAAAGTGAGGGAAATGGACGTTGCTGCTAATTGGTTGATTTCTATGTTGGTGGTTGAAGAAGGATGCTAACCGCCCTTGAGAGGAGGTTGCTAGTGGGTGGCATCGTACGCGAGAAAAGCAAATTTCTCCTATCTTCCCATAGAGTGTGATAGATTTAAGGCCTGTTAAGAGAAAGACTGTTTGATCGTTTGGAGAACCTCAGCTAAATAAATCCTAAGATTTGTAGCGGGTCCTTGGGATAGCTGAAAATATTCTCTGAGGAATGTATCGACATCTGGCAATCATGTTACCGAAGAATAGGGTTTTTGTGTAGCGAGCTACGGGACAGAAACCGTTGGAAAGTTTACTGTCGAGTGCCGTTACATGTACTCACACAGCAATAATTTGTATATCTCGGTTCGCAAGAGCTTGTGCTTAATATTTTTATTATTTTACCAAACGTCTTGAATATCCTTGTCTTTAAATCGTAAAATACCGCTCGATAATGACTACACAAATGTTATGGACAGGCCTCACACATTTTCGGCGACGTAGATCAATATGTCTGACTATGGCAGAACGATCTACTGTCTACGAGGGAATTCTGTGATGGATTTGAGTCTCTAACACAGTGTAGTAATTAATTAATCGTTACATATTACATGATCGTGCGCGTGTTCAAGAATAGTTTGTCATTTATGATATAGCGTTGCAGTTGGGCGAGTTTGATGGCCAGGCTTCATACTTAATAATCTCTTATCTTAGAAATTGAAACTGAGATTAGGCTCTTAACTAAACTTTAGTATAAATGCAATCTTTATGCGAGTCGTAACTACAAATACCTTTCACAAATGTAACTCGATATTATATGGCAAGGTATTAGGTCGATCATAAAAGAAAAGGAACAAAGTGTTTCATTAAAATTACGACAATGTCAATCTTCGTATCGACTATAGCCATTGTTTCAACGGACAGGTTGATAAGACCGAGATTCCTTAAGGTCCTCGAACCGGAAGATCGTGGTACAGGACACGTTCGATTGGCGGAGGGCCCGGTCTAACGTGCACACGCGATAACGAGGTTAATTAGCCCACGACGCCTGTCGGCGGTTCGTCCTGCTGCTGAATAATTTATCGACCTGTGGCAGGCACGTGTGTACACGTAAGTCTGTTGGCTTCGAAACCGGCTGACGTCGCTACCAATGCGATCGCGCGCACGCGCAAACCTTGGTCCTCTCTTTATATCCGTGGAAAATTGTTCCTCCGAATTAATTAGCTCCGACCACCTTACGCGTTCTTCGATAAACTTGTTAACGTTGAACCGAGGAGTTGCCAGCTTTCGCTCCGTGTATTCGCGTGTTGCCCCCTTGATTTTGGCGAAACTGCTCGACTTTGTCGAGAACTCCGATGAATTGTTCAGTCGGAGGTAAGTAGTAGCAATCTCGAGTGGTATATAATTTAAACGACGTTCGTCGAATCGTACGAAATTCTTCGCAGATGTTTCGAGGAATCGACGTTGTGTTAATTGTGCAAAATGTACGACTAGAGAGTAGCGAACAGCATGGTTGGCAGAATATTTGCGCAGTTCTCCGCCATTTACCGAAACTTGGAAATTCTCAGTATTCATATCGACGAGGGTAAGATGAATCGAATCCCATCGAACCTCGGATAAAGACTTCTCGAAGTCTGGTCGATGGAGGAAGATCTCGTTGCAAAGAGGCAAACGTCGCTGTTCGAAACTTTTGACCAACCGAGACACGCCGAGCGCAGAGAATTTGCTCTTAGTCAGCCATTTGCTTCTTCTTGTTGGCTCCATTTAAATGGGAACAAGGACGGAATTTTTGACTTTAAATCTCAGTCGGCCTGTCCTCTTCGTAATCGACGTTGATGTTTAATTTCCAAGTGACACCAGAAATGGATTTTCCTCGTACGTATCAATTATTTCGGAGAGGCCCGTTACACGGCTATCGATTTCCCGTCGACCCTCTCTTGTACCGAAACGAACGAGATTTAACGGTGCTAAGGCTGAAAATTAAATTACCCTGGTACTAAAATATCTCCGTGAAGCTCCTAAGAGTCGGCTGCAAGCTCGCGTCACCGACCTACCTGAATTACGCTTGTCTCGTTGCGCTGGGATAAACACCACTTTTCGCGAGCTTTATCTTCGCGAGTGCCACGAGGGCCACTCTCGCGCACCTACGCTAATTTATACTCGTTCTCCATGGATATGAGCGAAATAAGCGAAATTTTTTTTATTAAAGCCGAATTTCTTGTTAAGATTCTGGTTAAATTCTTTGTAGTTTTCAATTCAATCGATTAGTGATAGCATCGAATAGTTGTCAGAAGTTTTTGATCAGAGTGTAGATCTGTATTTGTGGATTTTACACGTTAATAAAATTCTTGCAAAAACTTTTACAACAGTGTATTTTATACGGTAGACACTGATTTCTTTCAGAAATTATTTATCTCAACGATATAATAAAATTACACTTTGGATGGAAATTTTTAACAACAAATATATGTAACTGTACATACGATATACATACATACATACATACATACATACATACATACATATATACATACGACTCGAATCTTCTTGCAAAGTTCCGAATAGCTCGTGAATATTTCAAGGAAGAGTCACTCGATACTCAGGAAGATTGATATGATAGAACCGATGTTATGTTTAATATCGTTGATAAGAATGAATCGCAATGACGGCATAGGAATTCAAAACCAAAATTGATATCGCGCGTGCAAGATTAACGAAGCGTTGCACAAACCCCGTCCCTTTGAATGCAAAGGAGATAAAAGCACCGCGACACATCGGTGAAGATGCTACAATGGACCACAGTGTGCAGTTCTAACCGAAGAGCGCGATGAAAATCCATTTGCCAAATTACTCGAAACCACCAGTTTGTGAACTTTGATTCTTTAAATGCTTCCGAATCTCATTCTTTGCAGTCCTTGCGATATTCGTGCGAGTTCTGTACTCTGAATATCTTTTAATGCACTCTATGAATTTTTGCATTTTATAATTCGATGCATTTTTCCGCCTTTAATTGTAACATTACATTTTACCTTATCAATTTATCTTGTAAAGTGTGCTCGAACGAACGCAGAAAAATCTGAGATCCACTTACGAGTAATCGAATCCTATGAGAAGCAAAACTTTTATATCCTGATTCGACAGCTAGAAAACATAAGAGTTTGCACAAAGAAAGTTAAACGATTCTGGTGTATATGAAACATCTCGTTGTTCAAACGTCTCATCTCCAGTAATAACAGGCGAAGGGAAAATGTAAGCTGCTGTTTGGCAAACACAGGAATCTAACTCTGTAAACAGGTCGAAGAGGAGTCTCTAGATACGCAATGGTATAATGCTATGACATTTTTCTGGTTACCTGGTTTGTACGAGGAATCTGTCTGGCTCGGTACGTTCAAGCAATGCTGAAAATGAAAAAGGAAGAATCGTTGTAGCACGCGGATCTCGTCCAGCTTGTGGCTGGGAATACAGAGGGACGAATAAAACGAGAAAACGACCAAACCACCGGGGTTATTGTCTATTGTCTTGGTAGAATTCTGCGGGAGATTTTTGCCAGGCATTTCGTATTTTGACTGGTTGGTCGTCCCTGTTTACGTGACCATGGCAGAGAAGATCATTCTAATTGACCAGTCGAGAGTAGAGGCAGAATTTTATGTTTATCTGCTTGTTGCTCGTTATCCCGCATCGTTTACCAAAACCAGTCAAATATTTTTGAACCCTTGGAGCTGCATGTTACAGTATCGCAAAATGGAAATGAAGCTTGTAATTACTCTAATTAAAGAAGAAAAATGGTGTTTATCAGAATGATGCGGGAATAATTGGATATTTTATGAGAAAATATCTATAATACGTTGTTCAAAATACGTACATATAGCGTGGAATTACGTTCATCCGAACACATTATTTCAAACAAAACAACTTTCTCGTACAAAATTGTAAGAAAATATTCGCTACGCAATAACAAAGTTCTCGTGGAGAAGAGCTAAAGCAGACATTTGCAAGTACTGCCAGGCCTATCTCCGTATAACAAACGTAAACGTACATTGCATCTCGCTATCTGTTTCCCGGTTTGATTCTTCCTAGCGAGACAATGAACATCGATCGAAATACGTTATCGGTTAATTGTTCGTCTCGCAGATGCGGGAATGCTGACTCGTTGCAGGCAACGTTCTCGTTTTCGAGTCGAACTCGATTGCCGTCGTTCCGCATAACGCGAGGCTGAATCGTAGCACGATCGAAGGCAGAAACGTTGTCGGCGACACGATTATATCATCGTAGACCATCAACCGGGCGCGGATCGAATAATAATCCGGAAATTCACCGCTACGTTCGTGTGGCAAGTCCGTGCGATTCCGTCTCGATATTCGTCTCGTTATTGCTGTATATCTCTGTCGGATCGTGCTACGAGACGTCCTCGTGATCCGTAGAAATGGAACGACGCGCAATGATCCATCGAAGAATACCATACGGATAGCTTTATTCAACGATTTTCTATCTATTTTTGCAGAGGGAAATCTCGACACGGAGAAAAGGTGGCAGCTGTTCTGTCCGAGGCGAGGATCGTGTTTGTACTGGCGTCCACGAAACGTGAGTGTTACACGTTTTCTTTTTAAACGATTGGTTACAGTCGTCGTATCGGCTATTCGTAGTCTGCGGACGTTGACGCAATTTTATATTTTTCTGCATATGATTGAACAAATGGTGTCTACATATATATACATAGTTGTTTTACTTGTTACATGTTTCAACGAACGCTATAGTTTGAATATTTTATATATCTGCATATTATATACACGCTCTGTGCATTCTTCAAATTATCCAAAAATGTATAAAAATCCGCAGTCTATTTGTTAGCGACTGGCATGAGTTGTTCGTCATTTGGTATAGATCTCGAGGTGTTTTTATAAGATACGTATCTTTATTGCTGAAGAAAGTTTTCAGTTGTGACACTTTCGCGAATAGAACTTAAACGTGCCATATATTTCTACTTTTCCGTATGACTTTAGTTTCAAGCGACCCTCGGAGCAGAGAGTAGCAGTTCGTAGAATTCAGGATTTTTATTTTAGCTAAAATGAGACAAGATAGAGAGAAAGAGAGAAAGAGAGAGAGAGAGAGGGAGAGAGAGGGAGAGAGAAGGGTGGATCGTTGGAGCAAATACGTGTTTTCGGTGTGTATTCGTTAAAATTGGATATGTACATGTAATATTACGCGAGCCCCGCGAATCAACATTTCCTCGCGAAGGATGACATGGAAAATAAAATGAAAAAAGGATAGAGGAATCAAGAGAGAAAAAGGAAACAAATTGAAGTTTTTTTTTCTGCCTGGCCGAGAGGTAGAAAGGGGTAGTTTTTAACGCGTTCCGCAAACTGCCACGAAAAATGACGTACGTGTATACGTGTGTGTACAGTGGAGTTCGTTGATGAGCAACAAAAAAAATCTTAAACATTGTTACAGCGGTATGTTGACCCCGTCGTTCTGGTCCAACCATTTTGTTTTTCGTGCAAAAATAGAAATATTAGGGATGGAAGTATTCACTTATTTATCGTGAAAGTAGAATAGAGGAAAAGTAAAAAATTCAGCGAGAAATTAGGCTGCCACGTACCTGTGAAATATCCCATTTGGTTGTTTAAATTTCCTAAACATTGCTTTCTCGCAATTATTTTTACATGTAAATTATCTCTTTTGTAATTTTAATTCTTCCAGCTTTACGTAAATATATCTTTCCTGAAATTTCATAAAGCACGACGCTTTAATACAATGTTACAACTTAATATTAAATTAATTTACTTATCGTAGAACTCGAACCGATGAAAACGAGAAACAGAATAGAAAATTATCGAGTTAGAATGATAAAAGAAAGTAGTCGATAGTATTTAAACTCTTTAATCCAGTCGTTAATTCGAGACCGCGATGGTATTGAAACGTTCCCTAAGCGAGGAGCAAGTTTCCTAAGCCGTTCTAAGCGATCCAATTGTGTTACTTTAATCGAACTGAAGAACTCGATTCCGAGTAGTACTTAGGTCGGTACAGTTGCTAGAAACGCATTACTTGGAAAGGGATCCTCTCCCGGCTGGCAAACACTCCTGGGGCTTGGTTGTTCGCAATAAACTGGCACTTTGGTCCGGCGACCGCCGTCACTCCGCTTCAGAAACTCGAACCGTATTTCTCTTCGTTCTGCTCCGCGGATAAACCCGAATAAAAATATAAATTGGAATAAAGATATCGAATAAATCGCGAGAATTTTTCTCTAAAACAGATTTTTCATCGGCATGATCTTTTTATTATCGCGACGGACAGTTATTTTTGGCTGGATTTTTATATTGGAATATTTTTAATCGATCTAAGAATCTACGTGGTTTATCGCGTACGAAAAATAAGTTTCTTCGTTATGACGCAAGAACAAAGACTTGCATTTAAAAATATCGAAATTACGAAAGACGCAGATTAACGCGGAATGAACGAAACACAAGAAGAAGGCGAACAAACGAGAGGTAAAAGGAAAGTAGAGTCACAGCTGGCCTGAAACGAGTTGTAGGAACTCTGCAACAGAAAAGCGAGAGCTGAAGTACCTCTTTTGAGGTTGGCCTCGCTTCCCTATTGCCAAAGGGTTGCACGTACGAGACTCGAAAGAGGTCGCATAGAGAGACGCGTCACGAGCTCGCAAAGGGTGATTCGTCAAAGACAAATCATCACGAACCGTGCACAGGGTAGAAGCTAAGAAGAAGCGGCGAAATTCGGCCAGTCGTTTGAAGTTAGCGGCATCTCCGCGCGTCTATAAAACTGGCGTGACTGATAAGCGAAGCTAACGCGAATTTTAACGCGTTGCCTGAAATTGAAGCGGCTGTCGATCACCGGAAAGCGTTTTGCGCCTCTCGTACGGGTGACGGCCAGCACATGGCTGGTCTGGGTTAGGTAATCGAGAGCCATTCGAGCGACAGCACTCACCGATCGACGGGTTCTCTCGTGATTGACGATTTCGTTAAATCTCCGGCCCGATTGCTTGCTTACCTTTTGCATTTTTATTACGAGTCTGTTAGAACGTTTGAGCTTCGATTTCACGATAGTATAGAAAATACTGTTCCTGTAATACCACGACATAAAAGTAGTCGGATAAAAAGTAACAATCTTTTTTTATTAGTCACGAATAACAGCTGGTCTATTTTAATCAAAATGTATTCGTACACTCGAGGACCCTAAAGATAACAAATATGATTGGAATAATTAGTAACACCCGATGCATTCATACATCGATATATTTCTAGCGTAAAATAAAATTGTTTATAGCTCGAGAGAAACAAGCCAAAAACTATTAGTATTTTCGTAGATCGACATTTTCCATCGTTTTGATATTTCCAATCGTCCGATTATTATGAGATAAAGTATTCCCATTGTTATTACAACGGAAATATCTGGACATAGCAGATAGTGTGAACGGCGGAGAATAAGGTAAAAATAGTGAAATAAATCAGAGGAGAGGTCTTTGATTCATTTGACTGTTCTAACCGCGTGCTAACGGGGGTGATCGTTAAGGGAGCTGCCTTCGTCGTTCCATTAGCGTCGACCCGGTATACATCTTAATTAATGCCCGTATTCGCATGTGCACGCACCACAGGCGTTAATTACGCGTTATCACGGTTAATTGCTTCTTAAACCTTTTCGAGTGGCGGCTCTCTTGCCAAAGAGCGAAGGAAGAGGAAGATAGAAAGAGCGTTTTAACGCTGAAAGCTGAACGGCCTCCACTTCCGGTTTGAGTTCAAACGCCGTGAGATCGCGATTAAGCCGTTTCTCGCGTACTAACTTTCGAATGAAACGATCGTTGGACATTTTGACGCCTTTTCCACGCGAACGATCTCGCACGCGTAAATGAACGTACAAAGAGAAACTTTGTTCACCGAATATCGTATAATCGATGAATCTCTAGTGAGCAAAATTATTTGCGCGTGTCTCTCTCTCTCTCTCTCTCTCCCCTCCCTCCCGATGGTAGCGAGTGTAACGCAATTTCGGGATACAATTGCCAGTTTCGAGCACCTGGATTAATGCCGAGTGTTTAACGGATATTGATCGTGTCGAGTCGTCGAGTGAATGGAGATATCGTTAAAGAGCTACCGTTCGTTGTTGCAGTCTAACGGAATTTACCGTGGAAAATTCAGTCGGTCAGCCCGGATAGAGGATTCGTTACAGTTTCGAGTATCCACATCGTTTAATCGCTACTTACACCGATTTCCAGAATTAATTTGCGTTGTACTCGCGTTACCTAGCTTTTACTTTCACTTCCAATTGTTTCCTAATAGCTTCGATTCGTATGTAAGAACTTGCAAATTGTTGGCTCAAAGAGTTCGTAGCGATAGTTTGTATCTTTACAAAGGTATTATATCATTAAACAGCGCATTCAGTGTCGCCCGTTGTTTTGCTACTTACAGAGTAACTTGGTAATAATTTCTCGAAAGAAACTTGTTTCTGTTAACAAGGTGTTGCTCGAAGTGGATTCTTACAGACTTGTACAACAATCAGTCGTTTTGTCGCGAATAAAAAGTGTTTCGTAAAAATGACGATATTCGTTCTTTCTGTTGGTCTTCGTTCCAGATTAATTATTCATACGTATTCATCATTTCCATTCGTTTACGTTATATGGAATGCTTCGTTATTTTGTATAAAGAATTCTGACTCGTTGTTTCACGAGATTTTAGAACGAAACACATTACCTTTTACAGACCGCAACAGAGAATGCCAAAGAAACTGGTAAATATGTATTAGCATACAGTGAGATATCCGTGTTGCGTGGATCGGCAGGAAATTTACATCACGCGGATCTTTCTCGTATGTCGTAATGATTCGCGAACGAAGTGCGACACGGACAGAGAGATCGGATTAAAAATGTATAAAGACTCACACACGTGCTTCGGACACGCTAATGAAAATAGTACCGGTGCATTAACACGCTGACCAGAATCAAATATGTTCGTTAATGTCCGAAGCAGCGTGAATTAGTACCACTAATTACACGCTAACGAGACAGAATTGAGAAAGGGCTGCCAGTGACTGGACGCGAACGCGTATAATTACACAATTTATTTTGTTTGTGTAATTCTAACATGCTGGAGTATCGATTGTCGTTTGCTCGACGAATGATCCATTTTCTTTTTCACGTTATGCTGACGTATTTTACCAGGAAATATTAGATATCACTTTATATCTCTATCATTAGAATTGGCGATATATGAACGTAATCTAGTAGGTGGTTTAGTGCGAATATTCAGAATAACTGACGATAGAATGACCGACAATGAGTTTCGAGTATTTAATCGGTATAAAATTTAATGCAATTTGACAAAAATGCGAAGAAATATGTTGTAACGATGTTTGCGTAATTTGTCTGAAGCGAGTGGAAGAGATTGTAAAATAGAGAAAAAGAGAACGTGCAAATGTAAATTGTACGAGTATTCAAGATGCATTTACGCGGTAAACATTGAATCGAATTGAGAGTGAAAGTTATTTTACGTTGCCAAGTTGTAGTATCGTACTGAACTGTATATTTAAGAATTATTTTATTCCACTCCAGCATTTTGGTAGTTGCGTCGTTAACGAATAAAACATTCCCATAAAAAAAGGAAAAAAGAAACAGATCAGATATCTTAAACTATTCGCTAGAAACTTTCCACCACTCCAACGCAAGATCCATTTGTGTCAAAGCAAATTACGACATCTCGACTTGGAATCCCCTAGTGCACGCGTTACCTCAAACGCGGCGGCAGATCCAAGGATTCAACCTCAATTTCCTCGATCGTTTAACAGCGCTGCTTATCTACCTCGGTGCTATTCCCTGTTATTGCGATCATTACATGCGGACATGGAATTCAATATCCTTATCGGTTGGCGTCGCATCGTTGCATTCGGTTCTCTCGACGAAGCGACGTTATTTCGACTTGCAGAGGATGCGACGTGGCTCGATGGTCAGACGTGGCGGAAGAGGGTGGCTCGAGAGACAGAGCGAGGGTGGTGAAAATCAGGTGGTGAAATGGAAAGGGAGAAGCGCGCGCGTGGCCGTGAGCCTCGGCTTGGTTTAGGCGAAATTGCTTTTGACCGGGTCTCTCTGCTCGCATGTCGCGAAAAGGAGTCCCTTTAGCCCCCGGTAACAAGATTTTACGGGACGTGTGTGCACACCAGGCTCTTTTCATCGAACTGTCCCCCGTGTGTGTGCACGCATTCCGACCAGAAACCACGTGGACCGGTCGCACCAGCATTCGAATGAACGACACATCGTTGTGCAGGAACTGTCAGCGGTTTAACCGAATTTCAACGTTGGTGAAGACGTAGGCGCGAATTCGAGCGTTAATGACTCGAAAACTCCTCTTCGTCTACCTTTCACCTTCTCTCTCTCTCTCTCTCTCTCTCTTTCTCTCTCTATTTACGAGCAGTGCGGGCGAAACTCGCAATGGGTGTTTAGTGGACGGGACGTTTCCTGAATCTGGAACGAGGAAGCCTGGTTCTCGAGATTGTTTGATGAGATTTCGTTTCTGCGAGCCGGGCGTGTACAGTGTACACGTGAGATCTTTTTACAGAGTTATCTTGCTGTGTTACGCATGATTCTCTAAGGAAAAGTTACGCGCGCCCGTGTTTGCATTCGAACGAACGATTGACAATTGTTGAGAAACAGTCTTATGATATAATAAACAGTTTGCAAACGTCTTTGCAAATCTATGCTGAACTCGACGCTCTATTTTATACGATTATTCTCGATCTCGAAAATATAAAGACAGCTAAATAACAGGACAGTAAATTCAATCGATATTGAAAGACTCAGTGGTTCGCTCTTCTATCTTCTGCAGCATCTATGGAGTAACACGGCTAAAACACGTCTTAGGTATTTAACGAACAAAATATTTGCCCACTCTCGATTCAAGCTACGTCCTTCTCAAGATTGTCTCGCAAGATTTTGTCCCCGAGGTCGGCTACTTTGCCATGGATTAAGCACGAGTATAATTTCTCCGTTAATAGCTCACGTGAGCTCGAAACCATAGGGGATATGTCTCGATATCGTAGTTGGGATCGGTGTTCTCCGAGTCTAATCTACTCTATTGCTTCTATGCTTTTAATGAATCAATTTTGATAAGGAGGAGAGAAACGTCGAATAATTTATCTATCGAGATATTCCAAGGATGATTAAGTATAAAGACGGTCCTCGCGTATAGAACCAATTTATAGTCCTACTTATGACTATAGATTGTAGAATACGTTGTATGATTCGAGTAATCAGACTCGTAGAACGAACATTGCATATTTGAATCTCGAACCACAGCTGCTTTCGTTAGCGCTGTGTTCTTCTACATTTATTTACCTCAAGAGCAACGATCGTCGGATATATCCGAGTATACAAGAATTTTCTAGTATAATCTTTACAAATGTCGAGTCAGCACGATATATATCGTTGGTGATTACGTTTGCGTAACCCCGTATTACGTGATATTCGCACAGGCATGCAGTTTGCGGCAGGTGCATCCGGATCCGGGGATAAACAGTGCGTTGTAACCCGTGTGTATATAGTGTACACGCGTCCACGTATGTACGTACGCGCATAATATGATCGGTAATAAGCTTATTAAATTGTTGCCGCGTAATACGAAATAATTCTACTACGGATGAAAATTTCCTCGATTCCATGGAACGCTTTTTCAGTTGATTGTAGAGTCGCAAGAACCATTTCCGGTGGACGACACTAATTAAACGTCGATGCAACTTACAAGGAGCCGCGGACACTTTGCGAGACACTTAATTAAATCCGATGCTCACCATTTAAGGTGCGCAGATTCTTTTAATTGAGGAAGCGTGCCGATTCGTGGAACTCGCACGGCCCATTTTCACCAGCCGATCTTTCATCATTTTTCTCCCTATTGTGATCGTTAATGACAACCACGGAATGTTAAATTTTTTGCTATCACTCAAGTACGAGTCTTTTAACACGCACGCTGAAAATCGTCAGAGTTTCATTATCTACAGTTTTGCATGTTAAGAGATAAATTTCCTACAAAGCTATTTATATTTTGTCAAATGTAGTTAGGTAATGGAACTGACAAACTAATAAAAGGTGGAATTGATTAGTTCGTGCGAGCTGCGATCTACGTCACGTGCGGTGAACGCGTGAAAGTTAATCTAAATTTAATTAGAATTTTGATTATATAGGGATAAATTTTGCATATATCGGGATAAATTTTGGAGGCTTGTAAAAAGACACAGATAATCTCGACTCTCGGTCGAGGATACAAACGCACGAGTGCACAAATTGAACAAAATTAAAACGTATCGTGTGTTTGCGAGACGGCGGCACTACCGCATGTTGAAGACATCGTTACGAAACGCAATTAAATTCAAAACATTCGGCGGTCAGACGACATTCAATTAACGAATTTTAATTGCCACATCGTTATCGCGAAAGCAACTTCAGTGTTTTATGTTCCGCGGATTTTTCTCGATAACCGATAGCCCACAGTGTGGTTAACGTTGTTCCGCCACCGTGGCTCTTTGATTTACTTACGTCCGTGATCCGTTAAATCAAACAGTTGTTTGCATATTTATATTCGATTAGTGCCACTAGCGAAGAACTGTCCGTACGTAAAAAAAAAACTTACAAAAAATCCTCTGTTTATTTGTAAAAACAAGTTCGAATAAGCGATTCATGAACGATAAACCCGTAAAAAAGCTAACAACCCGAGCAAATAAATCATCGTTGCGAGTAAAACCGCGTAATTGAAAATTTCAACAACTACAGTCCGCGTATCGCTCGCGTATTCAAATTGAAAAATTGAAAAATTTGCCACGCGAAAGTTTCGATACCATATCAACCCCCTCCCTTGGCTTCGCGGTAAACGTCGAATCGTAATTTCATCGGCCAATTTTCCAACTGTAGCGGCCCATTTCCGCGGGAACGATCGTCGATTGTGAACGAAAGCGCGTTCATAATCGCGCAACGCGTTTGTGCGATCGCCGAAACAGATTCACTCGCTTAATATAATCGCACCGATACACGCGTCGTTCGTTATCGTCCTAGCGTTTTCGTCGCCGCGTTCCCGTAAATTGTGATTACGTCGGGCAAAACGATCCTAACGAATCGACCGATATCCTGAATTATCGTCCTTTAGGTCGGACATTGCGCGCGCCAATGCGAGACCATCGCGTGCCAACCTTTTCTGCCCTCGTTTTCCAGCAGCGCGGAAAATATTCTGCTGGTAATTCGATTCCAAAGATGCCGTGACTCAAGGTGAAACTAGTGTACGGACTCTGTCAAGCGTGCTTTGCTTTTACAATTTACGATTCGCGGCGATTGGGCGCGAATTTTGAAATTTTGCAAATTTCTACTCGGGTGGAAAGAATTTTGGAAAGAGAATTCTCGGCCGCTTTCGAATAAGAAGTGCGTTATGTGAAAGAAGAAAAAGGATCAAATAGAATATGTTAACTATGCGGAGAGAGGTTCCCTGCGCAACATCTCTAGCATCAATTACGCGAAACATTTCGGTTATTTATCGCTAGAACGATGAAAATCTTTAAGGAATTTTAGCGATGCTTTGGTATTAAACGATACGCGATCCTCGGCGAGACGAATCTTGTGAACGCGACAGAAAAACGAGGATCATCGGAATGTTTTACCTGTTATACTTACACCATATATACGCGCGTTATCTCTTCTCAGCCTTACTCTCGTACTGACACTTGGTCGATGCCAACTGCTGGGAGATCCCATGCGGTGGTACCCACCGTAATTAGAAATCTTTGCTTAAATCAATTGATCGTAAATTAATTCGTTTCAGTTTTCATGACAATTCGTTAGTAAGAAGGCAGCTCTATTTTTCAATAATTTGGATAAAGCACCAGAAACCGATCAAAATCATGTAAACTTATCGATAACGAAAAATAAAAAGTTTCATCTCAACAATTTCGTACGGTCTTGAAAAATCCGGAACAAAGAATCAGATGATTCTTCCTGTTCTGATGTCGTACGCGAACAGAAATTTCCAGGAAGAAACTCTATTTCATTTCGTATTCGTATCGGGGATCGCCTGCTAAAAACGAGCAGCGCGCGTTTCGGAGCGGTGACAGGCAGATTCGATTTTCATACGGTAGCCGCCAGTCACCGAAGTGAACGAAGGTGAACGAGCTGCAATTAGCACTGACAATTATCCAAGAACCTGCGTCGCTATCTGATCTGCTACGATCGATCAACCTGGCAAACGGAAAGAGCGGTCGCTGGCTATCGGAAACCACCTGGTGTGTTCACGGTGTCGCGTACGAGGACCGCGTTGTAACGTAGGAGGACCGAGGGCTGTCATTAGCATAGTTTTTCGTGGGAAAAGTCGAGGTTGGGAAACGCTGCATACGACTCGGACGTATCTAACGGCTGACCCGAATTCCGGCGAGAGTCCACGGACTCGTAGGTGGAAAACGAGACGGTGCACGCGAGTATGCAACGTTTCGCGCATAATAATGCTTTCTTTCTCCGGTACTCGCTGCGAGGAAAATTAGAAAACGCCGATCGACTTCTTTCTTCGCTGACTTTGACACGCCTTTTCTCTTACTGGTTCACTTGCTTAGGACTTTTTAAGTTAACGGTACATTCTTCGCGCCATTCCTCAACTACTTTGATAGTTGGCGAATTTCTACGAGCGACAGTGACTAGTTATCTCAGACGGTGTAATAATTTAAGAAATAAACTCTATTTAATAAATATCTGAAAATATTTGTAGCTTACTAGTGCGACGATAATCTTTGCTCGTATTCGCTTCCTACGTTATGATACAGTCTTAAGTAGCTGCCTGTCGCTGTATTGTAAACCTCCAAACAAATCCAATTTCAAAGCAATTAGTTACCAGCCTGTATAATACATATGTGTACATATTGTACAGAACACACACACGTTGATAACCATTCATTTCTCCATCTTCTTCTTTAAACAAATCCAATTGCAAACGAACGTTTCTAAGAAACCAACCCTTAAATGCACCTCGATAAGACTTTATATCGTTCAAAATACAAGATATGCCTATCTGTCAAGAACCTATACTGGAAATAATGCACGCATCACGATAACCGAGAATCCAGTGGTATTCAATCCTTGCTAAATCCTGGTACACGTACCTCTATTAACCTTAATCAGCCTCGCGAGCAACTCGAAGCATCCAGCATGAAATCCAAGCTTACGCAGTCACAAAGCCGCGAATGGGTTAAGACACCGAGCTCCCCTTATCTCCTTCGTTCTCCTCCGTATCTTAGTTTCCACGACCAACACTCGACCGTTTTGAATTCTCCAGCGGTGATTTTGCAACTCGTCCACGTGGCCACCTGTGTTCTCGCAGTTTCATCTTCTTCCGTGGGAAAACGCGTAAGCGGGTTTCGTATGCGCGACACCGCGGGGCGATCTACGGATTAATCGAGCAACGGAATTACCGTGCACGCCACAAGAGAATACAACGATGCCCGCAGCGTGCGTTTAGAGGCGTGTAGCGGATGATCCGCATTCCACCTGTCTTACAATGAACCCGACCAGGAAGTCGAGTTGACTGATGCGCTCGAGAATGTGTCCTCCGATGCGGAATGATTTATGCACTTGCACACCTCGCGTTGATTACACCTTTCCCGGGGTCTTGCACGATCCTATAACACCGTTGTTCCGCGGTCTCTGTGCTCTTTCGATTTCTCGCTGGCTATGAAACGAGCTGAAAGCTCACTGTTGTGCATCGAGTACGCGCTGATCGTAAAGTTTGATTTGAAAATGCGATTTTAATTGCAGCGCAGATTGATATTGCTTTTTCTACAATTGCTTTTTCGTGGTAATTAGTTCAAGTGTGTGATTTGTTTCGGTCGATGGTGATGACTGGATTATTGACTTTATGAATGTATTTTTACGAATATAGTTGAAGAAATCGACAAATCGCCACTTTCGGTGCAGCGAACATCGATAATGCCGTTTCTCGTGTAATTATTTCTTCGTGGCAATGAGTTTCAGCTTTCGATCGCTTAATCTTCTCGAAGGCGATAGCGAGACGTGCATTTTATGCGAATTTACGTTTTTACGAATGAATTTTAGTAAAAATAGAAGATGTCTTAAGACTTTTAAGCAATATCGTAAATGGAGATTTTGTATCGTTTATCGAATGTTCTGTATTCGCGCCCGTATTACGTACATTCTTCGTCGTTAAATTTCTCGTAAACGCGTTTGATATCGGTAATCTACTGATGCCACATCAAGTGTGCTATTCAATACCTGCTATTCAATACCTGTACAAAACAGCTAATGATACAGGTGCATTAGCCATTCTTTTCTCCAATATAGAACGAGAACAATTCTGATTCTAAAGATCGGCTTTACGATAACGCTCTAACTTAAAACAGATTAAAGAGAAAGAATTCACAGATAAGATCGATGCCTAAGTAATTTAATTCGCAGCTATTTAAGAGAGACGGTTCATAGATTACAGATCTTTTATCTTTCTACTTGCATTACGATGACGCGCAGACTTTCACTGATGCTGCTTCGTACAGAAGAATATAACTACGATTGCTTTCTTCTAGAATGTGTTACGCGCGATTGTGGCTTCGTTAGCAGATTATATCGAATTCTCCAACAAACCTTAACGAACTAACCGAAACCTCGACAACAGTAAAGACGTTATACGTTTCACGATGACTTGTGTTTCCGTGGTTATGATTGCGGTCGATGCACAGTAAAGAGGAAAATCCACAAGATCTCAGCAGGGATTCGTTTCAAAGCACAGCGCAATTTCTCGCAAGTGTAACACGAGAATCAAGCGCTGACGAATTCCTCGACCTCGTCCGAAATTGCATCCCACGCGATACTTCTTATCAAAGGGAACTCGACGCTTGCCTCAGGATTCTAGTTAACCGCACGATTGATATAATTATCTCACTGTCGTCCGTTGCTGTTCTCTGTTATCGTTTCAGCTTGGTAAATCCCACTAGCTTATCGAGATTCACAAAGTTTCGATAGATAATAGATAAGTGCAGGGGGGATTTGATTGATTCTATCAAGTACTTGCAGGTATACGATCTTGTCCATAAATCACACGACACTTGTTAATTCTAAACACACGCTTTGACCAAATAGATCTGCGATAAAATCTTCCAAATATAGTACGATCTAATTTTGCTATAATACACACGGTATATATAGGTATCGATTTCACGTTATAATTACATTTTCGTAGTTGAGTTACGTAGCTTATAAATATTATTATTAACCCTTTGGCATCGGGTGCCGCTTATAGGCGGCGCCCGCGAGATGACCTGTGAGTACGAGCGTCGTTTATAGGCGACATCCACGAAATGTCATTTGTAGTCAATAATATATTTTTTCGTTATCGGCAGAACATTTTCTATTGATTTTATTGATATATTGTATTAACCACTTCTTAAAAGTTACTCATTGTTGAAACAACATCAAAACGTTTTACTCCAAACGATCGTATACTGTTTCGTGCTAAAAAATCTGTTAAATCCATTGAAATCCAATGGAAAACTCTAAGATCCCTAATAGATGCACCTTGGTATGTTACCAATGAAACGATACATCGAGACCTCAAGATACCCACAGTCGAAGAAGAAATATCAAAATTCAGCAATAGTTACAGCATAAGAATTAACAACCACCGAAACCCTCCAGTTACTCAATTACATGACACGTCGGATCAAATCTGCAAGCTAAAAAGACATTACCCTCTAGATTTAAGTACTAGATTCAATTAGAATCAAACACACTTTACTTTTAATCATGCTATTGTACCACGTCAGAAAAACTTACTTAAAATTCTCAATGGGAGAATTGATTGCAAAGTGCATCCAGATAAAATAAAAGAAAAAAATCCATTGACAGTGAAACGATATTTCATATACGGTTCTTACAAGAATTATTGTTATTTAAGACTTGACACTGTGCGTATTTCTGTTCAGTGACAATACTTCGGCGGACTGAACTGCCGAAGCGAAAGTGTTAAACGAGGACCTAATCTAAATTTATCGAAAATAGCGATGTTGTCAAATTTTCACTTGCAAAATACTCTTCAAAATTTAGACAGGTGCGCGTTACAAGATTGCGTACGCAGTTAGGAACTCGTATTTATGTAGGTATTATTCGTTCAAGGAAGGAAATTTCATCGGAGCACGAAATCTGCCCCATCGATGAAAATTGAAGGCTAACCAGACAAGCTCGAGGAACGAAGCTTAAATGGTAATTTCCCAGATCAACGTAAATTGCTCATTGTCCGAGTGGAAGAGGCTTCGAGCCCGTGTGTAAGGTATCTGGCGTGTATTGTCGAACTTGCGCTCACGAAATGAGCCTCGATCGTAGATCTCACGTGTTTACGAACTACTTGCAAGACTTCATAACGTAGACAACCACGGACTTGTACATTGTGCACGTTAAACGTATGCAACGTCAATTCTCTGCCAGTTAAACGAGATAATACGTTTATGGTAACCCATTGCTCCGTTGAATCTCCATTGAAACATAAACGTTACTCAACAAGCTGCCAGTTTGGCCTCGTCGCGCACTTAGACGAAACGCCTCATTACCGTGTTCTTTTTCAATGTCACAGACAAGGCCCATTCGCAAGTAACATTGGTTCTTCAGCGATAGTAAATCGTCACGAACATGATTCAAGGTAAATCTGCTAGGCAAAACTACCGGTGCGATGTTGTACGATGTGCGATACCATTAATACGTATTGTTGACTACGCTTCGTTTGTTTGTTTATATTCTCCATTTGTTTGTTTACTCCCCCTTTCTCTCTCTGATTTATTTACAGTTTCCATTTGTTTGTCTACAATTACTGCTTGTTTGCTTAAATACACAATAATTTGTCTATATTTGCGTTGAACGTAAGATTGTAAGGTAAAAGAGATCGTTGACATCCACCGTAGAAGCATAAACTTTTCGGAAAGTTCTCGACAACGTGAAAAAGTTCACGGTGCACCTTCTATGTAACGATCCTCTCTAACCGCTCTAACTCGATCTCATTCCTTGAAAGCAGTGGCTTTTGCCAATTTTCCAATACACTCGCTATTTAGTCGAACGCGCGAACAATGCATCGTCAAAGGTCGATCACCCTCGTTCGAGACGATCCACGGTAATATAGCCCTGTTCTATATCCGACTGACACGCGCACTGTCACGAAAGTACATCGCTGCACCGATCTATTATGGACGTTAATTGGTAATTATCAGGCACATCCATCGAGATGCGGTTGATGCTCCCGCGTTCTCAAAAATCACAATTTCCTCTCAAAAATCTCACGACCAATTCTCTACTTCTTCCTAAATTGCTAATTTGCGCAAGATTATAGTAATTTGTTTTTTACCCATTGACAACTAACGTTGCGCTTATTCTTTTTTCTTCTTTCTTTTTCTTCTCTTTTTTTTTTTGTCACTTTACATCATCGAATTCAGCGTTTTTAACATTGCAACTACGAAAGAGAAAATCCCAAGGATTCGCTTGATATTTCTTTCTTGTCACCTAGATTTTACAATTTTATGAAACGTTACAAGTTTGGTCTCTAATATCTTCATCTTGTCTGCGTCATACTTTTTATCTTGTCAAATGGTTTACTCCGCGTATGCATGATAAATAGACTCTTGTACGTTCGATTTGTTCGTTCTGTAATTATTCCGGACGATTAAACGGTACCGTCAAGACGTTAGAACGCTTACAGGAGACTACTCGGCCTCTTAAAGTGTCAGCCAGTGTCAGGACAGTAAACTGAACGCTGCAAACTCAAGCGCATCCTTTACACGGCCAATAGACCGGCTAATTAACAACGTTAACCATAATCATGGCTCTCGCTGGAATTTCTTGTTACGAACGAACTTCCACGAATGTAGCTTCTATACACTGATCACTGTTGTATTTAACTCGACTAATTTTGAGGGATGACGGAAGGTTAATTGGAAGTATATAAATTGCAGTGAGACAGCATGACGGGAATAGATTGCATTGTCTCTGATTTGATTAATCGGAGGTAGAAAATTAGGGTGGCAATCTCGTTGCAATAATTTATACATAGCCCCTGTGTATTCTTCAAATTAAATTTTCTGTCTCGGTGTTGCTTCTAAAATTCAAATTTCCAAGTTGGTAACAATCAACTACTTAGTTATTTTTTTTAAACATAATCCATGTAGATCACAGTGACGGAACGCCATGAATCAATTCTATGGCGAGTGATTTGATTAATTGAGAAAGATTAATCGGAAAAAGTTAGACCGGAAACCTAAATATTAATTGAGAAACCTGGTCAGAATAATTTGCTAAATTGCGCTCAGATATTCTTAATATCCTGTGTTCTAAATTAGTATCATCGCTTTGGAACCTAAAATTTGCAAATTTTACGCTCAGCTATTTAGCTAACATAATGTAACCATAGTGATTTCGATACTTGTTAAAGTTTCATATGTCAACGGTCGCCTAACACAACCGCGACCCGACAGCTCGATACTCGTACAACCCTTTCAGTTGCCGCATCGATAGAGCTTATATCCGATAAGCTTATCGATAAACACGATAACTTGGTTACATGGTGTACATCGAATGAATTAACGTCAACTGAGAGGAAAGTGGCTATGGTGTATGGTGTACGCGAAAACTGGATCCACGCGAAAATCATGAAAGTTCGTTGTGCTTGAAATCGGATAACGAAGAATCGGCATTAGATCGTTGCGATTACGTAACGCGCTGATTCAAGTCGTTGAATAATATGTAGTACTCGTATTAATAGCAAACACAAGTGTTAATTTTCACGCACGATGATGGCAATAACAGACGGAAAGTGGATCGATAACAGATGACCCGTAAACGGAACATCAGCCACTCCTCGATAATGCAACTTCTGTTCTGAAAAATATGCGTACAACGTAATTGACTCGCTTTTCGAGATGGTAATAAATTCTATATATTATTGTATGAATTGTTTCATGAAAGTCCTTTCCGTTAAAACTTTGAATAATCGGAATAATTAATTTGAAATAAAGTACACTGCTACTGAAGTTATTAAAATTAGGAAAAAACTGTTTATATCTTACCGTTGAAAGTGTATTAATTTAGCTTACGGTAAGTAACGTTAAAATTAGCAATGAAAAATTAATTGCTAATAGTTGCGAAGCAGTTAAAATAATCAAAATGTATTAATATATTTATTGGTGTTTGTAAACGAAGAACAAGAAGAATTCTTTAAGAATTATAACGCTTGTAGCCAATGAATCTTGTTTTAACGTGGTTCGGTTCAGTAGTGTCGCTTCGGTTGGCTTCGACTAGCCCATTCTTTAACTGCGTTCTTTCACGTCTCTTTAACTTCCCGTTAGCTCGCCATGCAATCGCATCATCGCACGTTAACACATACGTTCCGGGTAATAATTCACAGCAGTTACGAATTCGCTTCTTGGAAACCTTCCTTTAATTCATCTTTCCAATAGTTCTCGAACGTGTCACCTATTCGTAGCATCTATAACTAATACTTTCTCTCTTACAACATGGCAAGAAGGAAATATAAATTTTCCAAGTCCACTATCGACTATCACAATTTAGAAAGCAAGCAAGAGAACAAGAGTCCAATTTACGCAATTTACATTATTCCGTCATTCCGTTAACATCATTTCCAATCTCATTATTGACAATTACGATATATCGCTGCTTTCTATAACATTTTACGCGAGTACACTTTACGCAATTCTTCTCACCGTGGAAATACAGCATTTTTAAATGGAACAAGAATTGGTAATTCTTAAGATAGAAAAAATAAAGAAGATTGGTATCTTCCTCTATAAATGTTCCAGATAATTTCGAGGGAATTAATTCGTTCATCGACAATTTCGCAATATCACCATTTTCTACAATTTTTTATACTAACACGCTTCGTACAATTCTTCCCACAATCGAAAAGCAGAAAATTTCCGAATTGCAACGAGTATTGCCAACGTTCTTCTGTTAATGGTCCAGATAATTTTGAGGGAACAGACCGATTCGTTGATGAAACGATATCCAGCTCGTTCCACGACTCATTACGATCCATTTAGCTTCGTTTTTATCAACAACTCTCTCTCTCTCTCTCTCTCCTTCCCCCTGTTTTTCTCTCTGTATTATTTACAAAGATTTCACTCGTTGAATTTCGCGGGTCATCGTTTAATCCTGTCGCGCGAGCCGTGGCTAATCGAGAATGCGAAATCCAATCAGCGTTGCAAAGCGGCTGAAAATTAGTTCGGGCTGAATATCGAGGAGCCAGGATCTTTAACGCGCTACCGACATTGTGTATTGGAGAATACAATGAGTTTGGCCTTTGTTCGGCATCCTGGCGTTTACGAGTACTCAACCTCGTTCTCGCATGCTCGAAATTATGAAGTCTGTTACATTGAAATGAAGCACACGAACGGTTAAACTTTATTCTACGGAAACGAAAACCTTGTTCTACAAAAACGAAAGCTTTATTCTACATTTTCCACCTGCTTTTTTTATACAATGTAGTCTCTCACTTCTAGCGATCGTACCATGATTGCTGAGACACTCTGTATATAGAGAGTGAGATGTTACAAAGTGAGGCTGTTACATCCTGTCGAGATACGATATAACGTGGAACTTTGGAAAGCTTGGAATTAGACAAACATTGTGTTAGAGCATCGAGTGTTCGACATATTGGCGTTAGTCGAGCTAGGTCAGTTTATTTCGTCGTCTACTTGTCATTCGATCGGTCATGGGTCATGAAAATTTCATCGTTCGCTCTCGCACGACTGGCTAGTTCCATACAAAAGTTGAGAAATAATTTAATGAGAGTCATTCGTTCGTCGTTACACGTCAAATAGATGGAAAACGTCCGATTGTTCGCCGGATGAAATGCCTGATTTTTCAAAAAAATAAAAAATAAAAAAAAAACGAAAAAAGCTGTTTCATCTCGTCGAGTTCTGTTCGAGGCTCAATCGGTCGTAATGAAGGCTTTTTAGCGGCTGAATGCGACCGCGCAAAAATATCAGTTAATGGATCGTTTCGAGTGTCTAGCGGATTTTATTTCAGCGAATTTTATTTCAGCCACCAGGAAATTATTAATTTTACTCGGGCGGCGAGAGGCGACGCGCGTTACGCCGATAAAAAGCAACGAAAGAAAAGCGAGTCGATGCACCGGAATCCCTTTTCTTTTTCCTCTTCCTTTTCTTTTCTTCGGCGGGAATATTACCTGCGAACCACTGTTGTTCTTCGTTTTCATTCACGTCGATCGGGACACAGTGCGCTTCCACGCATAAAATGCAGCTTCTTTTGCTTTTGCTCCACACTGTTCCGTATAAATACTAATTACCACGTGTAAAACACTGCAACTCAGATCAGAGAAATTTAATTATATAATCGGACACACCTACTGTGAACTCCGTAAACGAGATTGCAAGATACCAAAGTTTCTTTAATACGTTAATAATTGTGTAATATTATATTTCTGCACAACCCAATTGAAGCTATTAGATTGTCCGGAAAGTCTTTTTTTCGCAAACGTGTCTTTTACAACAATACACCTTCATACAAACGTTTTTTTTTTTATTTTATTTGGATGTACATTACAATCAATAATCTTATTGAGAATTTTAAGTAAGTTTTTCTGGCGTGGTACAATAACATGATTAATAGTATAAAGTGTGTTTGATACTAATTGAATCTAGTGCTTAAATCTAGAGGTTTTGTCTTTTTAGCCTACGGATCTGATCCGTGTCAAGTAAATTGAGTAATTAGAGGGTTTCCGTGGTTGTTAATTCTTATGCTGTAACTATTGCTGAATTTTGATATTTCTTCTTTGACTGTGGGTATCTTAAGATCGCGATGTATCGTTTCATTGTTAACATACCAAGGTGCATCTATTAGGGATCTTAGAGTTTTCCATTGGAAGCGTTGAAGAATTTCTATGTTGGAATTACTTGCTGTTCCCCATAGTTGGATTCCGTAAGTCCAAACAGGTTTTAATATGGCCTTATACTTCATACAAACGTGAAACCAAGTCTGTGAAATATCGCGATGTTCATCTTAACAGAACACAATGGATTGTACGTAATTCGACAAAATAATATAAAACAAGAAACCTTGTGCGTCTATTATTTCCTTATAAAACGAAAGAAACTTTTCAGACAATCTAATACAATTTATAGCTCGTGGTCATCGAATTAGAACCAATTAAAATTTCAAAAACTACATTTACCAAGTTTTTTAATTGGACAATGTTGTCATAAGCAGTTAATGGATATTTTGAAAGTTCATCCTTTGTCTACTACATGTATACGAGATTGTAAATTATTCTGGTCGGGATTATTTTAGGAAAAGTTATGTCTGCCTATTTACAGAGAGTGTCAGAGGCGTATTGTGCCGCGGCGTCGCTGAAAGTTGAGAATTATGCGGCCGAACTATCCCTGTCTCGCTGAACCATCGACGCTGGAACAATGACTCCTGTTTGTCGATATTTCAAGGTAGTCGAATGCAAGCGAACGACAGACTTGGAAGAGAGGCGGTCGCGCGACCTGTGGATGAAATTCGGGTTTCGTGTACCGGCACGTTCCGTTCCATTCGTTTCCCGATCGTGATTTATCGTGCCTGATCCCATGATGTACGTTTCTCCCACTAAAAATCTTCCTTTGCTCGTTTAGAACCCAGCTAACGCTTGTCGATCCTGCGACAACGCCTTGTGATAAAGGATTGCTTGAAAGTAGAGAGGAAGTAAGGAATAATAGAAATAACGAAGTTTCAGGGCTGAAAGAAAATTTCTGAGAAATTATATTTCCCGTGGGATACTCGCCGAATTAAACACTTCGTTTCTAGAAATTTATTGATTCACCGATTGTTAATACTAGAACTACCGGATAGTTAACACGAAGCTATTTCTATCAAAACCAGTGAAAATGACTGGTCTGTAAAAAATGCGTAATAATAAAATATTTTTTTATTTATTGATTTATTACTTTCTCACAGAAGCAATTCCATGTTATGTAGTAGATTTTTGGTATTATTAATCCATCTGGGACCATCATCCCTAAACGAGGGTTAACACATTTATAAAATTGTAGGAACCAATCATTTTCACTGCTGTGGTATTTCTAACATTAGCATCTTGCGATCTAGCGATCGATCCGGAATTTTCCTCATAACTGATATCATCATATCGAATGATACGCAGTAAAAAATTTTAAAAACGTGTGGGAAATTGTACAAAACGAGGAAACTGGTTAATTTTGACTTTTGGTATAAGTAGCCTCGATACGAAATTATATTGGCTTTGAATAAATAAAAAACAAAATAAAATTCATTATATTATTCTTTTAGTTATTAGTATTAAATTGTAAAACCAGTTAATTTGACTGATGTGGTAGAGTTCTAGTGTTAAACCTAACCACCAGATCGCTGTACGAAATTCAACTCAGGACTTATCAAACTCTATTTCATTCGATCTTCAAGATAGGATGAAACAGTTTGCGCTCCGCGTTTTGTTATCTTCTAAGCAAAGTTATATTCTATAAGCTCTAACAGAACGATGACTAAATATTTTATATGGAACGAAGAAAAACAAAGATGATAGGAAGAAAGTAACGAAACTCTAGCTTTCTCGTTTCGATACGACGCATGATACGTTTCTACCTTTTCACATCTTTTATATTTTCGTGTCACTGTCAAGCCTTGGAACACCGTGTATATTCGAAACGTTCGAATCGCATTTATAAAATTTGACGCGTAAAATGAAATACAATTAGTCGTTGCCAAAATCTGCACAATATTCCGTGGAAATTAAGGGAATGAAATAGGGAAAAATCAATATCGCATTGTCCAATGCTTTCAGTATTTTCCCTTCATCCTCTAATTGTATAATATTTCGAGCTGACGTTCATATCGAATTTCACGTCGGAAAACCAGTCATCGACCTCGACGTCGCGTTCGAGATACACACACAAAGGCTACTCGAGGTTAACTATCGACGGAGAAAGGGTAATAGGGCCGCGCAAGGTCTGTCGATATTTCGACTCGGTCCCGTGCACACTGAACGACAACGTTTGACATTTGACGGAGGATCCATCACCTGCCGTGCCCTATGATACTAGTCGGATTTTATGCACTACCGCGTATTCCCCTGTTTCACCTGTTTCCTGGATGCGTTGTAATCGTAGGCGCGTCGCGACGGCTCCAGCCGCTCGATGATCGATGGTATTTATAACGACAGAGTTACGCCAAGCGTTAAACGACCAACCACGTCCTTTTGCTTTCGTGCGAAATCCTCAATCTTCTGTTTCGAAGAGAGCAAGATTTTGATCGAGTTAGAGTTTCTTATAGAACGACTCGAATGACAAATGGAACTTGCGTCTATATTTAACGCTGCTACTACTCACCTGTAATGTAAGATGCGTACGAGATCGGTTTCAGAAATCATCAAGATAGCGAGAAGAGTTGGTATAATCGACGTAAAATTTTATTTGAAAATTGATCTTCTCTTATCTAATATCAGAAGCGAATATCAGAGAACCGCAGTTAATCCACAGTTTCAAATAAATACGATAAATCTAATTTTCTGTATTTGTTATCACACGCTTGCATATATCTACCTTTAAAAACCTCAACGTTTGCACCGTTCATATTATTTTACGGAACATCAATCGAGGTCCATCAACGATTTCCAAACCACGGAGACCGCTTGACGGTCAATTTAATCACCAAAAACTGTTGTCATCGAGCCGATCGCTCGAATCGAACATCGAACCGTGCGCTGCGGGTTTCATCAGCTTCCCAATATGTGGCTGGTTAACCGCGACGTTCGTATTTCAAAAGTGGCTGGACAGACTGCAGTTACATACACGGCGGTACGATTACGCTCTCATTACGCTGATTTTCAGCGTTGAGAGACAAAAGGCCGTTCGCGCGAGCTCCAGCTTCCGAGCCTCGTAATTTTCACTTTCCACGGCCTCTACGCCGCCACATTCCGCCACATATCACTATACGGGATGAAGGTGCAAATGAAGAGAAAGGGATTTTGGCTGAAAATTCTTGGCAAAAAGAGCCGGCTGAAATTCAGTCCGATACTCGACGAGCTTCCTTTCCTCGTTCTTTTTTATTCACGAGAGATCAGCATGGTAATTCGCGGTATTAATATTTCTCTTCCTTTATTCTCCTTTCAAATACACTAAACGATATATCGTATTTGTCGTTACTTCGGTTGCTTAAAATCGCGATTGTTCTTTTCACAGAGAAACGCAGATATTGTTCGAACGTTTGATTCGTGTCGAGTGCTTTGCAAATAGTTTCTATAAACAGCCATGTTGAATGTTAAATAAAGAAAAAGAAAGAAAAAAAAAAAGAAGCAACCGACGCGAAGTTTAATGAAATTAGAGATCCGGGTCAAGCTCTCTTCACCTTATTCCTGTAGCCTAAATTTGAATACCTTTAATGTGCAGGGTATTTCCGTTTCCTTGGTTCGAATTTCTTTAGCGAAATAGTTACGACTCGGTTGGAAGTATACATATACTTCGAAAGTACCGTACAAGAGTTATGGCATTGCTAGTTTCCTGTAAAAGTCGGTCGCGGTCGTCTTTCATCTCTTAATACTTGACGAATTTCCGTGGAAAGTTTAAGACTCGAGAGGAATTCATCTTGTCTGGTCGACAGGCGCGACGTAACTTCATTTCGTCATTTTTCTTTTGCGTTAGTCTATCTGTTGGGAAGTTCTTCTTTTTCGAGAAATCATTCGATATTTCCAAAAAATACTTGCTTGTAAATCTAGAAAGTATCTATGAAACAGTGAACCAACTATCGTTTCCAGTGAAACCGCTCTTCGATTTCAGCGTATTATCTTCTTTTACAAAACCATCAGAAGAAATCTGCTTCATCATAATGCTTTCGATAAAAAAAACATAATCTCATAACTCAAGAACATTTTGTTCCTGAATGGATGAAATATATCTATACTGTTCTTTAAAGTTACACATCGAGCCAATCTGTTCGAATTTGAAGAACATCTCAGCCTTTTTCAGACTATCTCGTCGATAGAATCTCTCTCTCTCTCTCTCTCTCTCTTTCTTTCTTTCTTCACCTGCATTTCCCTCGACGATGGTACTAGGTGGTTTACGACACCCTATGCCTTCCCTATAGCATTGCGCATAATGCTTTCGATTCTTGGGATACCGTAAAAACGCACGAAGAATATCTTTCTCGGGGAACAAAGAGCCAAGGCGAGAGAAATACTCCGGTGCGGCGAATACTTCGACGTCTGCTACACGACTCACGAACTACCATCTCATTGCCCCTGTAAAATAGCAGTTTTAGGTTTCCTCGAGAGAGTTCTTTCTGTCGCGTTGAACCTCCGCCAATTGAACTACGCATCGTACCGCGGTTCTTTGCTCTAAGTGCACTCAATGTCCGAGTTGCTTCTTCAAGTAACGTTCTTTCTTAGACGAGCAGAGGAATGGTCAACCTTTACAATTATTCTGATTTATGGAAGATCGTGGAAGCCGTAGAAATCGTAAGACACTCATTTAAGTTTCAATAAATTTCAGCTCCTCGTAGAGGAAGCTGCTACAAGTTTTCTTGTTAAGAAGAGACGTTACGGTGGATTTGGTCCTTTTCGGCACTTTATATTTCAACTATGTCGTGATGTTGAAATATTAAAAGAGTCTTTAGCGCGAATTATCGTTAAAGAAGAAGAAATTTGTTAGGCGTTAAATAAACGCAATTATTACAATACAAAACTCGTGGTACCTCGTGAACGAAGAAAATAGATTTCCTTGGTGATTTTTAAATATCAAATTTGTCTGTGAATTGTTACCTGTATGTTATGAAAGAATCGTCAAAAAGTTGCAAAATTCTGACGAACAAGATCGAAAACATGATTTGGCAGGATTCTCATTGAAGGGAAGTTTGCATCGATTGCGAATAGAACTTGATGCAAAACTAGTTTAACCATTACGAAGCAACTCGTTGCCCGTAGAAGGAAACTTAGTCGCACATATTTCCCAGAATAACTCTAATTATAGTTGTGTTAAACTTAGATAGGGAAGAGTGCCAATTACTTTTCATCAGGTTTTACCTGTGCCATGTTTGGAGACAAAAAACAGTATATCATTTTAAACAATGCTGCGACCGCGATGTATTGTGAAGGAGGATGTTTATGCGTCTGCTTGTTTCGCATTGAAACGAAAGAAAATTCTGATACCGGCGTTCGTTTCCTTTTCCTCGGACAAAACGATAAATCACCGGACAAGTTTTCTTGCCACCTGGTTCTCCGGTTGCTGTGATTTCTTTCGATTAATCAAACACGTACATCCGACATACGGATTACCATTAATTTCAACCGTTTCAACGAAACGTTCTGTGACATTCGCCGAATTAATCTTCGTTTTAACGAGAAAAACTTTCCACATCGAGTCCTCCACTATCATCTAACTTTTTCTATCGTCTTTTCCTTGAGAATCCTCTAGGCGCCCTTCGCGAAAGTGCAAACACGCGTGACAAGAAAACTCGGTGAAAAATTTACCGAGATCATCAGACGCATAAAAGGTATTGAAATATTTTCATAGAAACTGTCCCACAAGAACTCGATCTCGAAAATATTGAAACATCGAATTCCACTCGATTTCTGTCCATTAACCGACGATTTATTTTACTCGTTCGATCTACCGCGAACATTCGCAAAACGTATGACAAGCGAGAAATAAATCGGGCGCGCGAATTTCGCGCGCCTGAGAAACCCGTGTAACTTTCATGGTGGCTAAATGAACGCGATTGTACGACCATTAGGGGAGAGAACACGGTTCAAAGACCAGTTTTCGAGTGACGGGTTTGCTGCTTATTCTTTGACCGTGACCGTTTCGAGTCGCTGCTTTCGACGCGACGCTGCGAGACGCGAAAAGCTTCGTCGCGGCGCTTCGAATTCCCTTCGACTGATTGTCGTTTCATTTATCTTGCAGCGTTATCACGGCGAAACTTTATCGTGCAACAGGGCGGAGACGGAGCACATTTTCGTCGTGCAACGCGAAAATCCTCGAATTTAGAGAGGTTGGGACGTTGCAAATTATTTGGCGAACGCTGTTCAATTGATTAATGGCGAATTTGGAAGTGGGAAACGGATGTGTTTTGTAAAACCGAAGCTTAATTGCGCACATGTTCGTAACTTATTGTTACAGCGCTGATACGATCGAGATTTGTTTCAGTTTTAAGGAATCTCTCGCTTCTTTTCGATATAAGCGTTTCTTCTTTTTCAAATAAATCTTTAGTCGCTGTATTGTTTAAATTTCAAGGCAATTTCAACATGATGCAACAAATTCATAAAAATGATCCTTTCGTGTCGAATCAATTTCTTAAAATATCGTTCGCGTGGTACGAAACACCCTACGAAATGATTTCTCTTTAGGCAGAAAGCACATTGAGAAAGAGTACAGATTAGAGTAACTGTACAACAGAGTACAGTTAACAAAAACATCAAGTTACTCTCGCGAGGGTAAAACGTAACAGTACTAAAAGCGATTTGTACGGAGTTTGGAGTTTGAGAAAATGCTGCAATAATATAAATTGGTCGTTTTCAAGCTGGGAATATCGCGTTGCGTTCAGGAACAAAGGTTTCATTCTGAATTTCACGTATCTTAAATTAATCCCTTTGCTAAATTTGGGAAATACATACACGGAATGTTACTGCAGGCCTCTCGAGTAAATCACTGGATTCTCACGAGCCCGTAAAATCACAATTAATTTAAAGTTAGCTTCGTGGCTTGACCACCTGCACATCACTGTTACGTTAATTTCGCAGATGAAATTCAGAATTTCGTCGTCACTTTTGTAACTCGTGTGGATACGGTGCATCGAACTTGGTCGTGTATCATTATTAGACTGCAGGTATTTAAACAAATTCATATTTATTAAAACGCAAACATTGTTCGAACGTGCGAGAATTTAAAAATTGCTCTCTGGTGAGAAATAAAAGACGCGACTTATCCTTGTTCCCTCGTGTTGTCTCGCCATTTTATATATTACATGTTTATCTTACTGGTAAATATGATTTTTTATTTTATTTGGTATCCCATTTATTTTATATTTCCTCGCATGGTATTAAACGAATATTGCTAAAGACCACTAGACATGCGATAAGATACGGTGCATCGAACTTGGACGTGTATCATTATTAGACTGCAGGTATTTAAACAAATTCATATTTATTAAAACGCAAACATTGTTCGAACGTGCGAGAATTTAAAAATTGCTCTCTGGTGAGAAATAAAAGACGCGACTTATCCTTGTTCCCTCGTGTTGTCTCGCCATTTTATATATTACATATTTATCTTACTGGTAAATATGATTTTTTATTTTATTTGGTATCCCATTTATTTTATATTTCCTCGCATGGTATTAAACGAATATTGCTAAAGACCACTAGACATGCGATAAGATACGGTGCATCGAACTTGGACGTGTATCATTATTAGACTGCAGGTATTTAAACAAATTCATATTTATTAAAACGCAAACATTGTTCGAACGTGCGAGAATTTAAAAATTGCTCTCTGGTGAAAAATAAAAGACGCGACTTATCCTTGTTCCCTCGTGTTGTCTCGCCATTTTATATATTACATATTTATCTTACTGGTAAATATGATTTTTTATTTTATTTGGTATCCCATTTATTTTATATTTCCTCGCATGGTATTAAACGAATATTGCTAAAGACCACTAGACATGCGATAAGATACGGTGCATCGAACTTGGTCGTGCATCATTATTAGACTGCAGGTATTTAAACAAATTCATATTTATTAAAACGCAAACATTGTTCGAACGTGCGAGAATTTAAAAATTGCTCTCTGGTGAGAAATAAAAGACGCGACTTATCCTTGTTCCCTCGTGTTGTCTCGCCATTTTATATATTACATATTTATCTTACTGGTAAATATGATTTTTTATTTTATTTGGTATCCCATTTATTTTATATTTTCTCGCATAGTATTAAATGAATATTGCTAAAGACCACTAGACATGCGATAAACGAGAAAGAAAGTCTCTCAGCGTAAAGGTTAACGAAATGGCAAGGAACTTTGTAAGAGGGTCTCGGCAAAAAGGATCATGGATTCTAGTAATCCTCCCTGGTTCTAAGTTTAAAAGAAACTGCTCACTAGTGTCTACTACTCCTCTGTTCCCAAATATACATTAAATTAAGTTTCTGTCCTTTCTCTGCGAACGATTTACCGGACCTTGTTAATCTTCTTGGAAACGTTCCACTAAAACGATATGTCGTTTAACGAGAAGCGTTTAACCGAATTTATATCGCGTATTCAATAAATTCTTGCTACGTAATTTCATGAAACGGCTAGCAGAAATTATTAACAGGAAAATTGCCGTGAATTTAGTAATTGGAAAACAAGATGTTTAAAATACATGTTTTCATGAGTTTGGTAATTCTTGTGTTAATATGTTCATATAATACATCGTTGATAAAATCATCATTATCTGTGTTACATTTATGCTAACAAATAATTCACGTATCTCTCGCGAGACGTGTCACTCCACTTCAAAAATTTGCATATTATTTTTGCCTTACAGAAGCTCTCACATTGTTTCGTAAGCGAATTCATTTTTTAATGGACAATTTATTTTTTAAATTTCTTATATAATTCTATAGATTCCATAGATTCTATAGATATTATTCAATTTATAGAAATTTATTTTTATAGTCGTTAGGTAGATCATAGTTCTCTTTACAAGTCGACATTACACGAATATCGTCAAAAAACGTGTCTATTCAAATCCAAACACGCGCAACGAACCTATTAAATACTATGTATTATACAAGGCACTTTGTCAAATCCGTATCACAAGCAATTTTTTTCGTAATTGACTATGTTGTAAAAATACACATCGATATAAATTTAACACGCACGCTGTAAACAAGCACATGAAATGCCAAATTACTCTTCGTTACTAACAAACAAGCGATATATTATCCTCAACCAGATTCACCGAGTATTCGCAAGATACGATTCTCGCGTTCCACAAAGTCGTGAAAACGTCATTTCCTATGCTTTATCGCGTCATCACACTATGTTTCATAATTTCACAGTGTCGCGAAACTCTTGCTCGCAGGATTTTCAGTAGCACGAAATCCCGGATAGCATGCATAACATGCAACTCATACCCGAACGACTCGAAATACGTGTCATTAAATTATTCTACGTTGCTGGTGAGGCTAACCATCGTAGAGTACATGCAGGAAATTAAAAGGAGATCCGAAGTTCGAGTAGCAACACAGGAGGTAGAGAGACACGTGCTGCTATGGCACATTTGGTATTCTTCCGACAGACGGTCGGGTACCTAGGGATGGCAGCTTTTAAAGTAGTCCAACCCCTGTTGGTTTCATCCGTGTTGTAAGAAGTCGAGAGGAAGTTTCCGACTGGAGGAGGATCCGAGGAATCCGCGCTTTCCTCGCACGACCATAACTTCTGTCTCTCTGGTGTATGAAACCCCGAACGAAAGTAGCGATCTTCGAGAATCTAACGAAATTTATTTAGTCCTTATTTTGAGTACGTTGCATAGATTTTCTGAGAAATGAATTTTTTCCCGAAGAAAAAGGAAAATACGAGATAGTATGTGACGTTCCGTACTGTACGTTATCATTCGACCGATACGTCTATTACGTTATTTCTCTTCTACCGTAAGAGCTGAGTAAGGTTTCCTTGATATTACGTATACGTAAGATTTACGAATATTGTATCATTGTTTAAGAATCGTACGCGACTTTTTCAATGATTGGAGCAACTTTGGAGCACATCTTCAGTCGTTCGTGTCGAGAATTATGGATCTTAATTGGCGAAATAAAAGTAGAGGATCACTAAGGTTACACTTAGAATTCATATTAAACTAGTTTTAAATTTATTTAATAAACAATTTCCAGCATCTTCGTCGATATACATTTGCACGCGTCTCGGTACTTTCTTTGTCTCACCATCTTCTATACCAAACTGCCAACGAAACTGTTACATTCATCTGTTTTTAAGGGGCTGTGTACACACATACTTCCACACACTCATATAATGTGTCACTATTACGCGACTAATCTAGTTTAACACACAAAATGATACATATCTCAATAGTTCAAAACGCTTTGAAAATTATTGTCAGCAACTTTTACGGAAAGTAATAAATTAGCAGTTCTATTTTAACCTGCAAACAAATGGTATACATCAAGAGAGATTTGTTAAAAAATGCACATATTTTGGTGGAAGTGGAACTCGTTGGAGTAGCTCGATATCCGCGAGGAAAAGTAGTCGTCGCGAACCTATGCGAATTGAAAGTTTCCGCGACAAGCAGGCGCATCGGCGTAATTTCATTCAGTCGATTCAATGATTCGTAAACAATGATACGGCTTTATCGCGCACGCCGACGTCCACAATGAATACATTATGCATGACGGGAACAGAGTTGCCCACGATCCTATTGTTCCGCGACGAAACAGGGGCGCTAAGACCGCGTGCAAGCAACTTTTGTCATCGAAAACGCATCCTGCCGTTAACCCACCTTTTCTCTTCCTTCCTCCGCGATGTTACACGATGGAAAAAAAAAAAGAACAGGAAGAAAAATATCCTCTTTTTTTTTCCCTTGAAGATTTATCGCGAAACTGTGATAGCTGGCGAATGGTCATCTTTTAAAACGACGCTTCTTTCATTCGTGGAAATATCGAGGGAGATATTTTAAAATGTCGAAAGGTCTCACCTTCCAATTTTTAGTAGAAATTGCTGGAAGGAGTGACGTCAGTGCGTTCAGTGTCCTACCTGAGGCAGGACGGTTCGGATCAATGGAAGGTAATTCGCGTCTCAGTGACACGGGCATGAAGAAAAGTCAGGCGTAAATCAGCGACCCGATGGAAATGGGTTAAATCCGCATCGATAGCGTCCTCCAGCGGAAAAGAGAGTCGATAGAAAAAAGGTACAAAAGCTTGCTCTAGTTCGTTTGGTTTTTATTATCCCGTAGAAACCTCTTCTTTTTGTCACCGTCTGTCGTCATTGTTCTTTAATTTTCTAAAGCGACAGGCAACCTTTTGTTTGGCCATTCTTTATCCAAGTTTTTACACATTTTGAGAAAACTAAGAATCGCTAAGAATCATTAAGATTCCATTAACGTGATTAGAGCAAGGTTTCCCGTAGAAAGAAGATCCCCGATAGCTTTTTATTGTTTTCCTTTTCCCTATGTCTTCTAATATTCCTTTTATCTTGCTTAAAACATTTTACGTTCTGACTTGTAGCCTTTCGATTCGTCTTATCTCGAAAATCTTCGAAAGTTTCCTCAGGGAACGACTTACCAATCGTTTCGAAAGACGGTCGCGGCAATCGTCGTTTCCGCGTCAGAATATCCGTATTACAGAAGATTTCATTGATTTTATATGACGGGATCTGTGCTTCGCAGACGATAAAAAGAAAACACATCCGGCCTTGTTTCTCGGCTCGTTGTTCCTCTTTACACTCCAATTCTCCGCAAATCCCGCTGCTGATTCTTCCCTTCCTTGTCTCTCGCCGCGTTGCTCTTCTTCAAAAACGATAAAAATTGCGAGCTTTCACGCGCCCGAAACCGAGCTCGCTCGCTCGCTTCGTCCTTCGCAGCGAACATTGAAAAGAGAAAGAGCGTGAAATCTTCGCCATGATTCGAACTTTTTCCTCTTCGACCTTCCCCTTGATCTTCTCCTCGCGCGAATAAAACGTCGAAACCTTGGAAAGCGGCGCTGATCCGTACATTCACCGGCACCATTCGTGCGACTTCCAATCGCTGACAGGGGAGTTCCGTGCGGATCATCGAGTCTTCTCTCGACTACGATCCATCGACAGCTGGTTTCGCCGTAAAAGGCCCGAATCACCAGCGTCGGATGCACTCGTCAGGAACGTGCTTTCGTATTCTACGCTTTTACGCGTTCCATAGCCCCCATTTCGCGCGTACACTACGGCAAATGACAAGGGGGACCGGGAGAGATAACCAGCTCGAGAGCATAGCGAGAGAACGAACATCGAGGGGAGAGCTTGAAGAAGGGGTTATTAACCGGTAGAACGTCGGCTCACGGGTCATACAGAGACACGTCTCTGTTCGCTAAAAATATTCTTTTGCGAATAGACGCCGGTCGAAGGGAAGAACGCCGCAGCTGACGACAGCCGAAACGAGATTATTTTCGCGACTTTGGAAGTACCGTGATGTCTTTCGTTTTACAGCTTTCTTCAGTACAATTTCAACATGGTCATCAGTCAGTGATGTTTGCGCAGAGTGTTCTATTTAGATCAGCACGGTCGGATATCTTTGAAATTGTTGATGATACTGGGAAATGTCCCAAATGAAAGTTAGGAGGAACACGTTATGTGAGACGAGTCAAGATACGCTTGTAACGAAATCATATATTTTTTAATATATCGCTCGATTCAGCGTGCGATTTAGTTTCCATAGAGAACATCCGAAGCTACGCTGTTAAATAGTAGCTGCGGCACTGATATCTTTTTAACCCTTTCGCTTCGGCAGTCCAATTCGCCAAAGTACTGTCATTGAACGGAAGCGTGTGCCAGAAATGCGCACAGTGTGTGTGGTTGCTGTATATACGTTTTTCTAGGTCTTAAATAATAATTCTTGTAAGAAAGGATTTTTTTTTTATTTTAGTTGGATGCACTTTGCAATCAATTCTCCCATTGAGAATTTTAAGTAAGTTTTTCTGACGTGGTGCAATAGCATGATTAAAAGTAAAGTGTGTTTGATTCTAATTGATTCTAGTACTTAAATCTAGAGGGTAATGTCTTTTTAGCCTGCAGATTTGATCCGACGTGTCGAGTAGTTGAGTAACTAGAGGGTTTCGGTGGTTGTTAATTCTTATGCTGTAACTATTGCTGAATTTTGATATTTCTTCTTCGACTATGGGTATCTTGAGGTCTCGATGTATCGTTTCATTGGTAACATACCAAGGTGCATCTATTAGGGATCTTAGAGATTTCCATTGGAAGTCAATGGATTTAACAGATTTTTTAGCACGAAACATACGATCGTTTGGAGTAAAACGTTTTGATGTTGTTTCAACAATGAGTAACTTTTAAGAACTGATTAATACAATATATCAATAAAATCAATAGAAAATGTTCTGCCGATAACGAAAAAATATATTATTGACTACATATGGCACTGGTGTATATATACGGCGCTCGTACCCACAGGTCATTTCGTGGATGTCGTCTATAAACGACGCTCGTACCCACAGGTCATGGCGCGGGCGTCGCCTATAAGCGGTACCCGAAGCGAAAGGGTTAAACTTAGTGTTCAAGAAGCACATTGTCCAGTTTGAAATACGTATACCTTAGTATAGTTTCTAGCTGCTCTGATAGAGAACGAAATATTTCAAGTTTATCGCGAAAGTAAAGGAAGAACGAGAAGGAAAAGATTTTCTATTATGATATCGCGACGATTTAATTGCGGATAGGACAATATTTGCTAGAATATCCATCGGTGGACAGTAAAATACAACGTGACGGACGAGGAGGCAACGTTCCTGGATAGTGGCAAGATTGATTGCGCGCGTTAACTCATAAGCGGTGTTATTGTAATTAACATGGACGACGGTAGGCCGGCAACGGTAGAGATGCATCGAACGCGGTAATTAATTTTCGTAGTCGGGTATCGCGAGATTCACGCGCATCCCTCGATCGAGCCTCAACCGGGGTAGTTTCCTCTGCAAATAGTGCTTCGCCGATGAATAAGTTTGCGTCGTTAATACCGAGACAGCTCGCTGCCACCTCCTATCAAGTTTTCCTGGCGAACAATCTCGACGAGTTTACGCTAACAGCTAATAGTCGAAAGATTTACCGAGTCTTCTCGAACGTTCGTTTCACCAACGCAACGTGTTTCTTCAGAATTGCCACTACCCTAGCCGTTTGAGTCCCAAGCGGCTGGATCGAGCTGTCTCGATTTTGTGTCGGAAAGTGACTACTGACGGTTTTTTGTATTTTTATTGAACAAAACTTGAAATATTTATAAACTAATAGTACGCATATATAATAATATATATGTATTTCATGAAGTAACAAATATGACGAGCGTTATTGTGCCGCTTGATTCTTTTCACAGTATTCCGAATTCTTGCTCGGTTTGTGGTAACAGTGGTTGAATTTATTCTAAATTTATATATCAACGATTGTCTGTTGAAGCGATCAAAACTTCTAGAAAACTACATCTGATTTTTAGTTTTCTCAAGCACTTAAGCCATCGACAGCGTATAGACAAAAGACTGGGACGAAGGCAGACCATAAACAGTTGACAGGCTTCAGGGTTTTTCAGTTATAGGGTAACACCGCTAGCGTGCGGATCTGGATCAGCTCAAATTATATCCATACTTGTATTCACTTCTGTATTAAAATATATTTTCTACTTTACAATTTATCCACGCGTTCCTCTGTTTATACATCGAATAACCGCAACATTGTCGAGAGCTGAAAGCTTGGTATCTCCTTTTTTTATATTGCTCATCAAAAGACCGAAAGCCAGTGAAATTAAATTATGAAAATATTTCAAAGACTGCTATTCGATACACTAAAATACATCTTGTTAAAATAAGATATTTTTGAACGGAATCGGAGGCATGTGGAAAGGACGTATATCGATTTGTAGTGGCAAACAGAAGTTACCTTGACTTTCGTTCGATTCCCGTTGGAACTTGTTCCGAATGAGGCGAGATCGATAAAACCGATCATTGGAAATGGCCAAGACCGGGCTAAACCGATCGAGACTAATCAATTGGCCGGAAATGGTCCTAATGTAAACCCGACCATCGCCTCTTGCACAAACACGAGATATTCCGAGTGTCTGGTGGCAGAGAACCTGTCATTTGTCCTCGGCCGATCGATCGCTTCAAGGAGGGATTGTGCCAGGCTTCGATTGTCTCCTGAAAAATTAATTAACTCGCCGTAGAACCTGTTTAGCCCAAATGGAATTTCAAAGTTTGATCATCAAATATATATATATTAAACATTTTCCTCGCAAGTAGATTTGTGAAAAAAAAAAAAAGAAAAAGAAATAGGAATTTTACTATTCTAACAAATAGATAATAATAATAGAAATATTCAGAATGAGAAAATGTAAAAATAAAAGACTAAACTTTGTTACTTTTTACACGCAGGACGATGGTTTGAATAAATTTTTATTTATTTGTCGGGGAAAATTCAACACTTTCTAGCACGGTAGAATTCCAAGCTACTAAAATCCAAATATTACATTTACGTCATCGTTGAAAATGTTTCCTTTGGCTTTTAGCGGGAAGCTAGAAAACGTTAATACGCGGAGACACTAATATCGGCCGCGATGCTCGGCTTATTTCCACAGTCCATTCGCGGTGTCCGGAGGAAATAATTCAGACTTTTTTCGGTAGCACGAACACGCTCGTTCCGCAAGTTCTTCGTTTTTTCGCGGACGATTTTCGAGGAATTAAAGCGACGGCGTTCTCGGCCACGTGTCGGCGAAAGTTTTAAACGGTCGACACAAGCCGCCTTCTCGTGAAACGCGCTCTCGCGGGCCAATTAAATTTTGCTGCCTCCCTTGGGCCGAATAAAAGAAGTCTTCCCCTTGTGCGTTTGCCTTCCCGACAAGCTTGGATTTTCTACGAAATTCCGTGTTTTATCATACAATTCTCCTTTAAGATGCTTAAATGTACTGAACGTTCGATGCATTAACCTGCTCGCAAAACTTTTCCTTATCGATAAAGTAACGTGGCTTTTCCACAAAAGTTTAAACCGAAACAATTCATCGTTTTAACATTGTTATTTCTATTGCATGTCCCTTTCTTCTGGAACAAATGATATTGTCGCGTGATATCGACATAAAAATAATTGTTACATCGTTAATTTCGTCGATCCAGTGCTTTCTTTCCCGTAACAGTTATAATCGACGCGTTTCAGGATATTTATAACAATTTTAAAGGTCCTTCACATACATGACACGTAACATGCATATGAATCGCGTCCTCGCTAAACTTTCACAGAACTTTTTCCCGCTTGTTTCACATGTTTGAATAATATTTGCAAAAATATACAACACTGAGTCAATTACACGAGCTCACGTGAGTCTCTTTGTAAATGTTGCAATTAAATTGTCACGCTTTGAATCGTTTCGCCTCGAGTTAAATTGGACTCGGATCCCTCGTGTGAATCGCAGCCCATTTAGCGCTAAACCGTTGCTCGTGGCTATTTCGATGGCTGAGTTTCTTGGTCAAGGTCGACGAGTCTAGGTTCCGAAATAATTAAGAATACCCCGTAACTACTCCTTTCGCGTTAAATCTCTCTTATTAAAAGAAAAAGAAAAAGAGACAAATATAGCGTGCCGTTAAAACAGAAAGACACATAAATATACAAAACTATAAAAGAGAAACATAAAAAAACCATGTGTCTTATTTTTCAACGGTAACAAACGACCAGTTATATGCTTTCAGACAAATCGTAGTAGGAAAAATCCTATTTTATCCTGGCCGCGGCAAGCATAGAAATTCGCGGCAACAAAAATGGAGTAAAACTCAGTCGCTGTCGCGTGCACAACTTCCATCAAAGCCCTGTTACAGCATCGAAAACTGGGAAACAATCCACCCTCGTGTTCCCTCGATATTTCGTTGTCAGAATAAAGCGTGGGATGTTTACGCCAGAAAACTGCTGCAACTACAGCCCAGCGAGAGATCGACATCGCGATGAAGCTCACGCAGTCTCTGCTTATCGAGTCATTTTTCGCCCACGGAATTCCCGATGCGCTCACGTACAACCACCGTAAGATGCATAAACTTTCCAAATTGCGTCTCTCTATTAATACAGGCGGCATGTATTCGAGCACATTTGCGACCGCAACCAACGCCACGCCGTGCTTTGATCACTCGCTTTCGTAACTCCCCGCCCCGCAAACGGCGGCGAAGTGCATTAACCGGATGAAACGGAATTTCCGAGTGTTACGTCGCGGTCCGCCCGCAACCGCCGTGTCCTTATCGCGAAAGTAACCTGGAACCCAGCCTGGAATCTCAAAATATTTCAACTTTACGAATTTTTGGCTAATATTACAAGAGGATATGCTATTTTACGTGTCAAAACGATGGAACCTAGTTCTTCGAAGATTCGGTAATCTCAGTCTTTGAACGATAGAAGAATAGGATCGATGAGTAATCAGAGATACGTACAGGGAAATAAATAAACGCGTACTGGATGCTAGTAGTTGACAGATACTTGAACTAAGTGATTACGGATTTTGTCATTAGGTGGTATTTACAAAATCCGCAATCACTTAGTTGCCAGCCCAATATAACGCTAGTGTCGCGTCATCGATCGCTATGACGTTCAATTGATCGAAAACGTTCAAATTGTATCGCAGATCATACGATTAATAGAAAACTTTAATATATATATATATGATAATTAAATAGAAAAAGGTTTGCGCGTTTCGAGCGAAATTTTTGAGACATTTTTAAGGGAACAAAGAAGAATTTTTGCAGGGGAAAGCCTATGTCCTAATCTAACAGCTACAGAGTTAGTTTTGTCTGGTATGGTCAAATATGTCATACCACGTAGCCTTTGTAAAAAATTGATAAAATAGTATTCTGCGTGCGAGGTATAAATCTTCTTTTTGAGGATTTAATTTACGACCGTACTATATTGTTTTCACGTAGTATATACATGCGTAGTTGGGATCTGACGATCCGAGATTGGCGTGATTTAAAAATAACAGGCACGGGAAAACAACGCGGTGTCCTATGAAAGCATCGATGCCGGTGGTAGATTATTTTTAACGGGTTAGAAGGTTTTGTTGCTTCACGGTCTATCAATATTCTATGTGTAATCGCTGGATAACGGAAGCTGTATACGATAGGAAAAACGTAGCGATAAAAATTCAACGACACGAATTTATAAAATCGAAATGCCCTTCCACCTTTTTTACTTGCATTTTAGCTCGATATAAACGATTATCAATGCGTCCAATTATTTCCCATCAATCGTTTGTTTTGATACATTTTCCACAAACTAGTGGAAAAGCAGCGACAAACAGTGAATCATGTTTAAAATATATACGAATGTATATAAACTCGTATATACGATATAATTTGCATTAGTTGAAACGTCGACCACATTCACAAAAACTATTCTTCGACGCTAACGCAAGATCAGGATCAACCGATCAAAGAATAGATTTCTGGAGATTGTGTACGTCCAATGATCGTGAAAAATTGGTAGCCGCGCGATGAAACATAATATCAAAACGACAGTAAAAATTGATTTACCTAAAAAGTTAGGAAAAGCATAAATCTCGTTATTTTGCAGACATACTGTGTCTTTTGATGGCCACGATAACTATAATTTCTCGGTTGCGCATTTTATCGTAGACTTACCGAATACAAAGAACATTGAATGTAAAATGCGAGTTGGCCGCGGACGCGGAACCATCGGAAGCGAATAAAGTTACTCGAAGAATTTTCCGCCTCTGCTGACTTCACCGAGAAAGTAACAACATCACTGCAGGAAGTTAGTCCGATTTTTCGATGGAAATGTTTAAACGGGATAATAAATATCTCTGGGCAACTACGTGACCCGTCTTCAGAACGAGCAGTCCGGTCCATCCTTTCAACCAATCTTGTCACCCACTTCGTTCTCTCTTTCTTTTGTCCTTGCGCTCCTTCTTCCGTTTTCGTGCCAGCCACTTCCTTCCTTTCTTTTTCTCCTTTTTCTCTTTTTTTTCCTTTTCTCTTTTTTCAGCTAACCATTGGCGCACGTTTACTTCGACCACCCTCACCCCGTTCGTCGTTTGAATTTTAATCCTGTCCCTGGAACGTTCAATTGTCGAACGTCACGAGACTTTCTTCGCGGTTTCCCACGTCGAGTGTTTCTGTTTCACCAAGCTTGGACCTGTTTCGATTCTAAGCGCGAACTTTAAAACGCTTGCCAGAGTTTCCGTTTTCGATTACTTTTCGTGAGTTTTTTCAAGCCGATCCAGTTAACGCTCGACAACTTTATTATCGTTTCTCGTTCGCGAGATTCATCAGAGTAATTGTTACAGTTTGAAGAGAAAACACCGTATATTTCGTAATTTCTCGAGGGGAAGGAATTAAATTAACCATCTCACTCCATGAAGCACTCTCGTTTCGTGGGTGTTCTGACCTAACCTCCCTCCAGCTTTCCAAACTTCTGTCGTATCTTTTTCTTTCTCGCCGTATAGCTCGCGCTTTTTCTCCCTGATCCTTTTGTCATCCTGCTCGTCTCCTCGCCTAGAATAACGAGGAGAATGTTAATCCGAAAATTGCCGATCTCAACACCTTCTTTCGCTTCGCCTTTCTCTCTTTCTCATCGCGTCAGCTTTATTTCTCACGCGCGGACACAGGATCGTGAATATTTTTCCCGACCGATTGAATATGGAATTTCCTCTGTTGCGCTGAATATTCGATTGGATTCCACGTAACTCACCTGATATCCCCCTTTGTTCACGCTTTTTATAATGACGACAGCCTTTTCCCTGCCGACGTTCGCGAAACAACGAATCCAATTATGCTTGTTCTTTGATCTTTTCCCAGTGACGTCATTCGACCCTCCTCCGCTCTTCTGTTTCCCGTATCATGCGTTCACTACTTTAGGATTCGTTTGTGTTTTACGTTTTTATTGTATTACGTTATGTTCCTTTCGTTGTTCGTATTTCTTTCCCTCTTTTTACGCTTGACGTTCCCCAAAGCTCGTACAAGAACCAGTATATATTTCATTTTATTTTCCGAGTTAATTTATATTAATTTATATTGCGTTCATTTTCGTCTGCTGAAACCACCACAAGTCGTTTAATTAAGTTGGACATTCCTTTATTCGGGAATTTATTTTTCAAAGTTCCCGTAATAATCGTTAATTTAGTCCATTTGCGTTCGTGTTTGATTAAAGTATCAGTTCTGTCGCGAAAAATCGCAAAACATTCGCTCGAGTGTAATCGCAGAGGCGAACTAGAATCTTCAAAAATATGTAACGTCAAATGTCTACTTTTGGTATTCCGAAAAGGTAATTCTTCGTTTAGATATTTCTTCTCCTGTAAATTTATATCGAGTTTCGACGCACGAAAACATTAATAATCGTTAATTTCAAGTTTCTTCTACTTCTCCTACAGCAATTTTTTCTTATCTCACAATTTATTTCTGAATTTTCCCGGCGTCTCTCATCTTGATTTACAGTTTTATTCTTCTTCCTAAATGTTTGTCCACCGAACATTACCATAGCTCGCAACAGTTGCATAAGAAAAATAATCGGCTCTTTCTTCTGGCCTGCTGTTTCCTTATTCTCTTCGAAACTACTTTAGCAGTATTTTCGCCAGCCCCTTTCCACCGTTTCGTAGTTCCATCATCGTAAAGCTCGACGCGAACGAAAAATTACTTCAACGCTGTATTACTCGCTCCCTCTGTTTCGTTGGCTTCTTCTATTCTTTACGTCGGCTTTCTTTCTCCTTGCAACGCTGATCAAGCCTTCTAAGAAATATTCCGCATCTTCCGCCTTTCCCTTGCACCGTTACGTTTCGAGTTAATTCCAACCCTTATCTTTTAATTGCGCACGTCGTACGATGAATCTTAATTACCTCGGCCAACTATTTAATCGGTCGATTCTCCTTGATCCTCGAAGCTTGGCCAACAGTTTCGTAGCCTCTTCTCGTTATTCCTTTTCATTACGAAAATTGCCAACACACCGCTCCTCCACCTATTTCGAATTTATATTCAGCTTTCCTTAAACACAAGATGTATTAAGTTGTCCGAAAAGTTTCTTTCGTCTTATAAGGGAATAATAGACGCACAATGTTTTTTGTTTTATATTAGTTTATTGAATTATGCACGAACGTAATAATAGAAACAGAACGAAATGGATCATATCTAATTCAATAAAATAATGTAGTATCGTGAATTATTATAATTAGTTTATTAACGATAAAAGGATTAAACAGATGTTAAATAGAGAGAAAACAGTGGTTATTTAACATGGACTAATTGCAACAAGGGATTATAATTAAAAAACAACTAGATAATTAATGAACAACTCTCGTCAACACAAATTCAACTCTCTCTCAACAACGCTAACAACACTATATCGACAACGCAATCCGCACTCTTCGGCTTCTCAACTCATTCTGCTGTCAATTCGTTTATCGTCCCTTAGCAACTTCTTCTTTACAATCCGCACTACACTCCCCAGGCCCCTCGTCCACGATACTACAATAATATAAAACAGAAATTGTTGTTCTCATCTATTATCACCTTATGAAACGAAAGAAATTTTTCGGACAACCTAATAAGTTGGTAAAAAAGCACTAACTCTTTGAATTATTCCATTTATTTCAAAGATTGCAACACGTCTAAATAAAATATAATAATATCTTCCTCTGGCATTAATAAATTTTTGTCTGACCTCGAGGGATTAGTTTACCCTGTTGTTACTCTGCACTGGACCTAAGCTTCGATCTATTTAACGTTTTGAAAGCACAAAGCGGATATTAGTGTAAAAGCAGATACTTTGTTGCACGTGAGCCGCACTGATTAAAGCCACGGTCCACCTTGCAACTTCTTGCAACCATCTGTGCATTTTATTCCTACGTTCTACGTTATCCTACGCAAACCCCACGAGATATTCCCTTTTCGAACTTGTGTTCTCGAAAGCGGACAGCTTTTACAAAGCCAATGCACCTCGAGAAAATGGAAAATATTCTCTACACACAGAACCGCTAGTCTCTGCCTCTTTTATCCATGTCCTCGAGAAAAACACCATCGTGCTTCTTTCCTCCCAGCGTTCTCTGCATCCCTCGCTTCTTGTTTGCTCCCTTTTTCCCTTGAAATCTTATTGTTTCTTCGCCAAGTCCCCTACTCGAAGGCTAAACCCGGTGCTAGTCGGAGAAAGGCACTTGTGGCGCTCCTATTCTTCACGATTCTCCTCCTTTATTGTCTTTCTCTTGGTACTCGTCCACGGAATCGAATGAATCGAGCACGGTCCCCTTTTCGCCCCTTCGCTATCATGATTAATTAAAGCATTTTTTCTTTCTCCGTTGTGCTACGTCGGCCCTGAATACGTTTAGCATCTCTTCGCGAACTTCCCTTTGCTATTTCAACCTGTTTTTTCTTTTGCGAAGCTATTCGCAGACCCTTGAACGATCATCGATATTCGCTGCATCGATCGGATACTCGCTACGAGTTTTTTACATTCTACGTTAGAGACTCTTCCCTGATTTTCGTTTTCTAAATACCACCTTTGCCGTTAAAGATGTACGAGAACTTGAAATTTGGTTCGACCTTTTCAGATTCCACGTTGAATTCGACTTAATATTCGATAGTAATTCTTCTCAGTTTTATGTAAAACATCACCTATATGGAATATTGTTACATCGCTACAATATGGTTTACATTATAGCTGAATCGAATAGAAATTTCTCAATGTATTAGGTGGTCCGGAAAGTGTCTTTCTTTTACAGACACGTCTCTTACAACGACGCATCTTTATACGAACATGAAACCTAATCTGTCGAACGTTGTGATCTTTAGTTTGATAGAATATAATGGATCATACGTATAAAACTTACTTATTTATATGGATCATACTTATAAAACGAAAGAAACTTTTCGGACGACCTAATAGATGCTTTACTGGTTTTAAAGATATCAAAATATTTATTTATTAGACATTTCCTATTTTTAATATACATAAATATATAAATTAAAAATAATTAAATATTTATTTTATATTTAGACATTTCCTATTTCCACTACCCGGACATTCATTTTTGTTCCCAACTTTGTGTGCAGTTTGTAATAACTCGGATCGCAAATAGTTGAACAGCCGCTAATCGATCTTCGTAGTTAAAGGATTAACTCAATTTTCAACGTCTAGACTGATTCAATATTTAACACAAACGCTACTTAAGCTTCAAGCAGATGAAGCGTCGATCGTTCACGCGAACGATACACTGTCAGTTTCAACCTGACTCGCCATTCATCATCGGTGTGCCAAGCATCGCTGAAGCAACACGTTTCAAAGGACCTGGAGGAATACGAATGGAAAAGAGACGCTGCAGGCGTGCAATCAGCGGTTCTCAACCTAGATATAACCAAGAGATCGATGGACGGTGAAGCGTTTTAGGCGACCCTTTGTACTCTCTTAATCATCGTCTCTCGTTTCTTTGACTCGTCTAGCCTCCAGGCTTCTCTGTTCCATTTCTCTTAAATTTCCACCATAGAACAATAGACCGTGTCCGAAAGTTGTTCAGAGAACAAACCCTTTCGGAAGGGAAATTTTCGTAGGAAATAACTTTCGCACGATACGGAGGAACGCAACGTTAGGGTTCATCGTTATATTCGGCTTCCTTCCTCTTCTAGAGGAGGACAGAGAAATAAATGTTATCTCTGAAAAGCAGCAGTTGTCCTGACCATGATATAAGCCGCATGATCAAGACCCTAACAAAAAGAAAGAAAAACTGTTGTACGAAAGACAACAATAGCGTGGTAGAAGTCATCGAAAGAAAGTGTCCGAAGAGAATATCTAGATCGTCGTAATCTCAGCCTTGTGCAACTCGACACAGCTAACTAGGAACGCGTAGAGGGTTGGTGCCAGGGTCCCGCGGTTGTTCTCGGAAGTAAACGGCCAAAGCTTGTTTGCGTTGATCGTTATCGTTATCGTTAGTTAGCCGAGGGTTATTTCGTAACACCAGCTCGAAATGAACGGCACTCGCAATCGGCCTCGAAGATTTTAGTCGTCCGTCGACTGTAAGCCAGTTTTGCCCACCGCTGTGTATTTTAATTACCACAACCACCTATTTCTTGTTTCTACGTTCTAACGAGATTAGTTCGAGTTCAGCAAATGAGAGATTAAACACGCGAAACGAGGAAAAAAGCGAATAAAATACGATAGACGATGTATAATATCTTGCGATTATCAAAACTAGCGTTCTCTCGTAGAGTCTTTAATAAAAATTTAAAATTTTTTAATCGCGTTACACTCGCGACACTGAACGCTAGTTTATATGCTAATTATTGCCGCAAAAAGAGAAGATAAAGGAAAGGAAAGCCTCTATGAACGAGACTGTATAACACAGGGAACGCAATAAAACGATTTCAGCGCGTATCTAAAAACTATCGAAGAGACTACGAAGCGTGATAACAAAACGACACGAATTTCAAACGTGGTGGAGAAGTTGAAGAGATTTGCGAATGGCCGGAGGGTGCATCCAGTCGGATCCTTAAAAACGCGATATCTCGCGCGAAGAGGCCCTTATCGGTTCGCTGGAAACTCTGCGAAAGAAGATCGATCACCTGGAAATAATGGAGCTGGGCTGTTTGGCCGCGTCCATTGTTTATGGCCCACTCCCGTTTCCAACTTTTTCCCAGAAAATTCGAGCGCTGAATCATTCACAGGATCGGTTATCCGACTCACCCTCTTTCGAAAGGTAATTTCAGAGAAACAGGGACCTTTCACGGAATTACTTATCGAGTCTGTCAGCGGTAATTGGAGTCTTTTTTTAAATCTCTCGGCAAATAACGAGCACTTTAATTGTATCGAATTTTTCAAACTACGGGAAGGTTCTTAACGAAGAGTTAGAAGAGAAACTGTTCTTCTCACGACATTTCAGATGTCAAATAAAGTCTTGAAATTCTATAAAATTATTCCAACGATACGTTTTCACGATGGTTCACGATGGTTCACGATGCGTATCGTTTTAAGGAAACGCAAGGGAAAAGCATCGAAAGTCGGACACGAGTGAAACGAACGAACCCGATAGCTGCTTACCCCGAGAGCCGAGAGAATTAATGGAATTACAAATGACGATTCGAATTAAAGGCGAGTCGATTCGCTTTAAGGGCGCCGCGAGAGATGCAACTTTCACTTTGCTGTTTTCCTTCCGTCGAGATAAAAGCTGATCGACTAGCTAACAGACGCTCGCTCTTTTATCGCTCGTTAATTACGTTTCCATCGCGAGTTCGATCATAATTCCGTTTGTACTTGAATCGCTGGATCACCTGAACGAAAAGACACAGAGAGGAATAAAGGAACAAAGGGGGATAAAGGGAGGATAGAGGGTGTATTACAGCCCCGGGGAAATCAGTAAGACACCGCCACGAATACTTGGCAACTTTTTCAGAAAACTTTTTATTCCGCTCGAAGAAAAGAGTAGAACGAACATGTAAAGTCCCTATGCCTTTCCATCTCGGGTATTTCTCTTTTGTCTTCTCTCCACTCCTAAACCGTCCCTCTTCTACCCCCTTCCTGTTCTCGGTTTTTCCTTTATGCCCTCGGAGAAAATGAAAAAGTAAAGGATTATTTCCGGGAACCCTGGTAGCGATCTCCCTGGTGCGCCATTTGTTCGGCCATTATTTCGTTACGCTCGTAAATCCATCGGCGATTCGGATGCAACGCAATTGATCCTACGAATTTTGCATGCGTTGCATCGTTGTACGTAAAGAAAAAAGAAAAAAAAGAAACGAAAAGGATGAAAAATCTATCGATTCGAGGAAGAGGGGCGGAGACAACGCGAGAGGACAAGAATTGAAACTGTGAGAAATGTCTCTCGAGGAAAGTTGATAGCATCCGGTCCAAAGTGGCTCGAAGTTTGTCTTCGACTTCCGTCTTCTTTATCGCGGCCGCTTTGGAAAAAATGTGGCTGAAAAAGGGGTGAAGTCTTTGAAAGAAAACGAAACCCGACAGAAACTTTCTCAATTCGCTAAGTGGCCAGGAAGCAAGTGACTACTTTTTCAATGACCGCGAGTTTTCACGATTAATTAAAGGCAGAATTTCGTCTTTTCGTCACTCGACTAGAAGACAGAGGATAGCTTCTGTCGAAATAGTGGAAAAATAAAGGCAAGCAATCTTCTATTCTGTTAACGAGCTTCGTTGTAAAATCCCTTTTGGCCCGCTACAATTTCCTCCTGTTGAAGAGGAAAAAAGGTCATCCTCGACGAGATTGTCCCGCGAAATCGTCTTACTTCGGGTTCAAAGAGCTGCAAATATTCCGCGGTTGAATCCTCGGCCAATGTAACTTTCGACCCTTTTTTTTCCCCCTGTGCGAGTGTCTTTAACCGCTCCGCATTCGCATTGTTTTTTTTTTCACGGCCCTTGAAGAAAGGTCAGCGTATTCCAAAGGGTCGCAGAATGTTCAGGGACCTAAGCGAAGAGGGGTATCTTTCATCCTGAGATAGGGAGGGGTCTTCGAGGCTTGGAGCGTACTCGAGGAATCTCACAATGGCGATTAAGTAGGCGCGCACTCAGACGTCCCTCACCCTTTATGGAAAAACTCCCCCGCGGTCTTTGCGCGTCGTTCTTCGATTCAACCGTTCCCTCTTCCTTCGCCAACCCTCTTTGGCTTCGCGAATGTGAAACCGAGTTCCTGTCGCCGCCCTGAATTCGTTGAAGCTTGAAAACAGCGAAACCGCATCACTTTAATTTCATGTCTTTCTGTGGAAACTCGCTTAGAATTTCTATAGAATTTTGAAACTGAAGATGAAGTAATTAAGAATGGCAATACGCGCCACACACACGCGCGCGCAAAGATGTACAAATAATATCTAGACGCTTTATCGTTCGATAGGAAATACGAATGAAGACTAAGATCGAATGTCTGGATAGCGAAAACGTTGAAAGAAAAATCCGCTTCGAAAAGTCTAAAGTAAAGATGGCTGTTAAGTCTAAAAGCATCGAATTAATTTTCTCGTCTAATGTATAGGAACGTACGGAGGAAACTATTTTAACGAAAGCAATTTATATACTACGATTGACAGCACTTTCGAACTAACACGCTTTCGACACCATCTCGAGAGACGCGTATCTCCGATACATCTTCCTCGACCAGAAAGTCTCGTCAATCATAATATCTGTCCTGGAAAAACAAGTAGCAATACTTTCCAAATAGTCCTCCATACTGTCGCAACAGGCGGATCAGACAGTCGTCCGACTAAAACTTTCGTCTAATTAAAATCGTAAATCAGACAGGTTAACGTGGCAGTTTCGTCGATAGCGCGTTAAGCTTCCGCTTCGATTGCCTTGTCGCGCGAGATAGACTGTTCCACGGGTTATCTGAACTTCCGAGACACTCAAGTTTCTCGTAACAAAGCTTTCGAACGCTTGTCGAGCAAATCCGACGTCAAGGCGTCTTCGAATTTCAATCGTCGATACTTTCGGTCCAACAATCTGCCTCCGCGCTTTCCATCGAATCTCCCACGTGCACCACGATAATTTAAAATCCTTTTGTCTCGAGAAATAAGGAATATTAGATATCTATTAAAGTTACAATTACGAAAGAACAATTAAGTTTATGTTAGGTTCATAATCCGCACGTGATTCCTCTGTTATTTTCTAGGTCAGAATAAACCGATACGCGTATTTTGTTAGTTCATTCGCTGCTAGGAAAGTTTTCGATTCTTGAAAATTAATCGAACATTCGGAATTTTCTCCGTGTCTTAGTAACAACAGTCGACGTAGTACAAGTAAAATCTGGAATTCCACGATTCCAAGCGAATAGTCTGGTTAAATATTGAGCAATTTCATCTGGTGGCCATTTTAAACATAGTCTTTTTAAGAAAGAAATCTATCGAGAGAACTGTCGCTTTAAACTCGCTCCTAAATATAAATAATTTTTTAACGGTTAGATGTGAAAGAGCGTTTATTAAAAAAAAATTCTTCGACTTGAAACGAACACACGAACGCATTAATACGTGAAACAAGAAATGGTTACCACGTAATTGAAAGATAAAGAGACCAGGAGTTTAACGTCTTTCATTGCTAAAATTCTCTCTTTCAAACGCAAAATCATAGCGGAAACGGTTGCTCTGCATGTCTCGAGCTCGCTTGGGAAATCTCCCTGGACCAGGAGTCTCTGGCGCATAATTAGAATGTCAACGAGCTAACATGGTATACGGGACGAAGCTTAGCTACCCCAGAGCAGCTGTCCTCCAGCCGGTTTCTTCCAACCGCTACGATGAAGAGAACCACGATATCCGGATTCGCGTTGCCGCTGGCCAGGCAAAAGAAAATACCGCGTACTCCGAGAAAAGCTTTCTACGATTCCACCAGTGAATCGTTTGTCGTTTTGTAATGTAACGTCGAATAGAGGAACAAGCAATTTCACAATTAAAATATATTTCGACAAAATTAAACAAAGGATAGTATCGAGCGATAAGATACGCGTAACGATTTTTCTGTCGCGACTAGAAATTTCAAATGGAACTATTTGGCCGATCTTTTGGAAGCCAACGACATGGAAACGAGGGAAGTGAAGACAGAAAGAATAGAAAATTCACTTCTCGAAAGTATACCGCGGGAGACGGATGGTCGTGTGTACAAGTTTCGATTCTTGTTTCGAACGAAGCGGTAAAAGTTGGAGCGCGCGATAGAACTTTCAATGGAAATATTTCTAGTCATTTTCTATCGAGTGTAGAAGCGATATATCGATGAAATAGAAAATCGAACGACGTACGTAGCTTCTATGAGATGTGAGAAGAATTCCGGAAGGATCGTGCTTTATCGTGGAAATATTTCATCACGTTCTCCCCGCGCAGCGGCAGACAGAATCGTATAAGTAAGAAAAGTTAAAGGAACGAAGGATTTCGCTTGTAAAATTTCTGCTACTACAGGTAAATCGAATAGTAATAGTCATCTAGGTGGATGCAATAAAAAATAACCGGTCGTTTAGATCGCACGCGTGCGCTTCATGAACGAAAACTCTCAGGGGTGTTAAAGAAACGTGCGAACTTTACAAAAGGCGGGACCGGTTTCCCACGCGTGTTGCGCAACTTCAATGGAGTTTCAAGGCAGTTTCAATGTACCCTCGGTCCTGTGTAATTTCCCTGTAATTTCGAGATGGTATCAACCGTGGTTTGGTAGCCACTCGATATACCTCATTGTAGTTTCATATAGGTCAATGGGGGGACCATCTCGAAATTTGAGACTGCGAGTTCCGAACGTGCACTGGCCTTAATCAATTTCCGACTTCCGATTAATGGATCGGATTATCGTAATTCTTCGTAATAGGGAAAATGTTGTTCAGAATTCTATTAACGTTCTCGTCTGCCTTCGCCGATCCTTCCTACACAATTACGCTCTTCGAAGAAAATGCTAACAGGATTGCTTTGCATAATGATTTATCAACTAATGATATCGGTGAACTGGTAAGCTATTAATCGTAGCACGCGAATCCTACAATTTTACGCCAAATAGGATAATCGACTGATTTGTAATTTGTAAAATTTATTCCTAGAATTAATTACGTACGTTTCATTATGTAATTTTTTTAACTTCAAGATGTCAAGATGTAACTTGTAAGATGTCACTAATATTTAATAAATTTATTTAATACAATATTTATTCCCGTGGTTGATCGAGCGTTGATCTTTCGAAATTTGTCGACGTTTGCACGTGATGTACCGACTGCTAAATTTCCAAATGCGTTCACAATAAAATGCGCACTTGTAGTTGAGGACGATGAAGCTAGTCACCGATGGACGACGGCTGGTTAACAACGACGATTCCGCCAAGCATTACGAAGCACCGAAAATCGTTAGCTTCTGCACTCAGCATGTGGATTCCAGACGGCCCTTTAGAATGTGACTTTACGATACTTGCGAACGTAAAACCGAACAAACGACCGGTCTTTAGCAAATGAATTTTCGCTAAAACTCTCACGCGAACTGCAGGGTCGATCCGCTAAAACGAATCAAGAAATGACGAATTGGAAATGCAGGAATCTTCATTCGCTGTATGGCAAAGTCATGTCATCATCTTTCATCATCAGCAACTGATAATATCGGTTCGATTCTGCAAGAGGGACGTAGCAATAGCTGCTGGTACAGACAAGACAAAGATGGATTTTCATTTTAGAAATTTTATTTAGTCAAAGAAGTATCTTGTAACTTTATCAAACTTGCAACTAATTAATTGAAAATTTTAATCTTGTTTGAAAAGGCACCGGATTAATTTACTCGTCTAATACACTTTCGTGTCGTTTCAGTTTAAAAGTAGGTACTGTACATGATTGAGATCATCGAAGCACCTTCCATAGAAATACTTTTATCCTCTTATAGACGGTCGAGACTAATTAGTAACAGCTGTAATCTGACTTTCTCGCTGACGCGCGCAGCTGTGAGTGGCACGTAGCTTCTCGTCTGCTGTTTATCGTGATCGATATTAAATTTTCGCTCTCTCTCTTTCTATATATACTTCTTTTCTGTTTGCTTGCTACTTAGAACAGCTTTTAAGAGTTACTTTCGTGTGTCCCTTTTCTAAAAATCTTGTAAACTTGGCTCGTTGCGATTTGTTTTAAGCTCGTTAATTAATTAGCTCGTTTCATTAGAGAGGAAGAAGTGAGCATGATATCGTAAGCGAATTAGGAAAAGTTTAGTCGAAGAAAACGCTTTGAAAAGATAAAGGTATAATAAGGATCCAAAGACGTGTATGTAACGAAATTAAGAAATTAATAAAAAGCAAACTCTCTTTGCGTTATATATCGTTTTATTCCAACTTCCTCGATACCAATTTTACGCTGCAGCGTAGTGTTAATAAAGACGGTGGAAAATTCGATGTCAGGCTTCTTCGTAACGAGAGTTCCAACAGCGTAGAAAGAGCTCCGTTAGCAAGTGTGTTATCTCAAATTTCCTGGAGAGCATGGCGCAGTAGATTTCGCCCTCTGGTATTGTTTGTCTGTCTCGATATTGTGGCAGTTGCGAAAACAAACTGCATCACGGGTTTGCCGCCACGCTTTCGTTTCGAGTTACTGGCCGAAGGCAGCGCGCGCGGACCTCAATCGGGGCGGAAGACAATATTCTCAGAGACAAACGACCCCCAGTAATAATCGTCCGAATCGAACCTTGTCCGTAGCGTACTTTTTATTTTTCTTTCTTCTGTTGCTTCCCAAACACGCAAGGAAACATCGAAGAGTTTGAAGTAACGGGCCAGTAGTTTCTCGAAGAAAACAAACAGTTTGTTCCAGATTCGTTTTCTATACAATTCGGACTACTTTTGAACTTATTACGTTTTGTTGTACGTGAAGATTATTAACCCTTTCGCTACGGAGCGCTTGTGACAAAATGCGATAGCTGTGAACGGAGCGCATTACCGAGTAGTTGACATTGAGGTACGGAATCCTACGAAGCAAGTAGAAGTCGTTTCTTGTTCTCTAAATTTTACAATGATGTTTATTATTATTGAAATGTGTGTAATTTTGTGCGCTAGACTAGATTGGCCGCGTCAGTCAAGTATTACAAGGTGGATCTTTCACACCGATCGAAAACTGCAGCCCATGAAATAGGCTTAGAAATCTGTTATAATTTTTCTTTCTACTTTAAAAATAATTTTTTTGTTTTCGTTAAATATATATAAAACCATACTTCAAAATTCAATAACTTCATTTCTTCCTTCTAAAAAAAAATCACAAAAGAATGCTGTTTTAGAACATTTTAATTCAGTACACCTCCTTAAGAGTCTAGTATGGAAGATGGTGAGACAAAGAAAGTGTGTATCGATGAATATCCGTGAAATCGTTTATCAAATAAATATATTACTATTTTAATATGAATTCTAAGTGGAAATTTAGTGTTCCTACAGCATTATTTCGTTTAGTTAAGATCCACAATTCTCAACAATTATATTTAGTAATATCATTTTACTTTATAAAATATAAAAATCAACTGTTTGAAGCATGCAGCATTGCCGAATACTCGATTAACAAAAGTATCTCATGTAAAATATGAAATAAAAGTATATATGGTATGAACGTATATGTACGCTCTTCGTACCTCAGAGCCCACTTTTCCAGACCGTATATATACGCTCTTCGTATATGAATGTTCATTCTTCGAGGGCGTATATATACGCCCGTCGGAGCGAAAGGGTTAACCACTTGCGCTAGAAAGACGTGCCACGCACGTCGAGATGCTTTTGTTACAAAATCGCCAGCGAAGTGTATACCACGTCGATAGACATTTGTCGCAGAAATAAAAAGAGTACACAGCGTCACATAGAGTCATCGATATCTTGGAAATATTCAGAATATATTATTAATATTTGATGGCTTTTGTAGAGGGTGATTGTTGGAATAACGAGATAACTGGCTGTTGAAAACCGTCAAGTATATTTTAAAACAATAAATAAATACAGATAATGTCGCTAAAACGCTCGTATTAACAAATTCGCTAAGACAGTGTATAGTCGCTAATTTGCTCGCTGATAACTCGTTGGTAACTGATAGATACTCGGTAGATACTGATTCGTACGATTGACTGATAACTAGTTGATAACTGTACTCCTTACGATCGCGTCCGTTTATTTATACTGGTCGGGGGAGAGCCGGAAAATTTGAATCCGAGTTTGCTGGACTGTTGCACTTAGCGGCGACATTGTTTTACGCGGAGTTTATTTATTATTACATTATTTGTATCCTAAATATATTGGTACTCCGAGGCAAAACAACAACATGATTTGAGTCGTCCTCTGCTCTCATGTGCCGCTACAAATACATAAAACGCTATTGTTGCCGTGTAAAATTCTTTATGTAAGACCTTACCAACGCGCTGAGGCGCTGCTTAAGAGATTGCACTAGCAGACGCGGTGAGGCGTGTTATATTGTAGCGCAACCGTGAGTTTATTAGTAGCGCAAATGGTTAAAAAGATGGTTCTAATTTTATCGATTTGCTAATCGTTTGATTGTAGAGTACTCGATTCTATTCCATCCAGCATTCGGTGCATCAAATCTACTATCTACATCAATCAACGGATGCTTTCAGGAAACCAGCACGTTCCATCAAATACCCAAAGATAGATGAAATAACAAAGACCAAGAATCAATATGTTCCTACGATCGAAAATCGCCATCTCCATATTCGCAGTTCTATCTCGATTGAATACCATAGATGAATATCATCTTCCGCGGATATGAATCTTCTTGTTCCTTCTTCCATTCACGAAGAACCACATTTGGAAACCCGTTTAAACGCCCAATCTCTGTGGGTCGAACGAAAACGTGCAGGGCAATAGTCGAGGATAAAAGAAAAGCGACGTAGAAACAACGCGGTCGAGTTTCACGATAATAGAAACGATCGGCGTCGTGATGGAAATGCAAATATCGCGTTTGTCGTTGGCGAACACACGAAAGATCAAACGATCTTCCCCACTCGCTTTCCACCGCAAAGGATCCAGCCGTACGGCTCGATCTATTATTCGCTCGCTGCCGGCTTCAACCTCTCAATTACCTTTCTGGCGTTTCTGGGCCGATCCACCTCGACATTTGACGAAGCTGTTCGTGGTTAATTGCTCGCAGAACGCCGTGGAAAATTCTAGCTAGCCTATGGATCCTTATAGACGAAGCTTAATGTCGTTGGAACGTGTCGAAATTTGACCCGGGTGATTTGAATGAACATTTTTAGGCTACAGGATTGTAAGAAGCTAGAATAATTGTAAACTATACTAAGCTGAAGAGTACCACGTATGCATATACTTACGTACTGGTATAAATAAATCTTCATTCATAATTTACATGTGTAGAGTTACGTGTGTGGTTATTTCTTCGCGATACGAATGTATACGTTCGAGGATTTGATAAAACTGAAGAGACGGCTAAGAGACATGCAGATAACCAGGAAAAGGGTGGAGTAATTACGGGGTCGAGACGAACGATAGTCGGGAAACTTTGTCCACGATGTCCATCTAAAGGACGGCTGGAAACTGGGAACTAGATAGAGGTAGTTTGTTCGCAGGCAGTCGCGACCGCCAAATTCATGAGGTTTATTTATCGCGGCTCGAGTTGCCGACCGGGCAACTTGAGTTACACGCTTTAATTTACGGAGACTCGCGACGAGACAACGCGTTTTTGCCTCCTCGACTTTGATATCTGACCCCTACGAGCTACCCCTTTATATTATCCATTCTTCTCTAATAATATTTCTACTTCCTTTCTAGAACGTGTCATTAAACTTGCTACGATCATCGAATGTTTGCCGATTTTGTTGCGATATTTTAAGAAGAGAATCTTGAAACTTAAAAAATTGAAACCAGACATCATGCGTATCAACAAAATCATTTTCGTATTTCATTCAAACTGTGAAGATATACGTAATGTTAGAAAAATATAACAGGATACAAAACGATCGAGAGAACGCAGCAGATCCAATCGTCGTACAGTAACCTTCTCTCGATAACTAAACCAACGAGCCACGTTAACAAGCGTGATCCATTGAAAGGCAAAAGCAAGAAGCCATAGAAGCGACGTCGACTCACATAGAATTTCTCGAAGTGAATAGCCTATTAAATATTCAAAAATTCAAAGATTCAAATGTTCAAATGTTCAAGTGTTCAAAGATTTGAATATTCAAAAATTCAAACATTCAAATATTCAAAGATTCAAATGTTCAAATATTCAAATATTCAAATATTCAAATATTCAAATATTCAAATATTCAAATATTCAAATATTCAAATATTCAAATATTCAAATATTCAAATATTCAAATATTCAAATATTCAAATATTCAAATATTCAAATATTCAAATATTCAAAGTTTTAAATATTCGAATATTCAAATATTCAATGTTTCAAATATTCAAAGTTTCAAATATTCAGTTTTAAATATTCGAATATTCAAATATTCAATGTTTCAAATATTCAAAGATTCAAATATTCAAAGTTTTAAATATTCAAAGATTTAAATATTCAAAATTTCAAATATTCAAATAGTCAAATATTCAAACATTTAAATATTCAAAGTTTCAAATATTCGAATATTCAAATATTCAAAGATTCAAAGTTTTAAATATTCAAAGATTTAAATATTCAAAGTTTCAAATATTCGAATATTCAGATATTCAAAGATTCGAATATTCAAAGTTTTAAATATTCTAAGACTTAAATATTCAAAGATTTAAATATTCGAATATTCAAATATTCAAAGATTCAAATATTCAAAGATTCAAAGATTTAATTATTCAATTATTCAAAGATTCAAATATTTAAAGATACAAATATTCGAATATTCAAATATTCAAAGATTTAAATATTCAAAGATTTAAATTTTCAAAGACTTAAATATTCGAAGATTTAAGTATTCAAAGTTTTAAATATTCTAGGATTTAAATATTCAAAGATTCAAATATTCAAAAATTCAAATATTTGAAGTTTTAAATATTCAAAGTTTCAAATATTCGAATATTCAAATATTCATAGATTCAAAGTTTTAAATATTCAGAGATTTAAATATTCAAAGATTTAAATTTTCAAAGACTTAAATATTCAAAGATTGAAATATTGAAAGTTTCAAATATTCGAATATTCAAATATTCAAAGATTCAAAAAGATTCAAATATTCGAATATTCAAATATTCAAAGTTTCATATACTTAAATATTCAAATATTCAAAGTTTTAAATATTCTAGGATTTAAATATTCAAAGATTCAAATATTGAAAAATTCAAATATTTGAAGTTTTAAATATTCAAAGTTTCAAATATTCGAATATTCAAATATTCATAGATTCAAAGTTTTAAATATTCAGANGATTTAAATATTCAAAGATTTGAATATTCAAAGTTTCAAATATTCGAATATTCAAAGATTCAAAGATTAAAATATTCAAAAATTCAAAGATTCAAATATTCAAATGTTCAAAGATTCAAAGATATAAATATTCAAAGATTTAAATTTTCAAAGACTTAAATATTCAAAGATTGAAATATTGAAAGTTTCAAATATTCGAATATTCAAATATTCAAAGATTCAAAAAGATTCAAATATTCGAATATTCAAATATTCAAAGTTTCAAATACTTAAATATTCAAATATTCAAAGTTTTAAATATTCTAGGATTTAAATATTCAAAGATTCAAATATTTGATGTTTTAAATATTGAAAGTTTCAAATATTCGAATATTCAAATATTCATAGATTCAAAGTTTTAAATATTCTAAGACTTAAATATTCAAAGATTTAAATATTCGAATATTCAAATATTCAAAGTTTTAAATATTCGAATATTCAAATATTCAATGTTTCAAATATTCAAAGTTTCAAATATTCAGTTTTAAATATTCGAATATTCAAATATTCAATGTTTCAAATATTCGAATATTCAAATATTCAAAGATTCAAATATTCGAATATTCAAAGTTTTAAATATTCTAGAATTCTAATGTTCGAAGAAATATATATTCTAAGATTTAAATATTCAATATATCAAATATTCGAATATTCAAATATTCAAAGATTTAAATATTCAAAGTTTCAAATATTCGAATATTCAGATATTCAAAGATTCAAGTATTCAAAGTTTTAAATATTCAAAGTTTTAAATATTCGAATATTCAAATATTCAAAGTTTTAAATATTCAAAGTTTTAAATATTCGAATATTGAAATATTCAAATATTCAAATATTCAAATATTCAAATATTCAAAATTTCAAAGTTTCAAATATTCGAATATTCAGATATTCAAAGATTCAAGTATTCAAAGTTTTAAATATTCAAAGTTTTAAATATTCGAATATTCAAATATTCAAATATTCAAAGTTTTAAATATTCAAAGTTTTAAATATTCAAAGTTTTAAATATTCGAATATTGAAATATTCAAAGATTCAAATATTCAAATATTCAAATATTCAGTTTCAAATATTCGAATATTCAAAGTTTCAAATATTCAAATATTCAAAATTTCAAAGATTCAAATATTCGAATGTTCAAATATTCAAATATTCAAATATTCAATGATTCAAAGTTTTAAATATTCAAAGATTTAAATATTCAAAGTTTCAAATATTCAAATATTCAGATATTCAAAGATTCAAGTATTCAGAGTTTTAAATATTCAAAGATTTAAGTATTCGAGTAATCAAAGATTTAAGCGGTCGTCATTGATCGAGGGCAGCCACTTCCGGTGCACGAAAGCATAGGATCTCGATTCCCTATCTTCTGCAAGCCTCTAGCGCACTCTTGCCACCTCTCTCTCTCTTTCTTGTTCTGTTTCCCTGTCTTCCTGCTGGTGTGGCTCTCATTATGCAGAAAGCACACTGTGAAACTGGACACAGCGCAGGGAAATATACCTGCAGGCAGCTTTTGGCGCTCGAGTTTGCCGACTATAGAACCGGAAATTTCAACGACCTCTTTCACAACGACCTACCCCAAGAGAAAGGCGGTCGTTGCTCGACTCACCAAGTATTCAGACGTAGACGAACGTATACGTGCCGCGCCCCGAGGTATGGAGCAATCCGCGAATCTCTGCATGATTCACCGGAAATCGTCTGTCGGTCTATGTTCCTGTTCTCGTTCTCATTCCCTCGATATCGACTGTCAATCCCTGTTCAAGCTCTCTTCCAGCCTTTCGTTTAGCGTTCGATCGAGCTTCCCCTTTTTTCGTGGATAAAAGTACATTACTTCTCTTATTCTTCCTCTATGTTTCACTTCCTATAAAGGAACGAAAGCCCTACAAATGGGCGCTGTGTAGAAATTTCGTATGTTTACATTTAGAAATTTTGCATACAGATAACATAGATTTTTCCTGTTAATGCGTTCAAAAATATTAGGCAGGGTAACTTGCATTTTACGTATACACAGGAACATGGAGAGCGACGGTTTAACGTTTTGTCTATTAACACGTCATTGAGTGGCCACGAGTGAACTCGTGTTTTCATGCATAACGTTGAGTCGTTTGATTTTGCATAAAATAGGCGGTGGTACGCGTTGCGTTTTGCATAAAATAACCAGTCAACAGTGTGTTAATACATTTGGAAATTTTGAATACGGGCAATTCAGGATTTATTCATTGATATACCTATGTATATAGAAATTTCACGTACGAGTAGAGACGATAACTAAATATAACTGTAAAACTGTTACAAAATCAATGAAACTTTCTTTACACGAAACTGTTTCTCTTCGTTAAGAAATAAACAACAGGTGGAATAAAATTCGCGAGAAAGATAGACTCACGTGTCGTTTCGATTTTCTTTCTAGATCAATTTCTTGGAATAATTATATCGGACTGAATACTCGATGGAGAAGACTTTCGCGCAACTAGTCACGGGTCAGTCGCGTAGAAAATCGTGGTAATTCCGTCAGTATTTACGCGTCGTTATTGCCACAGCCGAATACAAGTTCCTGGCTAACGATGACTGGAGAACCTCATGGATGCCTAGAGAACCTCATGGATGCCTAGAGAACCTCATGGATGCCTAGAGCTTGTGTCAGAGTTATGCTATTTGCAAACCTGCTAACGTTATTTGCCTATCTTTTAAATCGTCTCGATGTTGATTTATCGCGTTCAACTCGCTCCATCGCGATCTTTCTGACTCAGTCGTCCAGTGTACAATCGATTGTTGCTTTGGACGTAACCGAGCTCTTTCACTTTCCATAAATTTTCTCTTATTTCTCGAAATTTCCCCAAGGAAAGGTATCTTCACTCTTGCTTCGAGTCGTTACTTTGCTGTATACAGAGCTTTTCAGGCGTTCTGATCAACTTTTGCGTAATCCTGCGGTGCACAATGTTACGTAAACAAAGGTCGTTCGTAGGTTTGTTTAAAAGTATATAGGAAAAAAAAAATACGAAGGTTTTTGCGTGCCTCACTGAACTTTTATTCTTTATGAAAAGACATATTAGTGTCAATTTTATAATAAAAGGTCAATTACCAATGGTTCCTGAGGAAAGGAAAAATCCTTACGCTTATTTAAATCGATCATACTAAAATAACCTAGCTGAAAAATTTAGAACATCTTGTATAATGTGAAGAAGAATATGGGAAAGTAAAAGACTTGCCCCGGTCAATTTACCCAAGTGTATTTAACCGTAAACCGACCCGCTGACTCACAACTCTAAATTTTATGTTTCCTCGGGATACCAGAAAAGTTTTACGTCTGTTTAGAGTAGGAGATCTCATCGATCGGATTTGCCAAGAAATCGGACGATAAAACTATCGCGATTCGGTGACGATATAATCAAAGACGTGACCAATTCCTGCCCGCGACAACGAGCTTCGATCCAACGTCCGTTCGTCGAAAGGTTTTATCGCGCTGCCCTTAAACCTTTTACGATTGTACGCGATAGCGAAGCACCCAGTGGATTCTAACTCCCGAATCTCTTTCTTCTTCGACTGCAAAGCTTCTTAACGTCGATCTCGCGATGCTAATTTCTCGATCGGTTCGTGGAATTAGCGATAGTAGTTAGTCTTAAGCCGAATTTACTCGACCTCGGAAAGTATTCAAACACTTGTGGGACTATCGCGATATGACGCGTACACGTAATACAAACATAAACGTTTTCTATGGTACGTTAAGATAGTTTCGCCAGCTACGACTGAATCTTCGCTGTTAAATCTCTTTCCTCCTTTCTTCGTTCTCCGACTGTAAACCATCTTAACGCGAGTCTAGCGATGCTAATTTATGGATCATAACCGGCCACCTCTGAAGCAGCTATGAATTATGGATCGAATTAGAGCAGACGTCGTAAAGCGGTTTAACACTCGCATCAATCCGGAGAGGACTAAAAAGATCTTTCATCAGATTTACGAGCTCGCGACCACACGTGCTGCTCTTCGCACCTCTCTTGTTGGCGAATAAAATGGACGTATAGCGTACAGCGGCGGTACGTGGTTTGCATTCGAGTCACCGAGATTCCTCTTCACCGCGAACGTCTTGAGCCGCGAACGTTTGAACATTGTCCGTGGGAAACGAGATTATAACGAGTATTCGCATTTACCGTAACGACGCGACGGGCCGACTTAGAACGACCCTTTATCCGGTTAAATTGCATTAATTCAACGAGGGTACAGCAATTTTGAGTCTGAGACGCGATCTTCGCAAACTCTTGTCACGTGCGACTTTCTTGCCTTGCTAATCTGCCTACAAAAGCTTCCGAACTAATGAAATTTTTACCTCTTTCTCGACATTTTCGTAGTTTGTGTTGTTTATATGGCAAGTACTCTTCTTGGGGGAACCTTCGTACAATTTAGGTAATTAAGAGAACGCGCGTTTGCGACTATATTTTCTATATTAAAAAAGCAAGAAAAGATTCTGAATCGATGTTGCACGATTCGCAACGAGGTCTCGGGATCCTCGTCTCTATATTTCAAACGGTTGTTTTAACTCTTGAAACACGCTCACGTTAATACCTAACATATTTCATAACGTCACTCATATACAATCTCCTGTCCCAACGGTAGGGTAATGAATCATTGGGATTTGTTTGTTTTACACGGAGACTCAAAGCAGTTTACACTTGACCCAAATTATAAGAAATGTTTATAAATAGAGGCGGATCGATAGTACTTGAGCTTGGTGGAAAGTGGGCCAAGTTGCTGGTGTAAATTGACGTTGATTACAAACTGTAATTTCCAGCCTCTTCGTTCCTCCTTCAAATACACCAGCTCGAATGAAAATCTGACCCTTTGTTCCGTCATTTTTGTCTCCGGGTCGCTCCCTTGTTTCTCACGACGGATTTCTTCCTGCTGTTCCACTTGCAAAAATTAACCCTGCTTGCCCCAAAAAAATTACCCGCTAATATACTACGATGTTATAATAATCCTTTTTCTTTCTAATTTCAGCTGCTCGAAATAGGAAATTTCAGATAAAAATGTCGGTCAATCGTTTTTATAACAAAGGTATATTTCCATTGCAAGAGCCATCTGGGCTTATAAGTTTCACGATAAATTGCTATTTTTCTTTCTTCATTTTCCCCTAATCAAGATAACATACCGCGAAAGAAGTAGCTTGGGGAACAAAAGCCCGTCTTTCGTTCGCTACTTTGTTACTGCTCGTTATTTCGAAGATCCTTTAGTTGGCCGCGGAGTTTTGTTGCGCTCGTCGACGTCTCGACAGTTTATTAGCGGCGGGCTGCGGTAAAGTTCTCGATCGAGACCTCGAACACTGGCTTTTTTCGACCCGAACAACTTTTCAAGAAAATTTCCCGTGTAATTAAAAAATGCCATGCACGGTTTCTGTAAGAAGATCCTCCGATAAGTTCTCCTCTATTTTCGCTATACGAGAAGTAGTTTGACGCGTTTCACGAATTCTATATTACATCCAGACTATATATTTAATATCTACTTTAAGAGAATATTTCTCGTACAAAGAAACGAAACAAAGATACAGACTAGACGAGGATTAATACTTAGATTACGAGGGCTTCGACAATTTTCTCGCACGGATGAAAAGTCCAGACGTACGAAGTTCATAAAGGAAATCGATAGACACCGATCAAAGTGCGATCATAGAATTACTACTTGGTTTTCGAGAATTTCGACAATTTTCTCACAGAAACGAAGGAGACAGAGGTACGAGATTTTTCAGGAAATCAAGTAGCACGAGTCACTGCATTATCAGACACGAGCGGATGACGACGATACGAGTCACCCGTAACTCCGACTTTCTCCCATGAAAATTTCATACCTTCCTGTGTATTTCCATCAGAAATCCCAGCATTCGGATCTCCTTTCCTCCCTCCTGCTCGTAGGAAAAGAGCCTGTTTAATATTCAGAAGTACGATCTCAAACAATTTTTCCCAGACGTTTGTCCCAAATATTTGTTCGAATCTTTTCTTCCGTTTAATCACTGTGTACTTATCACGTTCGTTCTTATCCTGGGAGCACACGATCCACAGCTAACCACGATGATCTATAGCACTCGAAAGAAGTTGGCCAACTTGGCGGATCCTCGTCGTCGTTCCGTATATCTCGTCGAACTTTGCGCGATATTAATCACCGACGATAGTCGAGGGACTTGGAAAAACTTGTCACACTCCTTTCCCTTTCCCACACGATATCGGCTACGTTGCACGCTGTTCTTTCGGATGTATCGTCGCATTCGAGGCGAGGATGGAGTGCAAGAAGAGGACGCGTATGAATAAATTCAAAGCGACGAGGGTTCTCGAGGTCAGCTCGCGAGGGCTTATCAAGCAACCGCTATCGAGCTTATCATCTTTTATTCAGAATAAGATTTCGCGATACGATGACGAGGATCATAGGCTGCGATAGATTGCCATACATTTCGCAAAGCCGACTATCTAACGGATTGTTGAGGTTATTATTAGATGTATGAAGAGAAAAACGCGTGGATAAACTGTAAAGTAGAAAATATATTTACTACAGAAGTATAAGTACAAGTAGGAATATAATTTAAGTTGGCCCAGATCCGCAGGCTGGCAGTGTTACCCTATAACTGAAAACCCCGAAGCCATCGTCTCCTGTCTATTGTCTATGCTCTGTCTTCGTCCCAGTCTTTTGTCTATACGCTGTGGATGGCTTCTGCGCTTGAGAAAACCAAAATGACCAGATGTAGAGTTTTCTTAGAAGTGGTGACTACTTCAACACGGATAAATGAATCTGTGTGTTGGTTGACGCTAAATATCCTTAATCCTTTGCACTCCGAACCATTCTGGACGTTGGCTGTCAGCTACTCGGCGCTACTTTGTGGCAGAAACGTGCATTTACAGACCCTCGTATTATTTAGTATATTTTTGGAACCAAGTAACGTATTATAATGATATTGCACTTGTATGAATTGGTTGACATCGAGAAACGTATATTTGCAAAAAAATCAATATTTTATTTTTTGTAATTTTGTACAGTGTGATAAACCTTAAAACAATGCCCAATATGCATTGCAGGCTGATTTGTGCACGTTTGACAATAATAAGTCGTTTCACGCCTGCCACCAGGTGTTTTCCTGTCGGAACAAACAATGCAATCCCGTTTTCTTTGATCCAACATCGGGAATATGTAGTTTATTATCTAATCTATCGTCAGCAGAAGATGTGGATGGATTTATTCACGACATTTTTTTATATATCTTAGTAATTTTACTATATTTCGATTTGATCTCTTGCGCCATTTCAAGAGAAAACTTCAGGGAAACATGCAAGTCTCAAAAAGTTGCGCTGAAATAACTTAATTCCCCGTAATCACTAATAAACTTTAATGTCCCGTGAGAGAGAACATCCGAATGATATGCTAGAATTACGATGTCCCATGAGAGGGGACAGCGGAGTGCAAAGGGTTAATAAATACATAATACCTACAATGGCTCACAAAAATGTTCGAACACTTGTAGAAATATTTTACGAACCCGTAGAACGTATCATACGCGTTGTGTGTATATATTTTGTACTGTAGATTTTCGCATCGGTTTCAAATTTTCCCAATATAATCACGATGGTCGTGTCTCGTTACAGTGTCAGCAAAACTTCAAATAACAAACTTCGTATAACAAGCATACTATATTCGTAAAAGGTTTTCATTTTCGCGAGCAACTGTATAGGCTGTCCTCGATCTCGAAAGCGTATGGTTGAAGGCGTAAATCGAACGTTCCGCGTCACGCTCGTATCAAGCACGGTGGAGGATGTCCTTAAAGGTCGTGCTTGAACAGCAGCTCCTTGCCTCGAAATAAGATTAACCTTCCCGTTCCCCGGAGTTTCAGTTTTCCGCTAGACCTGCCCTGTTTCCGCCAGAAGCACCGCCGCATACGTAAATTTCATGAAGCCGAAGCAAAGAGGGAAAAATAAGGAAAAGAAGAGAGAAAACAGAGGGAACGTTTTGTGGAAGTCAATAGGTTCTCCGCCCACGAGCTTGTTTCACGTCTTTCGTCCTGTGTACGAGCAGATTTTTGAACCGAGACGACTGGAAGGAACCGAGTCGACTGGTGGGATCGTTAGACGCGAGACTCGAACTCGAGAAACTCGGGTAACTTCTGGGATATTGGAATTATTCTCACGTTGTTGTCACTCGATTCTTCTTCACATCGGTGGAGTTACTCTGCTGGAAAGCGAACGGGATTTCGATGGACGGAAAATTGATTGTATCTCAGCGGTTGTTGTCGCTTTCTTTTTGCGCTTCGTCCATCGATCGAAGAGATTACTCTGCTCTTCTCTTAACGACATACCGCGAGATAAGTGTGAAGATTAGATCGAAAATTTATGCGGATAACAGCCTTGAGTCTTTGTAATTGCTTTGTTACCGAGAATTTTTGCGTTGAATTATCAGTTGCGAACAAGAAAGGATTTTAAGAACGCAAGAGTCGAAGGATCGACAGAGTCGTTGAAAAATTCAGATAAGCAAAATTTGAGAGAATTAACAACGAGGAGACAAGGAGACAACGAGAAAACGTGTCCGCGATTCAACTTCCCTACAAAATATTGTCTCTCGCTATAAACGTAATATACGAATTTAGATTTCCACCTTCGATATTTCTATACAATTTACTATAATCCATAAATCTCTCTTTCGATGAACCGTAGTCGATATTATATCGCGCGAATAGCGTGAAAGAGAAGAAACTGAAACTGAATATTCCTCGCAGAGCTGTAAGAGCGCGGAAAATTCATGAACAAACACGCTATCGTTCACTGGCGGCAAGGATGAATAGAGCGAAGGTAGCACGGATGGAAAACGGAATATAAAAGTCGCCATCAATAAGGATATCGCGTGGAAAACGGTTCGTCGACGGTGATAGAATAATAGCGACTATCTGTCCAGAATCGCGAGTGAAAATCCTGAGAGGCGGAGAGGGTTGCAGTCGCGGTTTTATTGGATCGTTTGTTTCGCTGACGAGAAGGAAACGAATAAGACGGGGCAGAGAGAGAGAGAGAAAGAGAGAGAGAGAGAAGAGAAACTGTGCGGGAGCGTGTGCGTAAAATAGCGTGGCTACATCGACTCGAACAGAAGCTTACCCGTTTTCCTGTTGAAATTTGCATGTTTCCGCAAAGCATCGAAACAAGAAGCTCGTGTTGCCAGATCGGAAGATCAGGTGGTTGTTTTCGTGTTGTGTATTTACCTGTTCCGAACAAGAAGAGGGAGAAGGCAGATTCTGGGCAAGACTAGTCACCAGGTATTTTTTATTTAACGCGTTCTTCGTAAACGATGTACGGTGATATACTTAAACGCTTCGTGATGTATTATGCCACGAGACATTAGCAGGTTAAGCGATCAAAAATAAAGAACGATCCTTCGCACGAATTTCAACCACATTTTCATGGATAAAATTTCAGTGAGCCGAAAATCTATTCAAAGTCACAACGATCCGATCGTATTCTCTTAAACGAGAACCGAATGATACAGAAAACTCTGTTGAAAACGCATCGCGAGTCTTGGTGGAGCAGCGAGAGATGGAAATCTACGCCGCGACAAAGCATCCCATCGCACGCTACGATCTTAAAATCCGACGGAATCCGTTCAGTCTGTTCCATCAGCAACGAAGAAAAATTCCATTGTTCGCGAGAATCTCCCCCCATCCGATGCTCTTTCTTTCCGTCCATTTGCCAAACGTTTGCATATTCCATTCGGATTTGCCAGGAGTCGGAAGCGAGACGCGATCGTTGTCCCGCGCAAGACGTATTTTATTCCCGTCGATCCGGAAATCGACACCGCAGCGTTCGTGTTCCAGGTGCAACGCTGCTTTTGTAAACGCAATCGCGATGTCCCGAAACGAAAGGATTATTGGCACTCGGTTCGCCTCGAGAAGCTGGAAAAAGGATCTGTCCGCGTGGAGAATGGAATCTCAAAGGTGCCGGATTATTGGCTATCGCAAGGGCCGACCATCGCGACGATACCGAAAAGATCCGGCTCAGTAGAATATTGATTATCTTTCTCACGTTATTTGGGACAGTACGTGTCGGTTTCGAGTTAAGGAATACGACTTTTTACACTATTTTTGTCCATATTTTTTAGATTCGCTTGCGAAAGTTTATTTATTCAGTTGTTTGTTTGTGTTTTCGTTCACCCGTTTGGTTGTTCGCTCATTCGCCACTCGCTCGTTTATTCGTTTTATTCGTTTACCTGTTTATTAGTCCCGAGGAAAACACTTTAACCGTAAAAAGATCCGCGTAATATCGGGTAGAGTACTACACAGTAAGCTACAAAAAGTATTTGCCCACTAGCGCATTTATCGTTGCGTTTATGTAGCAGTTAATTAGACCAAAGTATAATAAATTTCGTATTGTTTTCTTCCTCTTCTATGTACGACTCGAACGATGAATACCAAGAGAAACAATTGATTTACAGGCTTTGACGTCTCAGTTTAGTTTAGCGCGTCTCGATTTACAGAATGTCGTTCCAGTTCGTTTGGAGTGGAAAATAGGTCGAACAGCTCTCTAAATCGATTACTCCATTCATCGTAGGAGGCGCGAACGCTTTGATTCCAAACTCGGCTGCCGGTCGTTTCCATAGCGAGGGGAAAAAAAATCGATAGACAACGACCATCTTTCTTTCGAGTCTGACACACGTCAGCCCGCACATCGATCGTCACCGACGGAGGAACGAGTGTCAATAATTCTTTGTTCGTCAAGGACCACAGAGGAATTCGTGTCCCGCCCTCGATTCGGCCTCGACCGACCACTCGATTCCATAGATCACCATCGTCCATCGTTTTTTATCCACAATTTATAGCCTAACGAAACCTGTTAACCTAACGAAATGGTACTAATGACAAGAATTTTTGATAATTACGTAGAGAGCGGCACGACTCGTTGATTTCATTGATCTTGCTACGATTGATATAGTATTGACATATGTATAATTTGTGTGCTAGACTAGATTGGCCACGTAGTTGTGACACACGTATGTGAATATGAATGTGTGGAAATATGCGGCGTTTGGAAAAACAGATGAATGTAATTGTTCTGTTGGCAATTTGGTATGAAAGATGGTGAGACAAAGAAAGTGCCGAGACGCGTGCAAATGTATATCGACGAAGATGCTGAAAATCGTTTACTAAATAAATCTAAAACTATTTTAATTTGAATTCTAAGTGAAACTTTAGTGTTCCTTTACTTTTATTTCGGCGACTAAGATCCACAATTGTCAACAGATAGTAACGATAACGTGCTACCGTAAAATTATCGAGAACTTTTTTACGAGAAATGGAAAAATCTACGATAACAAGTTGTCCTCTTTTCAAGCCACGTTTAACATTCGGCGAGAAATAGGCGAAGATGTATATCGCCTGTCCAAGTTTCTCGAATCTCTACTATTTCAAGAAACTGTGGAAAACCATTATTTTAGAACAGAGAAAGAAGTGGAAAGCACCGCTTCTTACCAACTATTTCTACGCACAGTTCGGGAAAACGTTCTAAAGCGCTGTTTCTTCCCGACTATCTCCACGGCCCTACGCACAGTTCCTTTTTCTTAAATCTTCCCCGACCCCGTACTTTACATAAGTATCATCCCGATAAGGAGTGATAAATTGCAGCCAGCTTCGTTATTTCGAGGACCATAAAGAACAGAGAGATACCTACTACCTAGAACATTATCTTCAACAAAGAATCTTCCCTCGAAAGTATGAGTCGAAATGAATGCAGAAGATATCTTTGTTGAGAACATCCTGCGACTCTTAAACTCTTCTACGATTACAATGTATCTTTTTAAAAGAATAACTCAATAGAGAATAGAGTATTGAGGTGGTCGTTGGTGAGAGTGCACACAAGAAACTACTCTCGATGTTTAACGAAAACAGTTTATTAACGAGTAACAAATCACAGTCAACAAATAATGGGTAACGATTAACGATTAATGTGTGTTCGCTTCGCTATGACGTTAGACCTTTCGCACTTTGCGGTTCGGGTCAGAATGAATCTTTTGTTCGAAATCAAACAGATTCTTCCCTTTCTTGCCCATCGATATCTCCTAGGCACGCGTTTGTTAGATGTACCTCGACTTTCGCGAGAATTCGGCGAAAGAGACGTAAGGATATCGATGGTACATTGGGCATGTCAGTGTTGCGCTTTGATTGTATAGCACTTTGTGTGGCGAAGCCAACGGGAAGTGCCGTGGTCGAGTGCCGCCACAGTATGACACGTGTCTTTCGATTTACCAATCTTTTCATTCTCCTCGTTGTTACCATTGACAACGTAAGGCAACATAGAAGACCAGAAGATGAAACGAAGAACAACCACCGGTTCTTCGTTAACGTTCTCATCGTATTAGCGACACGAGCAGAGAGCAGACTCCTCGAAATACGAAACTCGACAATCGTACTATGTTTTCGTCTTGGAATCGTCACACGTACGTCTCTACACCGTCGAATATAATTCTGATTGTAGAAAAGGAAGCGCATCAAGGGAATAGAGAGGAGACTAAAAGCGTCATAGAAAACGGAAAAATGGTTTGAGGATTCAACGCCTGGCCAGCCACTTGCCAGAGGCGCCCGACCAAATTAGAGATTCTTGGTTGGATTAGGAGATGACTGGGATCCGCACCGAATCTGCCAGACTTCCACTCGCTTCCACTTTTCGCTTTTCTCCTTTCTAACCAAACCAACAAAAAGACGTATCCACAGGGATCGAGTTTGCTATTACCGTGTCATCCGGATTTGTTCGCCGATGCAGATCCCTCGAAGGAAACAACACGTTGCTTGGGTCGGATTAGAAGAGTTTCTTTCGTTGTTTCGGGATTACTAGTTGGACAGGATCCGCGTACAAAGAACGATATATTGTTTTCTAGTTCATTTATCGTACGGTATTCTTTTCACTCGATACTTTTGCACAACTTTGAGTTATTTTCTTCTCTTTCGGGAGAGTTTCTTTTCTCGTCGTTGAAGATTTTAACGTCTGTGTCGTTTTATATAAAAAAGTTCCAACATCGTAATATTTAATATTACGTAACTTACCATGGCAGCTTTGTCAATTGGAATTTCATGTATGAATCGCGTCATATAAATCGTTAGAATCATCTTTCGTTACATAGTAATATGTGAAATTGCGTAAACGCGGATGATATTTTAAAACTGCGGATGAATAAGTCTAAAGCTTCGTTGAAATTCAATTACAATTAATATCTAAAAATTTCAATTAATTAATATCGTCAAATTTTCCGAATCTCTCAATTTTCTAAAGCAACTGTAAATCCAAATCTGAAAGGTGTTAGCTGAACCGTGGATCGGCACTTCTAGCGGGAGATCAAGTCATTTCTTATAAATTAACTGGCTCAACTCGGAAGAAGATTAATCGAACGTAAACGAGTATTCGAATTAAATGCAAATGTACAATTTCTCCGCGTCGTCTCGCGTCGATTCGCAATTTCAGGCGTAAGTTTATTTCAATTAGGTAGAAAAGAGAAACAGGTGATCTGGTAATCGCGTTATCCCCAAGCGAGTCTTTGCCTGAAAAACACATGTCAGTGTTTCTTTCGCCAAGGAACGCGTAAAACAATTTCCTCTATAATTAACGCGTAATTGTTTCCCGATATATCGGCTTGTAACGATCCGACGAAATTCCTCGCGCCATCCTAACAATTTCTTATCGTATATTCTTTTCTTGTCACGTATCGCAGGAAATATCTCGCAATTTTTATACATATTTTCAGCTTGGTTTCAGTTTGTATCGACGAATAACAAAATTCAGCACAAATTCGAAACGTTTGAAAAAAGAAAAAAAAAAACACCATTCATAGAATAAATAATTTTCTTTTAACGACGTGATGCGAACCAACTTCCGCTTTCCATGGCATCCGCGAAACGACACGGTCGATTACCATCGAGAAACGTTACCGATACCATTCAATTCACTCGGAATAATCGCATTGGAAAACACGAGGCTTCGCACGCTGAGCACGTCCCGCGTGAAACAGTGATTTCGACCATCGAGATCGTGATTAAATTTCGCGATCGAGGCTAGCACAGGGATGAAACACCGGAGGACCGTGATCGTTGGGAAAGTCACGCATCGAAGAACGCGACGAAACTGCTACGTGAATTAACAAACCGGTGAAAAGCGACGCGTTTATAAAACTATCGTGACAGAAGAGGTCTCGAGTGATGGCGCGATCGAATTCGCGATAACGTGGAAACACAATGCACCGTGGATTATGGGAGAGTATAACGGCCTTTGATGGCCAGCTGCAATTAATCGATGCTCTTTGAAGCTCTCCTATAGCTGCCTACTAGCCAAAGAGTAGGGAAAATCGGGCTTGTTGAAAGCACGAATTGATCGATTGGTAATTGGATAGGATTTGTTATCTGTAGGGAAGCCGGGGATGAAAAAGTTGGGAAAAAGTGGAGGAGAACAGATTGAATGGAAGAAATGAGAGCAGATTTTCAGAGAATTATCGTCCAAGTTTGTAAAGCTTTTCTTGGTTACGACAACGTGTTACGAAGGGTTCAAAAGAGTCGTAAAGAGTTATGGAAGATTACAAATGTTGAGAAGCGTTGCAAAGAATATTATTTAAGAACACGTGGCACGCTAGGAAAGAAGTATAATTTCATGATCTATTGTAAAAATCTTCACATAAATGATTGTTGATTAATCGATAATTAAGAAACAGGGACTGATCGATACTTTTCGAATAATTGATCGCGACTATCTCCGCGTGTAATCTAAAGGCAACACAAAACTTGCAGGAAAAGTAGTTTTTTACCGTGCAAAAAATTTCATTACCGCTAGTAATTTATAGTTTGTGTAATTCCGTCGACCATATTAATTCTACTGTATAAAAGGCTTTTAAACCAGCAGTAACCACACACACACACACACACACACACACACACACATGTGTTTCCCACGTTCTCTCACAGTTACAAGTTCCATTTACGTGTTCATGAAACCACGACACGATACAAAGAATAAAATATCCTCCTACTATCTAAGTTACTTGCTTTCAGTGGTAGCGAGGCAATGGACAAAGGATTCTGATAAAAGGTAAATTAGGGATGGGAAAAACGATGTGGGGACCATGGTATTCGCGACAGTAACGATATTTCGGGCACAAAATGTTGGATGCTGTAGCATGTATCCCGAGGGGAAGACGTCGAGTCACGAAGCTAATTAACGGGAACCGTAGTATGTACATTCACGCAAACATATCCTTGGAAATCCATCCATCCTGTTCCCGTAACCGTAGGCGTGCCCAGCCACCATCTCTTTCTAGTCTCAAGCGTCGCGACGCGATCTGCCGCGCGATAGTAAACTCGCACTAATTGAATCGTACCGGTGCAAAGCCAGCGTGCCTCCTAATAAGAGCTGCAAATACATTAGCATCCAATCTCGATGGGAACTGGAGGCCTGGTCCGGATTATAATTCGTGAGATTCTACGTTGAAATTCCGTACGATGGTTGTTGCTTGCCATCGTATCGATTCGTCGGCGAATCGCGAAAGGAACGTTGCTTCTTTGTTCAGGTAGCTTTTCACCCTATCTCGATGACCATACTTTTGGTGAATGTTTCGTTTAATGTTATGTGTTACGACCGTTCGCGACGTTAGAGACGCGATCGCGAAGAAAGCGCGTCAGCGAGAAGCGTAAATTCTCGCTACGATTCTGATAATCGACGCTACGAATCAGTCGTTTCCCTGTTTCGATTAAGATAGCAGAGGTGGTTAAAATGATTGTAACACTGAATTAACAGAGTTAACATAAACTTCTATATCGAACAATACTTTAAAATTATAAAGAACACGTATTAAATGATTTAACACTAATACAGTTAGTTTATTACAGTAATTTGACTCGACTTTATGATATTTCTCGATATATTCGTTGGACTAAGCGACCTGAACTTTATTCGTTTAAACCTCTCGATGCATTTCGAGTGAGTCCTCAAAATGATACTGATTGCCCTTCGATTTTTCCCTTTGTCTTCTCTTGGAGACGACCCCCGCTAAATTACGATCACGCCACCGTTCGCGCCTGTGATCATATATGGGTAAATCTTCTTTATATGGGTAAATAACGGCCGAATCAAAGTTTCTAGAACTCGCTGCTAGACTAATTATGCGTTTGTCGCTACATTGTATATCTTTTGACCCTCATGTCATGCGATCTGTCAGCGATACCGTAGTGCCCAGAAAAATGGTAGGACGCGGTTTATAGTAAGCCTGAGGGTGTAACAATATGTATAATTTTGTATGTTAGACTAGATTGGCCGCGTAGTAGTGACACACGTATGTGAATATGAATATGTAGAAGTATGCGGCGTCTCGAAAAACAGATAAATGTAACTGTGCCGTTGGCAATGTGGTCTGGAAGATGGTGAGACAAAGAAAGTGCCGAGACGCGTGCAAATGTATATCGACGAAGATGCTGAAAATCGTTTACTAAATAAATCTAAAACTATTTTAATTTGAATTCTAAGTGTAACTTTAGTGTTCCTTTACTTTTATTTCGGCAATTAATAACCACAATTCTCAACAAATGTTAATCTTATGGTCGATTTTGTCAGCGTCGCGGAGCGTGTCAAGCCGCGGCTGTCTGATCGTGAAAATTTTGTGATCTTCTGGTTGCAAAACTTAGTTACGTATCTTTCTTCGCGAAGTCTATAGTAATTCTGTTCGGAGACAATTCGCTTTAAACATCTCTTTTCTTCGAAATGACATTGGAATCAGAAAATCAGCAAAAGCGTACTTGTGTTTATTCTCTTAGGATCTTTATATCCATGCAATAAAGATTACCATCTCTCTGGTGTTTGAGATTGCAGAGTTTCGGCTAAGAGGATTATACTACCCTGGGAATGGGGTGTTATTTTGTAATTATATGGAAGTGAGTTCTTCAGAATTTATAGTTTGTAGCTGAATTTATGGTTTGAAGTGGACTTTAATGTGTATAAAAAATACAATTACAAGAAAACTCTGAAATTGAAAAAGGAAACATGCGAGGATATTCAAAGAAATAAAATAGCAGATAAAAAAAGGATAAAATAGCGGAATTTCCGCGATATTGGTAATGAAAAGAAGGGAGGAGGAGGAATTCAAATCGAAAAGCCAGAGAGTCCATAAAAATAAAACAGTCATACTGAATTTAATTAAAGTGTAAACGAAAATTCGCGTTCCAATTAGATTATCTCTATTATCTTCCAATAACCATCCCACTGTCTAAAATACTTCCTGTGAATACGAATTCAGATTACAATTATTCCACATCACTGCCCCCCCCCTCTCTCTCTCTCTCTCTTTCTCTCAATCTATTCTCTAAACTTGGAAACTTCAAATAAAAGAGATCGCGTCAGAAGCAGCACCACTTTCAATTTGATCCAAATGCAAGCGAAAACTCACGTTCCAATTAGATCGTCTTTACTATCTTCTGAATTTTTCTTTCGATACTTGAAAACTCGCTGTAACTACGAATTCAGCCCGCTACAGGCCATTGCTTTCCCAATCTATCCTCTCAATAATCACAAACCAATCATTTTTTCCCGATAAGAAAGAAAAATCCCTCTCTTGCCACGGAACAACCTCCATCGTGATTCGAAGAAGGCACACCATCCTCGTCGTTATCGGTAACGAGATTCCTCCGGAACGGTTGCCGAACAAGGGTTCCGGGCTTGTTACTTTGGAGAAGTCATCGAGAGGGAGACAGTCGGAGACGAAAAGACGACGATGAACGTGCGTCCACCGGTCGCTCTCGAACGTTATCGCTTTCCAATAACACCGGACACAGGCGTTGCTCTGCATTAACAATTCAATTCCATATTTCCCTGGAGCCGACACGACTGGTGTGCGACTGGACTCCCGTCTCTCCAGGGAAATACGTTGTTAGTTAATGTGGCCAGATCCAGACCACGTGGATCCCAAAGCAACGCCCGTTGTTCTCATTATTGGTTCGTGATCCCATCACCAGACTCGTAATGCAACGGACGTGTTTCCGAATCCCGTTACGTCTCGGACGTGACGCGCCCTCGCAAACCAATACAGGAGATGTACTCCTCGTATCCCCTAGCAGACAGCTTTACTGTTCTCTATCGTTTTATCGCCGACCTCTGATAGCACGAACGTTTGTCCAGGATACGACAAACGAAGCAGGCAAATCCTTGCGCTTCGTTCGAACGATGAAAAACGGAGAAAACGATTAAAAGTAACGATCTTGGAATTCTTTTTCTTTCATTGGAAATGATCCTACAACGGGAAGAACGTGTACACGCGTATAGGACAGTGAAAAAGTTGAAATAATGCGATAGATGTTGGTGGTGGTTTTACAACCAAAACGCAATATGATCTTCTAAAATCAATGTTCGTTTCAGATCGAATTAAATCCGAGAGAATATTTATAATATTATTATCCTTAATTTTTCCAATGCAAATGTATTTACATGTGTAACTGGTCGCAGCGATTGCGTTACTCGTGTTAAAATTAAATATCTAGTTTCCTATGCACAGAGGGAAGAAGAGAGATCGATAGATAAATAGAGAGAGAGAGAGAGAGAGAGAGAGAGAGAGAGAGAGAATATAAAGCAGCCCAGGAGCATATCGGTATCAGCTCGTTGCAGATCCATTAATATCCGGACAACGCAGAGCGTTTTACGATGCAAATGTTGAAACACGCTGACTCGGTGTAATCTGTAAGCTTCAGCTCGACAAGATAGACAAGGACGTAAAAACACCACCGAGGACGCATATTAATATCGTTCGAAATTTACCAGAGTTTCAATTTTCGGCCGATATAAGCGGCGCATCGAGATCCCGCGTAGACGAGATCTTTTATTCTTAAAAACGTCTCGCAACAGCCGGTTACATCGCTGCTTGGCGCTGATAAAGGGAACCGCCATCTACGTTCTCCATTTTCCAAGCAATTTTTTAAGGATTAGCAGACAGATTATTGAGTCCGTCTCATGGATAAAGATACAAATTCGATCGATGCGGACGAACACGTGGAATACCATTTTCTCTTAGCTACATTCCACGATTTCTTTGATATCAAACTTCAATGCGCATTCTTCTTTCGGTTTTACTAAATAGAAGGTATTTAGTATGATATTCCAAGCTTTCATCTCGAGTCTTCGAATATTTTTTGTGTCTCAAGGAATTGAAAGCAATTCCTATACTGTTGGCTGTTTCGTTCGAGAGCAATCTCGAAATAAGATCTCCGAGGATAATAACGAGTAATCGATATTTTAAAGTCGCGATTGTCCTAGTTCCTTTCTTTATCTCGAAACCAATACCAGCTTTTTAATTTCACGTAATATCTTCCGCAATTGGCTGATAAAACACGAATTCTTTCGTGCACGACGCGCATCAGTTAAATTAAAAATGCACGAGGGTGGAAATCGCAGTGGTGCGAATTAACGCTTTGAAAATTTCAATGAATTAGTTACGGATTTTTAACTCGCGAAAGTATCGTTCAATTAATTTCATAATTAATTAAATCGCAACTGTATTTTCCGTCGCGATAATTTTTCATCACAGAAAAAATATACAAATCACTTCGCCACCCCTTCTTTCTCAAATATATCATCGATATCCTTCGTGAAACTGCATCTCAGCTAATAATTCGCAATCTCGCGACAAAAACTGAACGTTAAGGTTCACCAAGAGGTGTTCGCTCCATCAAATATATTACGGAGATCCGAAATCATATTCGAGATAGTACTCCGTCGACCAATTATCGGTAATCGATTGATCGAGTGGCCACTATGTTACGTGCAACTGCTACACTTAGCGTCGATATATCTTGTAATCAACCAATTAACGGTCATCTATGCATTAATCTGCGTTAAGTTCTAACGTGCTTGTACCTCAGCTTGTCTTTTTATACGGAGATCCTATCTTCGTCCTTTTCTCTCCGATGTAATCAATCATGTAAATTATTTCTCGCATCATGACATAATACTATTGTAGTTTCGTAAACTATTATAATTAGTTTATTTAATCACAACAACGTATTACCATTAAGACAACTAGAGAATTAATTAACAACGTCACCACGTATTCAACTCTCTCTGGACAACGCAATCCGCACTCTCTAGCTTCTCAACTCATACTGCTGTTAATTCGTTTATGTCCCATAGCAACCCCTTATCCTTTGTCTTAGCCCCACCACATGCTCAGCAATCGCTTGTTTATAATTCACCCCCCAGGCCCCTCATCCACGATACTACACTATCAAATTTACTAAAAATTCCCTTCGGGAAATGAAGAACAGAATGACGTTTTATGACCGAAAAGAAACATCTATTTTGGTAAAATGTAATTGAAAGCTGAAAGAAGTTGTTAAAGCCCAAATCTTTGGTGTTTTAACACATTGTTGACCGGTCACGAGTTAACTCTTTAACACGAGTTAAACACGCGACTGATCTGAGGGTAGAAACTCGGTAAGAAAAAGATGTTGACTATTCTTAAGACAGAGAATAAGTGACGTTTAGTGGACAATTTTGGTTAGGAAAGTGAGGGCAATAAATCCTTCGGATTGGGTAATAAGAAGGTTGGCGGACTAGGAAGAGTCTTAGCCGCCCCCGAAAGAGTCGCTAACGGAAGATACCGAACGTGAGAAAACCAAATTTTCCGTATCTTCCCGTAGTAGACAAAAATGTAAATGACGTTTGAAGTAGAAGATGCTTGTTTGGTCTGAAGGACCTTAGCTGTGAAAATGCCAAGATTTATGATAGGTCCTTAAGGCTATCTGGTTGCTATCTTGTTCGGTGTGTGTGGCCTCGTCTCTGATGCGAATTGAGATGTGGTTGATGTCACAAGATCACCGACGATCTATCGGTTTCGCGTTTTATTGTGTCACGTGCGTGATGGAGCTAAGAGAAAAGACAAAGGGATGCTAAGGGAGAAAGACGAATTAACAGTCAGTGTTAGTTGAGAAGTCAGAGATTGTAAGTTGAAAGGTCAGAGAGTGCGAATCGCGTTGTCGAGAGAGTATGGTTCGCGTGAGAGAGAGCGTTGGAACCCCCTGGTAACGAGAGTTGCAAATTAACTATTTAATTGTCTTAATTATAGCACGTTATTGTATTTGGTTCACGTTAAATAATCATCGTTTCCTGTTTAACCAACACCTGTTCAACCCATTTCATAATAAATAGCTAATAAATAAAGATCCTACAATACAGTGCAATTGTTGGTCAGCATACTGCGTAGAATATGCTCTTCAAAAAGGAAACTCGACGAAACTAGATATATTTGCAAAAACTGTTGTATTACACGTAGGTGATCGTTATACTGTTTATCATAGGAAAAATAAATATTAAAAGTTGAATAATAAATAAAATTTATTAAATTTTCATATATATTGCTTTACTTCCACATCCAATTACGAAATAACCGGTGACATAAGACAAATTCTCAGTAAAATTGCCGGTCAACAATGTGTTAACATTACGATAAACGATATTTGTAATATTACGGGGTGCGTGTGAAAACTAAATAGGAAGACGATTTTGGTAACGTGGAATCGATCGACGTCCTACTGAATTTAAAAATTGCTCGCTCAGAAAAAATGAAAAATGTAACATGTTCCCCGGATAAATAAAGTAAAAATTATGTTACCGTGGAACGAAAGTAATCGCGACTCGTTAAAACTTCCATCGTGAATGAACACCGTCTTAGACGTCTGTATTTCTGCTGATCTCGTCGACAGCTTGCACCAACAGGCAGATGAAACGTTCGAAGACAATGATACGAGAGACCGCAATCCCTTGTGCTTGAATCATAGCGACGCTGAACACGATTTCCCCCGAGCACGTGTCAGTGAAATAAGGCGACAGACGCGAAGCTTGTCGCTTTCACCGCCGACGAAGTACATTCTACTTTAAACGTGTGATGCAGATCGCATTATTGAATGCCATTATTATTCGCGTGCGACGACACGACAAAAGCACGAACTGCGGAGCTTTTGAAGCTTTCGTGCTCTAATTATCGTCGAAAGGGAGCCTTTTCTACAAATCCATCGAAATCTTGCATCATAGATCTCTAATCGAGATTCCTACGATGCAGAGATTGTGCTTCTACGATGTTAACAGATTCTAATCGCACCACATCGAGAGAAATAAGAATTCATTTTGAAACGTAAGTTACAAGAATTTATTTTGCTAAAAAGTTTCGCCCAGGATCAATGAAACGAATAAATTTTGCCCATGCAACGAAAGTTGATCGTCGTACTCAAAGTATAGAACTTGCCTCGAAGGAATGAAAAATCATTCGTCAACTTGGAACGATGCGTCTTAGAAAAATGTAATTTCTAAAATTTCTCCAAAAAATTACGAATCCATCATTCCCACTCTAATATTACCAGCGTTAATGTCGCTCATCTTTCCATGGTACTTGATCGAGATGGATCTAACTTTAGCAGCACTCAGCTTAGTTTAGAAACTGTGCCAGCGAATTCGAAGCACGCTCGGCAAATCTCGAAACGTGTCGATATACAGCATTTATCGAGAACGCGAATGTGATAGTAAACGCGCGTGAAAACCGTGTACGTGTTCCTTACGGCACGTTATCGTACCGAAACGATCTTCCTACGTTCGTTAGCTGGAATTCGAAGAAACGAAAGATCGAGGAAAATAGCGTGGTCTGCCAAAATTTCGCTCGGGACAGCATCATCGCGTGTATTTTATTCGCGTATGCACGTACCATGGGCGTTATCGCGCGCTTTTCAGCATCGCACGGTCTGTACGGAATATTCTGACTCGCTATAACCGTACACCATGCACAGTAGCGCGCAAATAGCTTTTAGAAAAGCCACTCTTATATAGTATAAGGCGAGGCAACGTTAATGATTCCAGCTCGCATGCAAATCCTTTTCTAGACTGAGAAGTAATTAAATCGGCAACTTTATGCGGCAATATACGCGAGGAAAATTGCCGCGGATCAGAGACCAGGAAGAAAAGCGTCTGTTCCGTCTTAACACAAAAGAACCCGCGTGATCTTAGTCGGCGAAACTTGTAGCACGATCACAAAGGAAGGAAAATTTTTCTCCTCGCTCGATGGCCGAAGACGTGTTATATACTCGGTGTTTCCGAAGAATAATTTAGAAATATGCAGTTGACCGCGAAAATATTAGGTTGTCCGGAAAGTGTCTTTCTTTTACAAACGCGTCTTTTACAACGACGCATCTTTATACGAACGTGAAACCTAATCTGTCGAACGTTGTGATCTTTATTTTGATAGAACAAAATGAATCATACGTAATTCGATAAAATAAAATAAAACGGTTTCGGACGATCTAATATTTCAACGTTTACTATAGAAAACTTTTAATCTATATATTGCGTGTGTTATATAAGACATTGCGAAGTTTCATATTATAAGGGGACACAACGAGTTCAAAACGTTTCCCGTAACGCGTGTTATGTTCGTGAGATACAATTATTCACATACATCGGCTCGTGCCAAAGTAAAAGGAACAGGAAGTCTGATTCTTGTTCGCTTTACGAAGCGCAACGAGAATTTAACGCGAGACCTTTGGCAAATGAAAGAGCGATTGAGATACGTAACGACGAAAGTTTAAAAAGTTCGGCAAAGAGCTTCGAGCAGCTTCTCCTTTTCAGGAGGACCGTAATCGTCTCGTTTGTCAGTCTAATTTATTCCGTACGAAGCAGCAATCTCTCATAATTCCAGTCCAAGCTGTATCCTGCCACTGTTTTGCTCTCTTTACGATTCGTCCCTCGTCGCTGGACGAATTTCTATTTTTCCCCTGAGAAAAATCTTTCCTTCCATGGGTGTACGACTAGACATCGGATGATCTATTAAATTTCTCTACTGTTGGTTCTGCATTCTCGTAGATGCTTCGCGGGAAATTATATCTAAGGATGGTGGAAGAACCTATGACAATTCGTTCGATTGGTCTAAGAAATTTCAAGTTTCTTTATTCAATCTCGTTGCTGTTCGTGCGACGATATTGGCTTTGTGTAATTGACGGATTGAAAATTATAAATTAAGATTTCGAGTATTTGAATTTAGTCGGGTATTTGAAACACGAGGAATATCGTCCTCAATTTTCTAAGTAATTATAAATTTATTTTCCGATACGTTTGGAAGAAAAAACAGTAACGTAATATCTAAAACAAGAAGGTAGAAATAATATACGGTGGAGTAAGGAAAAGTAGGACGAATGCTTTTCGCAGGGATTTGTAAAGAAAGGTCGAGGAACGCGTTGAAAGCGACGCATTCATCTAGGAAATACGAGAGAACCGCGAATATTCGCAACGGCGTATATCTCGATTTGTCTGTAGTGTCGATTCGAGATACGCTGAGCGTGCAACATTAGTCGATCGAGGCTAAAATTCCATTTGTGGAAGAACGGGAAACGGAGCAGCGCGTAATTACTCGAATCAGAATCAGACGGATCTCAGAGTAACGAGGAAAGACAGCCTGGGATGCATTCGAAATCGAGGCTGGCGAATCAGCTTGTTACTTCTCTCAGAAACGTGCGTGTTAGGTTTCAAATGAACGAAATATAGTCGTCTCGATTTATGTACGTGAGAATTGATCAATTTGCTCGATAGGTTCGGGTCGCGGATGCAAATTTTGTAAAATATCAAATTCGTTTTTAAATTTTTATCGAAATATCGTAAATGAACACTGGAAAGTTAATTTCGACGTTGGACGACGACAGAACGTTATAAAGTAACATTTGGTCGATTGTGAGTAACAATAGCGTGACAAGAGGTAGTATGAAGGAGAGAAAAGTTTGTCCCCGAAGGAAAGAAGATAACTGACGTAGACAGATGGAGGATAAAGTTGATTGATTACGTTATTTTCGATTTTGTAATGCGTTGAAACGTTGCTCGCGTCGAGGATAATGAATATTGATGATGACACGCGTCCAACGTATAACGATGCGTCAATTGTGTCAAAATTATAATTGTGTTTCTGTTTCATCGAACGTATATATCCCACCGATAATTACAAATATATCCTATGAATTTTAACGCTATTGTATTACTACGCCTACATCTGCACCCAAATTTTATATATAAATATATGTAGAGAGAGAGAGAGAGAGAGAGAGAGAGAGAGAGAAGATAAGATCATACACCTCTCTGGTATTTGAGACTCTCTCTCTCTCTCTCTCTAAGTAAGTTATTTGTCATAAAACAGGAAACAATGGTTAATTAAGTAGATTAATTAAGAGTAGTTGACACTGAGGTACGGAATGCTACGAAGTAAGTAGAAGTCGTTTCTTGCTGCCAGATACTCGATTGTCAAAAGTATCTCATGTAAAGTGTGAAATAAAAGTATATATGGTACGAACGTATATGTACGCTCTTCGTATCTCAGCGTCCACTTTACCAGACCGTATATATACGCCCGTCGGAGCGAAAGGGTTAATACGAACTAAATATAGCGATGTGATACAACTTTTACAACTTAAATGGATGATTCACAATTCAATTCACAACTTACAATTAACTACTCGTCTTACAACACTTCTCGACTCTGCACTATCAACACTGTTCTCTTTTTACCTGGGGGTACATCGGGGTTTTCTCCAGGGTTTTTCCTTCGATACTATATATATATATATATAGTATCTATCTATATATAATATAGTATATATATATAGTAATATATATATCCAATACTATATAAAAAAAATCGTCTTAAAAATGATACGAGAAATATCCGAATCTAATTACGATTGTTGCCAAATTATTAGCTCTTAATGACGATTAATAGCGCCCAATAGCCACGAGAATAACACGAGAACGCTGTTTTCTGTTTCAGATCACGAGGTACGCGAACGATTTGCTTTACGCCGAACGAGCGCGTGAAGCTCCAGATTTGTTATTCAATCTTCCTCGGCATTCGTTAAATTGGCCCAGGTGCTTCTCGAGGGGCTATAAAAATGGTAAAACACTTCTTGGGAAACATAAATTCCCATTTTACGCGTCTGACCGAGCCGACCAGGCCGAGTTCACCGCGCGCCAACTTATTCCACCATTTTTCTTAATCCGATTAAAAAATGCTTTACCCGAATTAAAGTAACATAAATTGCAGCGGAGTGGTTCCTTTAACAACTTTATTTCTCCAAAGAAAAGATGTACGGTAAAACATAAAGAGAATTTACGCTTCTGTAACAATTTTATAAAACTTCCGTCTATTCTACACATATATATGTTTTTTCATATTATATGGGGAAAAATATCACGATTTTATTTTACGCTCGGTTCTGTAATTAAATAATACCGCAAAAATTATAGGAATGAGCGAGAATTATTTCCTGAAGAGGGAAAATCCCCGGAGCACTTGTTGAGTGATTTCGCGTCATAATTGCCTACGCTAGATCTCTCGAACAAAATTTCCACGCGGCCATTTTCGAATAACCCACCACTTATGAATACCGGCCGCGCAACTTTTTTAATAATAATACACCGCTAAAATCTCAAACAAATTGCAATTTCCTGTACGTTCTGCGATTAATACGAACGCTAAAAAAAAATACCATTTCGGCGAGAGAGCATCTCGAATTCGAGTATACAGGGTGATTCACAGAAAAGAGAACACCTAAAACATACATATTTTATTTATGCCTTATCGTTGCACGAAAAATCTTCTCAGGGCAACGTTGTATTTTAAGAAACGCGTGTAACGAGAGGAAAACATTCTATACGGTATAGACTCTATTATCGTCTTAAATAAGAATCGAAGCTGTATTTGAAAAAAATAGGTCGCTGCTTATTCTCTCCATTATTCCATATAAGATTACGAGACATCCATCGAAGTTGTGCTCCTCCTTTCGTCCTACTTCGTAAATCCACGTTATCATTCGCGGATACACTGGCGACTATATTAATATTCATCGTTGGCGATTTATTCCGCGCGAGAGACGAGTGGCCAATCGCTGGCCACGAACAGGGAGAGTAGGTGCAAGAGAGAATTGCGCGCAAAAAGGGGTTAAACGGGCTCGTCAATGGTTGCGCCTTCGGCCTAGTTTCCGAATTACCTACCGCCGAGGTCACGGAGGTTCATCCTTCCTGAAGAACTATCGAGGTAACGCTGAATTTCGAAAGGGACTAATTGAAATTCCTGCGCAAGATTCCGCAAGAGGGTAAAACTGCAGGTCTCTCGAGTCGCCGCAGCTCTATCTTTGAAGTTTCTTAGTTTTACTTTTTGGTAGTCTTAATACGAGATGCTCGAAAGGAGATGGTCTACTTTGCGCCATGATCGATACCGTGAAGTATTTCTTCTCGAAAAGGTGCCATTTTTTGTCTGATTACTTTTCAGCTAACGTTCGCAGAATTTTAATTCAGAAGTGGATAGATAGGCGTCTTCTTACGATTGTAAAGAGATTATTTTGGAGATTGAGAGCGTCTTACGTCCCATTTTTTTGTAGATTTAAACGGCAAAGAACCTACTCTCTCTCTCTCTATCTATCTTTCTCTCTTTCTTTCTCTATAATACCTAAATTCGCAAGATTACAAATTCAAGAGTTTGCCGCAATAAGAAAGTAATTCAAATTCTTTACGTAATGTTACACATTCTGGAAGAAAGGAAACGACTCGAAAGACAATTTCAAAGAATTAAAGCGAACGATAATGGCCAAGAGACGAGGGAATCTCTAATTACAAACAGAGATGGAAGGAAATGAAAAATTCAGTTCGATCCTGGCCACAGGCAGACCTGGGCTACAGGTTCTTCCTTCCGTGTAATCTCGACGCGCGCGTTTATCGCACGTATAAGAAGATAATGAGCCACGAGTACAATGAAACAGCCGAGAAAGAAAGCGGCAGAATAATTTAGTAATTGCGCGGCCAGCGAGCGTGTAAAAGGTTTCATCGTACGGTTAATGCTTTAGCGAGGAATATTCCTCAGCTCTCTTAGTGTCCCTTTTAACGTTGCGTCGTAAATGAAGGGCGGCACGGACAATATTGAAGCGTATTTCTGGTGTTACTCGAAGAATCGTGAATTATTACGATAAAGATGGTATAACCATCAACGCGTGTAACGATGTAATCATCGACTCTCGAAATATGGATACATAAAAAAAAAAATGTACCGCCATAAATTCTCTACAAAGCAGTGGTAATCAGAAAAGTTAAAGAGCGTAGAACGAAATTGCCACCTGCTTTGCAATTTTTTACGTGATCTTCCCTATCCGCGTACATCGTGTCATGTTTTCAGGTTAAAAAAGAACTTGTTCGTTCAAACAGAATTACACGAAGGAAAGGACACGACAAAAACGTTACCATCGAAAATGTAAATAAAAATGCTACTATACGCGAATAAATAAAATCGCGAATACTGTTAAAAACGCGAGTCCAATCTACGCGATCTCTTCATTTCGCAGTTTCACGTAATTCCAAGCGATTCTTCGATGGACGTGTCGTTCGCGCGCAAATTCGGGGACATTAAGTGCGCCGCCACATTTGTATCGCTTTAATATCCGGTAGTTGTCGTGATTCTTTCGTATCGGGCTTTACGCTTGGACGCGCTACTCCTCTCCCCACGATAAACGAAATTGGCTTCGATTTGAGAGCGAAAAGATTAAAATAGCAAACTATTCAGCGAGTAGCAGCGAATGCCGAACAACGATTTTATCAGCGACAATTTATTTATTGTTACATTCTCTCTTCCGTTTGACGCGCGCACCTGCAATCGACACGAGATTGCTTTTCGCCGAATCGCGATATCGATAATGATAACGCGTTTCACCGGTCAACGTAATCGTTGGAAAAGCACGGCCGACGCCATTGTTGCTTACCAGTTTCATTATAACGTGCCGTAATCCGAAATTTTCCACGTGCGCGGCCTCGTTTTATTTATCACTCGCTTTTGTGCTTAAATCGTTTTAACGAACCTCCCCCTGATAATATCCTTTCGGCTCATCGGACAGAGGTTACCAAGTTAATTCGCAAATAACGAGGAAATTTGCTGGCCTTTCCGAGATGCGTGAAAAATTCATACGAAACGCGATTTCAAATTTGCATGCGTCTCGCGCCAACTCGAAACTCCTGCGCGAGAAGTTTACGTTAAACTTCATTGGACATTTAATGCTCTCAATTTTTCATTGTTAAAGCTGCAATTTAATTTCTTCAAACGCAGGATGTTCTTGCGCGTATCCGGCTTGTCCGAAGAACAGTGAAATTGCCAAAGTATTCACCGATGAAAGATCAATGGTCCTTCATTTTGTTCGAAGTAGCTAAGAATTATCGATAGTGAAAAGACAACTACATTTCTGGAAATATATTTCTGCAGTCGTTTTGTAACAGCTGTTTGAACAGCATTTGCGATATTCTGGTTGAAACCTTAAAAATACAGTAAAATTAATACGTATCATTTACACCGTCTAGAAAGATATAATTAATATAAATTTCCTTATTTTCCAGACAGGTCGTGTGTATATATCGTATCCTTAAAAACCACCATGAACACGTCTCTTTTTCGCTACTTGATTACTCTCTGAAATATCGGAAAATATTCGTAAGACTCGCATCGATGTCTATCGGCACAGATCGGTCGTTCCATAAAATTTTTATCGCCAGCTAGATTCATAGGCTAGCCACGAAATCGTGGTTCAATTTCACGCTGGAATAAGTAATCCTGCGTCGCGAAGAGTTAACGGGCCACCCCGTCCCTTCCGAGGCTTTTGATAACGTGGCTTAGGGTCGATAGCGTGGAGAATTTAAACGGATTTTACCTTAATTCTCGGTGAATTTCCACGGCATTCGACGGTCGATTAGCGCGTGTATGGCTGGTCCAGATATAGAACTATTTGCTTGGCAAATTATGGAAAGTTCCACGACTACTACACCGCTGATGATGCACTTTAACTTTACGGAACAATTCACAAAAACCTTTTCTTCGTCTGGATTCCTCTGCTGCAAGCAGAAGAAAGGGAAAAGATTGCATCGGTAAACTAGACCAGACCACGGCGAAACATCTGAAAAGGAATTCTCCCACGTATTTACATACACCGTGACAAACGTACCGATAAAGTATCACAGAACAGCGAATCGAAAAACAGAAACCGATAGATGACCTGCCTGGAGTCTCTTCGAATCATACGAACATACAAAGAAAAACCTTCGAATAGGAATTCGTATGTGAACAGACTGGCAAAAGGAAGGACTAAGAGGGAGGACGAGAACTTATTTCCATAGCCATAAGCCGACACAGCAGAAGGTACTTGGACGGAATAGTTTAGAGGTTCAAAGAGAATACGCGAAGAAGAACGCGAGGTACACTGCGTGCTGGACTAAGATGGATCACCTCTGTTTCCCTGTATTTTTATCTCAGCCGCGTTCACAGCTTTATCTTCTTCCAATGAGAAACTATTTCACGCCGGTAATTCCCCGGATGGGTAGATGATGCGCTAAAAAGATTCGCGGGGAGCAACGAGCCGATAAGAAGCGGCGCCTTCGCGCAATTTGATACATTCTTTTCCTGCCGACAGAGAATTCCATTTGGGGATACGATTTACCAGACGAAGATCCAGAGACTTTGTCCGTCTCCGTTTTCCGGCGAACATTTTTATGAAACGGCGAATCGGTGATCCGTTGAAGACGAAGGTCTTGTCGGAAAGAAGCGTACCTTCTTCCGCGAATGCGTTTCCGGGTGATCTTTATTGGAGAAGCTACGATGAAAGATGGATGAATTTGAAACGCCAGAGGCTGCACTAAAGAGGGAACACTCGTTCCCAAGGAAGCTTAGCTACGTTACTTCGCTTGTTACGGTTCAATTTACCTTTCTTACTCCGCGTCGAGAGCTCCGCGCTACTTTCAGACAGATATTTGTCATTGAGTACATCCCGGATCTTCTCTGCTCCAGTATAAGAACCGATCTTCTTTCCTGTCTGTAATTTTCTCCCTTTTTATAAAGAAGCTTCCCGCTGTAGGGAATTAATTTTAATTAGCTACGATCTTCAATAATTCTGCTTTGGTAGAGTGGGCACGTATTAACTTATGCAAACGCGTGTCGTTTACGACGTATATACTTTCTGGAACATATAATTTTCTCTATCTTTACGATTGTTTGCAACGATAAATAATTCTTTCGCAATAGATAGAATAGAACCATGCAGCACAGACGTCTCAGTTTCGATAGACGAGCAATTAGCGTCTAGCATATAACAAGAATCGACCAAATTATACTTCTCATACGTATCTTCTTCCTCAATAGTATAGTATCGTGGACAGATTGTCTAAGAAATATCGAGTGACCCATAAACAATGTTGGGAGAAAGCCTAAGTGCCCACAGACCGAAAGGGTCTGAGGACCCGGAGCATCTCAGCTGAACGTCAGGCGGTCCACCGTGGGGTTTTAGTCGGTAAAGTCCGACAGTACGTCGCCGCTTCCCAGATGAGTTATGGTTTCATGTCCATGAGGATTTCCCTAGGTATAAAAAAAAGGCCGAAAGGGTCTGGGAACTTCAATGGGCTCAACGGCCCATCAATGTATCGTCGATCCTTCAGTCGAATAATTACGGGGGAAAAAGACCTACCTGACCATAACCGCCGACTATTACGGAACATATACGTGGTGGAACTATGAGAAAGACAAAAGGATGCAACACTACAACTACCACACCAGTGAAAACGACTGGTTTTACAATTTTATTTTAAAATTCCTACTTCATGTCATATTTCTTTTTTGCAATGATGTAATGACTTTAGCAACGATAACTAATTTTATTTTGTTTTCTATGTATTCAAAATCAAAATTATTTTGTATCAAAGGTGCTTATACCAATACCAGTGAAAATGACTGGTACTTGTCAAAGTGTAAAAGGGTCCTGCAATCTGTTTATCGAACCCCAATTAACCAGTTTCCTCGTTTTCTACAACTTGCCACGCGTTTTTCAAATTTTTACCGCGTATCATTCGATACGATGATATCAATTATGAGGAAAATTCCGGATCGATCGGTAGATCGCTAAATGCCAACACTAAAAATACCACAGCAGTTAAAATGACTGGTTCTACAATTTTATAAATGTGTCAACCCTCGTTTAAGGATCATGGTGCCAGATGGATGCCAAAAATGTGCTACATAACATGGAATTGCTTCTATAAGAAAGTAATAAATCAATAAATGTAAAAATATTCTATCATTACGTATTTTTTAAAGACCAATCATTTTCGCTGGTTTTGGTAGAAATAGCTTCGTGTTAACTATTGGTAATTCTAGTGTTAAAGGAGAAAGACAAATTAACAGGCGGTCGTGAGTTGAGAAGTCAGTGTTGTCAGTGTCACGTAAAATTCGTACTAAAAAAAGGAGGAGCTGAGCAATAGCTTAACTTGACTGTCCTTTTATATTTTTATATGCTTTTATTCACAAAAGTGATTAAGTATAATATTACAATGAAATAACGAAGTTACAAAGTATTATAATAATTGTTCAAATCACGGCCAAGACTATACCCAAGACTAGTCTCGTGGTCGAATGCTCGCAGTTTTTATATGTTGAGTTTGTAGGAGGAGGAGATGTTAGGTCATATGCAAAGGTTTCTTTTTTTTATTTTATTTGGGAGTATTTTACAATCAATTCTCATTGAGAATTTTTAGTAAATATACGCAAAACGGTAAGGTCAAAGTCTAAAGGTTCATTGTCAGGTAGCATGGAATAGCGTGGATTTGGGTATGGTCGCTGTCACATCAGCGTTGTCGAGGAGAATGGTTCGCGTAAAAAAGAGCATTGGAACCGTAGCGACAGAAGTGAGTGACGAATGATGACTGCGTGCATGTAGACTGACGGAGCATCGTACTTGATTTTGTGTTGGCATGAACGATATTGAAACAAATCATACCGTTACCAAACCTGCTAACACTATAATTTTTTCCCAAGGTAGTCTCTCCTTTTTCGTACGACGAGATTAAATTTAATCAATTATGAAACTAAATGATTCTTCTTTACCAAAGTGGAGCCATTCAACAGGGACGTTTTAATTTCACGAAAGATATCTTGGATACGTCTAATGGATATCGATCAGATTGGTGTTTATTTTTCTTCAAGCCGTCCTATCGGAAACCTGAACAGCCGACGCGGCTACAATTTCGATGGAATCGCTAACTTCATTAATTTCTCTAATCTACTTCGTAACTTGCAAACTTTCTAAATTCATACTCTAGCGACGATCGATATCGATAATATTCCAAGGTGGTTTTCAGCACGTTATCCGCGAAGACTTGCCGCGCACGAGTAAAGACGAGCCTGTTAGTCGTCTAAATTATTCGAATTCATTCGCGCGTAGTCCACGGAAAAGAGTCGACCGCGTAGTAATTGAATCGAATTAAGCGCGAATTCGTAGCTAAGCCGAAGGAACGAGTAATATTCTCCGCGTATCTTGCAGGGTATTCGGGAAATACGATAACCTCGTTGACGGGGACGGTTGCTGGAATTGCGCGTTCCGTAGTTCAATACACTTTAATAATCCTCTGGTTTTCTAACGAAGATTGCGTTCGACGTGGTTTCCTGTAATTCCCGGCGAATCTAATTGTAGTTTAGTCCATACGCTGGAAAGCTTGAATAATCGTTTCTCTGTGATTTCATTTGGAATTTCTTTCTGTATCAAAAGATGCAAACTTTGTTACGCGATATATTTTCGGGATCTTTTCTAATTCTCTTCTCTTCTCGACGGTGAAAGAAACCGAGATAGTTTTTCGGCTATCGAAATGAAAGCAGGTTACGTCGGTACGTTGGTAACAAAACTTTCCTGATACGAGTTGAAAAAAATCGACCAGCTCTCCGGTTCGAAAGGAACGGGAAATTCCTATCGACGGAGCTGTTTGACCAACCGCTACGATCGAACGGGCCGAGCAACGAGAGTAGAACAACAACCCCGGAAAAAAAGAATGAAACAGAGAATAGGAGAAAAAAAAAACAAGAGAAAGGAAGGAAAAGAATGGACCAATTGCTTGCACTTAAAACGATCGGACCAACTTGTTCCCGACAGGCAGAAGTTGCTCGCGTGCCGTTGAAAAATATTTGAAAGTTACTCTTTCGCTCTGATCCAGCTCGCCAGAGAACCGAGTACCGAGGTGAATGAATATACGAGCGGTGAAAATACGTCGAAAAGTTTGCCTCGTTTCGTCGGATATCCACGCTACCGTGACGATCGATTCATCCCCCGTGGATGACCATCCTGTAAACGGAATTAATCGGACCGGCAACTGATCCCCGAGTGGTCCCGCAAAAAACCGAAATACGCTAATTATCGACTCGAAGATTCGTCCGGTGCAACGAGTTTCCTATTTTCCAAATTCTCTTTGTAGCTGTAACGATCTTTTTCCACGCGACAGAGTAAATATCTTTAGAGATTTGTAACGGTAGGATGGTTGCAACATTAGGATGATTAAACTGACCAATGCGCAGTTTTTATAAATTTACAGGGACGCATTTTACAGGCATTTCATTTTCCCCTCGTTTTTACGTCTTTGTTAAAAGTTTCATATTTTACTTGGAGTTTCAATATTAATATTATACTTTAATTCCGCGTTTAATTACGCTTAAAATATTTCGAAAAATTGATTTATACTCGACACAGAGGATACACTGATCTATTTAAAAAAAGAAAAGAAAAGATCTATTTACGTTCTACTGATAACTGTATTTATGAAAAAAAAAATGGTCATAGAAAGACCTATACCTCCCGATACCGTTCATTATTTCCAACATTTTCTAACCCGATTGCGCCTATGCAACATTTAGTTGAATAATATGTTGAAATTGCGCGAGGTAATGGAGAGGTTGTTTCAGAGAGTTTATTATTATCACCTGCACGAGTAACATAATACGTTATTGTTTGGAGATTAAGTTGCAAAACAGCAGTTTCTCGCTACAGATTCTTCCTCTGCAACACAAAACCTTGAATATTACGATCCAACTATAGAACAATGTTCGCGTGTTTCGTTATCGCTCTTAAATTTAATTAAACGTAATATACATCGCGTGGTATTAAGTAGCAACTTCAAAATTCTCCTAAAACGATGCGTCTCGAGATAAGGTAAAACGTATATCAAAAGGTGCAAACGGTTTGGTAACGAAGATAAAAAAAAAAATGGAAGCTGTCCAAGTGGCGCGAGTCAGAAAGTAGCGGTTAATTGGAACAAACCGGAGGCCTCTTAAAAAATCGACGTTTTACACGTCGAGATATCTCGAGCATGGTCGGAATTCAGAGGGGAAAATGCAGATATCCCGGGATTTCCTTTCTTTTCTTTTTTTCTTTTTCTCTTTTTTCCTTTTTTCTTTTTCCTGTCGGTGAACTGTGACTTCAGCACGCGCGAAAGGGGAGACGAGGGGAACCGTGAAGCCAAAGTAATGGATCCAGTCACAATGTAAAACCGATGTGACCGACCGCACGGACCGAGTATAAAAAATTTCATTTCTCGGGCTGGTTAGGTTGAAGATTGAATGAAATCTGGGCGCGGAGGTTGCAGACTGGCGGAAAAAGTCGTTGCAGCTGTAGCCGCAAAAGGCAAGAGGGATACACGACGACCGCGACGGCTTGCATACTCGAGTGGGAAACATAAAGAGGGGGGAAATAATTCTCGCGGGTCGTCGACCAGGAAAAATATTTACGGCTCGAGTATTCCACCGACGGGCTGTAAATTTTTTGGCAAGGAGTGCTTTACTTTCTGTACTCCATCCCACTCTTCTCTCTCTCTCTCTCTCTCTCTCTCTTTCTCTCTCTCTCTTTTTCTCATCTTCCAACAAGATTCCCCGTTCTCTCACACCGAGAAACGCTCTGTTTCTCTTTTTAATGTATCGTCGAATGGCCGACACGAGCCTCTGCAAGTTGCACGCCGACCTTAAATTGAGCGTTTTACGAACTACGAAACTCGACGACATCGTGACAGCCAGTGGAAAATACGGTATCGAACGAAAACAGTCTCGAAACGCTCCCTGAAACATTTGGCTGCGCGCCTTGCGAACACATTCCGGCGAGATTAGGAGGCTGAAATATATCGGCTGGAAAGTTTGCAGGGGTCGACAAAGGGAATCCAAGTTTAACAAAAACATTTTATCATCTAGTCGACCAATGTGTATAGGGACTAGGCGGTGACAATATTGTACAGTCGATTTACTTTTTGTTATATCAGCTGCCATACTAATTTACTTTATATACTCTCGTTACAAATTTTCACTGTTAGACACAATGTTAATTATTTAACCCTAGAATATTACAATGGAGCACTCTTTTTCTCCATTCGTTTTTATTTTAGCCATCTCTAAGCAGTGTTAACACTTTACTGACCGCTAGCGATTCAACGGCATACGCACGTCCGACCAGCAGCTCAGGCGCAGATTCTCCCTGGCGCTGGCTCTGTTTCGATTTAGACTCTCCAACACCATTCTTTTCGTTCATCGCGAACGATAAGTTTTTCAAATTGATATAAAACTGTGGGAGCTTACTGACGCAACTCAGCAAGGTACCTTAGTACTAAATAACAAATTATTGCTCAAATAATGAGAAAGATTGTCGGCGACAAAAAGCCGATTAATCGGCTATCCGTTGATAAAGTGTTAACGTTAACGTTATAAGATGAAATTCCTTCCAATCTTCAAATTGAATATGCTCGAGCAATTACATAATAGCCGTGATTCGTTCTATTCTAAACATCACGTAACTGGAAACCTCTTAAAGCTTTACGATTTCCATCGAATCAATCTCGTATTGCCTCGTGAATTTTTAGCTACGTTCGGTATGCAGTGTTCTCCCTACGTGGAGAACGTCGAGAATATCACGTGCGTGTGAAATTCTATTCCTTAGTTCATACCTAATTCACGATTTCCTCCTGGCCTGGAATAAGACAGAGAGGAGGATCGTGTCGTGCTAACTTGCTTACACTCTCTGTTTGATCCCTTTATTACGACGAAAATGCAGATCACGATGGAGACTGGCGTGTCCCGATGCATCGACTCAGTTTTTCCGAGTTATATCAAGAGATTCTCTACCAACAGTTCCGCCGATATCGCGGCAATTTTTATAATTCAATGGTCGAAACGGACGCAGAATAAAATTTCGTTGCCTACTGGTTGGCCAGTTGCAGAACTACGATAGCGAACTTTCTGTCCACCGCGTGGAATTATTATTCTCCTATGATGTCCCTCGCGAATTTCCACTGCACGTTTTTTCCCAGCGTTAAAAGAGAAAGGAAACTGGCGTAAAAATGAAATCAATATCGTATTTTTATTCATGGATCGCGAATGATTTTGTCGTATATAAATATTCGAAAACGAGGACTTGTAAAAAGTCAGCAAAAAGACGGAATAAAAAGTAGACGAAAATAAAAAGGAACAAACGTTAAATGATACGATTTTTAAACTGTAACGCTTCTAAACTCTTTCTATTAAGAATGTATCGTGATAACGTTGTTCGACAGGGTCGGACTTGGTCTTGAAGGTTCGAACATCCCTTGAATACCAATAATAGTGAGAATATTCAGGAAAAAGGTGAAAGGTGCGAAAGGAGAAAGGAGTAGCACCGAGGGGTAGTTAGAGGCGCGTGAAGAGTTTCTGATAAGCTGAAAGTAAGAATTTTACAAAACCAACGATGTTCAATTTTTTCGCATTGTCGACGGCTCGTAATCTTCGTCGAAACTCGGAGAATAATAATAGCAGTGCCACGGGTTTGGAAGAACGGGGATGAAAGAAACGAGAAAACCCCGGCCAGTGGCGGAGATTTTATTAAATCCTCCGCGGTGAAATATACAGAGAATATGTAAATACGGTTTCTAGGTTGGACGAATGAATAACTCGTAGTAACAGACGTTTAACTGTTTCGCTCTTGTTTCGTGACTACCATAAACATCTTCTCAACGTTTCTTTCTATGTAACATCAACTTATACATCTTACGATCCTCATTTGTCAAACAAGTAACACCACGAAGAAGCCGTGCGTGGAAAAGTTGATCGTCTCCTCTGCATTCAGATTTCATTGTCAAGTAAAGGAAAATAAAAAGTTTACAACGGAGCTCGTGGTTTCCAGCAACATCTTGTCGATGCTCTTTTTTACAATTTATACGCTGTATAATTCTACCATTTTCTGTACGACGTTAGACGAAATAAAAGTCCCTTTAAAGAAAGCAGCCTTCTAAAAATTAAGAATTTAGGATCTTCGTGATTCGGTCCTGTGTTATTTAAGACTATGCAAAGTTCCCAAATATGGGTCGTATACAGTAGCACTTACAATGAAATCCCATTTGTCTAAAGTCACCAGGGGATAAACACTTCGTGTAACTAAAGTTCTCAGAATAGGAGTACGCTAATTTTCCTCGCTAGATATTATTTATCGTCCACGTAATAGAAGTTCGTGTCCACGTAAACAGAGAGTCAACCGACGAGAGCTCGAGTAGTCAGACTATTAACAAAAATAAGTAGATTCAATCGGCCGAAGATCAAGGCACATCATCACAGGCATTAATTAAAATAAATAGATTCAGTTGGCAGGGCTTTAGATAATCAGACGTTAACTAAAATAAGTAAATTTGATCAGATGACCGATTAATTAGGACCCGGTTCCTGATCAATAATCTATGCACACGATCGACATATATGTCTCCGTAATATCGAACATGTTGATGTTTTATCTCGGAATAGAGAGAGCAAACGCGTGGATGAATGTATTATAGAAATTCTTTACTCAGTGTTTTGTCGACTATTCGCAGAGAGACGCGATCTCAAGGAGCGCGTCAACGGGAGTCGTAAATTCCCGTTACGATGTACAATCGACGCCACGAAACTGATCGATCCCCTATTTCGTTTAGGATAATAGAGGTGATTGAATTAATTATAACGCTGAGGCAACAGGTTATAATGTACTTTTTATTCCAACAACAATTATAGACAAGATGATTACGCTCGTTGTGTATATATATATGTGTCGTTATATATGTAGTATCGTAGATTATTATGATTAGTTTATTAACGATAAAAGGATTAAACAGATGTTAATTAGACAGAAAACAATGGTTATTTAACATGAACTAATCGACAAAACACTACAAACGATGTAGAGCTTTCCTTGAAACGAGACCCACTTCGACAGAACACACGAGAATTCCTGTACAATCCTGGAAAAACTTAACTATAATACCGAGGAAACGTGCGAATAGATAATTCTTTCTGAACACAACTCGCACCCGAACGCCTGCAAGAGTCGATACTTCTTTCTGTAACTCGATTACATCATAGAAAGATAAAGATAGATAAAGAAAAGTGGTGGAAGGCTCGGAGCGATCGAAACTCATACGATATTCCAATGTTCACCTAGTTGGATTCTCGCTTCAGCGACGAAGCATAATTACAGCGTTCAGTTTTATCACGATCTACGGATCGATGATGAAACACAGTAGCCACGGGGAGAGATCGGTTTTTCGTTTGAGTTGGCTGGCGATCATGGATATCCATAGCGAAGACGAACAGCCTCGAGCGACGATTTAACGCGTGAAAAACGCCTCGATCGCGAAGGATTCGAGACGAAGTCTGGCGAACCAAGGAAATCTCGTTCCTTTCACGGACACCACACGGCCTCACAGTGTGTCTCGAATTTCTCTCCAAGTTGTACGTGTTCGCGATGGATCAAGTGCATGTACCTGATTCGTATCAAATTCGTGCCGATATAAATACGAATGACACGCGGTTCCTCGTGATCCATACTTTTATTCCCTATGCTCTCTCACTATACAGAAGTATATTCTATGACGTTTCTTGGAGATCGTCGACACGTGACGAGCATCCCCAACGAGGTACGAAGTTCCCTGTTCCATGGAAATTCTCGTATTGAACTTTGTCGGGAAATTAATCGAAGATAATAAGAGAGAGCTTTTTTTAACACGTTGACTGCCATGAAACCCATATTCGGGTGTCGCTTATTTGACAACTTGCGAAGGATCGTCGTAGGTATTTGAAAAGATATTCCAGAGGAAATAATAGAACTATTGAATTGTTATAAAAGTAATACGAAAATGGTTTATTAAAAATTACTAAAATATCGATGGGAGTACCTAGCAGAGAACGTTTGGTACTGCGGCACGCGTGACCTGACGGAGACTTCGGTGAAAACACGCGTGGCAGTCAACGTGTTAACGGGAATATGAAAGGTAGTCAATGGCTCGTTTAAATACGAGGTATCGAGCAAAAGTTTGTAATACCAAGCGTTAAAAGATGTTAGTTATCGCGTTACCATAGAAATTCGTAATTTCGAGCTTGCAAAATTTTGAAACCACCGCGTGTCACACAGTTAATGATCGAAGATTAAGAAAAGAAGTCACCTTAGAATTCTATTATCTTGGGAAATTCTTTAAAACTATCGGCTTAACTTTATTGGAACAGACACTAACTTTTGCACGTTAACAATTTTCCTATGTAACGAGAAAAGTGATTTCAAATTTTTTTCATCGATAACGTAGTCCATAGACTTTGAGTCACGAAGTCTTCTTGCAACGTTCTAGAACTTCCTAAGTTCTACGTTATCAAACGAGTAAGGTTTACTCGTATTTAAGGAGTAACGAAAGTTTTATCGAGAAAATTCCGTATTTCATAGTTAATAGATGTTGCGCAAGAAATTGATGAGCAAGAAACGGAGATACTAAACGCACGATAAATTTGTTCCATATCTCGAAATTTCTTGGAAGAAACCAGGGAACGTATATATAGCAAGGGATATTTACGTATGTACGTGTACGCGTGTGTCTTTATGCTTTCCCATTCTGCGACCGTTATCGATACTCGTCTGGAATTGTTCTCGAATTGCTCTCCCGTAACGTGTATTTCCAGAGTGGAACACATCAAAGAGATCTCGTGTACAAAAGACGAACGGGAGGAAGAAAAACGGACGGAAAAATACTACACGCCCAAAAAGTGATTTCCGAAACTGGAACGATAGAAAACTTGGTACATCTACCGTTCTAACTTTTAAATAGCCTTTACAGTGAAAAATTTCGAACGAAACGTTAATTCTTTAAAAAAATAAAATATCCCTATTATTCGAAAAGAAGTAAGAAAATTTCTGAAAGAATCATCGAACTTATCGCGTCGGCGACAAAAATACTTTTCAGAGTTATCGTTATTACTCTGCTATTGAATATTCAATGAATAAAGAGCCATTTGTAATCTAACATTCCTAAACGTTCCTAGAATATTTAGGAACGATTGGAACGCCAAAATTAGACGTCCCAATTGCTCACCAGGGAGAGAATCGCTCACTACGTTTAATTTTAGGACTTTCATAAACGCGCGCGCCCTCGATATCCGCTTTCGAAGTGAACAACTTCTTGCGTGGCAAGCAAAAATCCTTGATACGGTTGAATTTTATTTCTTTGTTTCTTCTCCTGGAAATCGTAACCTTTCTTTGGTAATCTCGCGATTATTCGGCCGATCGAAGATGAAATGTGACCGAGCCAAGCGTTCTGTCGTTGATTAATTACATCACGTCCAGAAAGAGGGTTAAGAAAAAGCTGGAGGAAGATAGAAAGCCAGCAGAAACTGTTCGTTCCTTCTCTGACCATGTGTGGTTTTTTTGCTATTTCCAGAACGAATGTCGAAAGGATATTAGGAGCGTAGAAGGACATGGAGACCGAATCCTTCTCGTTTTCTTTTTATCGTCCCGAGGGGAAGAAAAATTAAAGTCGAGCTTGCCGCCATCACCCTAGAGATCCAACCCTTATGAAATTTTTACCACCCCCAATCCGGATACTGAATTTTCCGCACACGGAATTATAAATGGCCAGGATATTGAATGAGCCCTTGAAAATGGTACGCTCACGGGTTCCTTTCCGAAATGTTACGACTTCTACTGCTGCTGGAAAGTCCGGTAGATCAGGGTCGATGAATTAAAAAGAATCTACGAGAGAAATATAAAAAAAGAGGAAGAACAGGGAAAATTTAGTATCAGACGCGGAGTTATCGGAAGTACGGATAATTTAGTTAAAATTCTATCCTCGATTAACGTTTTGTTACACTCTCGGCGCGTAATTAAAACACCTTCGCGGAACTGGCTAATAAAAAGCGAGAAATATCCTCGTATTTCCCGATTAACGAACCATATTCATGCAGAGGAGAAAAGAAAGAAACAAGCAAAGAGAAAAATGAAATTGTAAATTCGGAATGAAATACCGGATAATGTTGAATATTCGTAGTGACGCGGATATCTCAAAGGAAAAGCAAGATAAATGTGATTACGTAACAGCACGATCTATAAAATGAACAAAATACAATTTTTTGAAACGAAGTAAGCGATTTATGATTTTGATTGTAATGCATAAACCAGATGATTCTAATTTTTTTACCGTTCTAGGACTCCAAAAGATCTGAAAAAATTCTAGTGTACCTGTTAATATTTCTACTATTTCTTCCATAAAAAATAAAAATTCTGTTTATCGAGAGAAGTTCAAACGAAATTGTTGAAATCATTGGCAATCCACCGCTTTGCCTACAAAAGGTTAAAACGTTAAAAATCAACGATTCCACCGATACGGTACGTAATTTCAATTCGGAATCGCGTTCGATGAATAAACAGGAAGAGGCAGAGCCATTTTTCACGAAACGTCGATGAAAACGATGACACACAGGATTCTAGGTGCACGCGAGGTTCGCTGGCGTACAGGCGGAAACGGCAAAAACAATAGACCGTCTCGAGCACACGGCAGGATTTATGCCAGGCCTCCGTTGAAAATTTCGACCCCTTCGCCAGATATTAACACTTGTCATGTGCACTCTGCAGCGCTGGCAAGGAAACATAGCCGTTTGGCCGCTTTCGACTTTGACGGAGCTCGTACGATCCATTAGACGTTCCACGAAACTGGATTTCGTCGCTGCTGGACACGAGACCGTTTCAACGATCATTTCACCGTTGATCCTACGCGATATTAGTTCTCTCTCGAAATAATACACGCCAATTAAAATTAGCGAATAACGTAAACGTTTTATTTGAATCTCTCGTATAAAACTTCCGCGGTTTAATCTTGCTACGGTTTTAAATTGATTTCCGCTGTTTTTCATCGGATATTTGTACAAATTCAAATTATCTCACGTTCAAAATAAAATCCATTCGAAACACAGATACGTAATTTTTGTAGTTTGCAAGCGCTATTTCTTTAACGTTTCGGTGAAAGGGTTTGTCGGAAGAATACCTAACCGCTACAGGTGTCACGAAACGAAAACGATGATAATCCTGTTTGTTCGGAGTAAGCGGTGACAGGATATTGTTCAGGAACACAAGTCCATTCTAATTGCCGTGGCTTTGTCCAAAATCGCGGGTCCGCGAGTCAAGCTTCGTTAATTAGTTAGCATTCGATCGATCTCATGTATACCGGGCGGCAAATACTCTGCGTTAAAACATTGTTTACTTGGAACAATAATGCGCCACGGTAAATGCCACAGGGGAATGATATTTGGCTGTGTTTGCACGATTGTTGATGTTCATTGGTTGATTAAACCGTTACACGCGGATCAATTTCGAATAAACGTCTGGAGGATGCGTTAACGATTGGATATCAGGTTTCCTGACCACAAATTAGTATCTTAAAATCATTCGTTATCCTTTCAACCGAATCATCTACTCTATTAAACGGACTTACAAATTTTCCACTGATAATCGAAACAATTTTCGACGACGATTTATCAACAGCTAGAGCAAATAATTATTTATAACGTCCGAACGAATATTCGACCGCATGTGCAATTTGTACCGCGAAATTTCGTTCGATAAATTCGTCGAAGTTACGTAAAATGTACGCTGCACTGTTCCCCTGTTCAATTTTCTAATAACTTTTTATCGCGCCTGATGTGTTTTCCACGCAAAACATTGTTCGAGCGTCAAATGGCGGAAGCATCGCATCGCCGGCATACGAAATACGCGTATGCATTATGCAGCGAGCTTGTAAAAGCGCCTGCATGCCCTGGGATTAAACTGAAACTGGCTGAATTAAAAGCAAAACCCATCATCGCGTACCTTGCAACCGTCCCAGGACCGTGACGCTCTAGCGCAAAGCAAAGCAGGCTTGCCTCCATATCGCAATCAATTTAAAATGCAAATATTATACGATTACTATAATTTTAACGAGACACTTTTTCATAAAGAATCTCTTACGTTGGCTATCGTACTTTAGACCCGAAAATTTGTTCATCTACCGTTCACAATACCTTCGTAATTCACTTATTACGCTCGACTTTTACAACACGTTACAATAACTCGTTCAATTCTTGCTGCTAAATAGAAATTAGTTCTGCACTTTTGCAACCTGCGTAAAATTCTTTCGAAATATTCTATCGAAATTTTTGTCTGCTCCGAATTCAATAACCAGAGGCTGTAAAACAATCGAAGTCACTTTTTGTGTCCCTTTTCAAAGCGTACAGATCGAAAAGAACGAAACACGTAGAATTTTCCGATAAAAATTCGTTTTTAAAGTTTCGCATTGTAACGAGTTCTGACAAGCTTGCGTCAGACAGGTTTTTTTCGTTCGTTTCACGATCTCTTGCTAGAAGAGTCCGGTTAAGGACAGACAATTTTTTGCTTTGTTCATCGGGCAGAGCGACGAGGGTACACGATGTTCGACTCGACTTTCAACGAGGATCAGCTCCGCGCGTACATCGTTATTATCGTAGTTAAGTGTAATTAGCGTTAATTGAACGAGAAGAGTGTCCTAGCCGAGCCGAAGCGTACGGCCGCTTAACGACCAATTAAATCTCTTCCCAAGAATCGCATCGGCGATTTCGCTGTCGTTGCCATTCCGCATCTTCCAACAGGACACGAAATTTCCCCGGCCAAATTTCGTGCTAATAGATTGCATGTCTATTATGTCCTCCGAATATCGCCTTTTTACCATGTTTCCGCTAATTCCGCGTCCGAATATCTACAATTTCTGGCCAATGTTCCACCTTATCTGCCTTTCATCTCCTCGATCTACTTGAATTTAACGGAAACTTTGTTGCTGCAATTTTCCACTTTTTAACACGATTATCTCCGAGTTCTCTGGCTTCGAACGAAAAGTTGAAATTACATTTTCCACCCTTCCCTCTTTTTAAATCTGACTTTGTCCCGAGCTAGCGTTATTTCCACGATATATCGAGGCTAACGTTTAACGTCAGCGTCGCAACGACGAGACCTGAGATTGTAGATCGTCGTAAAAACAGAAATGCCGAGTTTACGCGTCGGTTATACACAGCCGGCATTTCCATCAAAGAGATCCATTCGAGTTCCGACCTCTCTGATTAAATCCTTGCATCGACTTGTCTTAGGTGTTGCTGGCAATGGTCGTCGACACAAAAGCTCGGCAAATTCGCGTACACGCGAACCTCCATGGCAGAGCCGCTGTCCTTCTGCACTGTCCTGTTTCGCTTTTACATTCGTCTCTGCCTGTAATTCGAACGAACAATAAACCGTGTGTAACGTTGTCACTTTGACCACGTCGTTGGAAATGCTTCTCTACGGTTTCAACATGCAAACAAAGTGCATCGCGTTTGTAAAACTCCACGTTCCAGAGTATGAAACGAATATAGAATTCAGATTTTCTCGTTTTATAAACCTCGTAAATTTCTATTAATTTTCTGAACGATCGAATAAAAATCTTGTACGCGAATCGGTGATCTCTTTCTAGCGTCCATCGTCTTCCCTTTCTCAGTTGAAAAACGAAACGTTGCAAACGCTTGAATCTTCGCGTTTTCCCCCATTCAAACGTTTAAAAAGAAGCGCGACGTTCTACAGAGCGTTTCGCTTTCGATCAAAGTTCCGCTCCATTCGATAGAGAAAGTCAAATTGGCCTTAGGTTATTGACTTTGTTAAATTAAATGCACGCAAATTCTTACCACGAGCGATTCAAATATTTGCTTGTTAAGTCCATCTTGTCGTATCGACCGTCGAAAGATCTTTTTTGATTTATTTCATAAATTTCAATCGACTCTGAACAACGTCTACGTTGCAAACAGTGACGCGAACGAAGGGTAAAGACGAACGCGAACACGAAATTTAAAGGGCACGTCGCAGTCCGCCGGCTACTTTGTTAATAAGCTCAACAGGTGTGACTGGCTCTCGAAGGCGGCGAAGAATCGAGCAAGATGGTCGGGGGAACGATGCGCGAACGTTCGTTGAAAAATAAGAGAAACTCGTTCTTGAACTAATTGTTAGCCGAGATAGTCCTCCTTTAAGCAAAATTCTCCCCGAAACAGTTCATACCGACTGCTATTCTATCGAGTGCTACCAAGCGTTCAGAATTCAGCCGTTTTATCCAACGTGTTTACGTGCAATCTTCTCGAAGAAATAGCGTATCTTGCGAAATTCTTGCGAAACTCCCGTGAAATCGTAGAAAATCGCAATTTTCGGGAAGCATGGATCGCCTCGTGTTTTTCTATAGTTCTTCTATTTGTTCAATCTCCTTGTATATATAACCATATGAGGCAAAGGTGTATCGTATGGTATCGTGAAATGGACAAACGGTACGATGCACGATGATCGATCGACTGCGCACTTGCACACTCACGAAGACTGGTTTGTCGAGCTCGCGGTTTTCCGCTCGACTCGTCGTAACAACCGTACGAAGCAACTTTTACGATTCGTCTAGTCGATGGTCTGCCACTGATCGGCTTCGCGGATGATGAAACACGTTTAAAGAGAACCTGTTCGCGGCTACCTTTCTATTGGGTTGGCAACTAAGTGATTGCGGATTTTGTCATTAGGTGATAATTAACTCTAATAGATTATAGTTGTATCGTTAACTGTCGAAGGTTGAATAAATTGAGCGTCTCGGAAATCAAACTCTACGTTTTGCATGTTTCTTAATTTCATTATTTGGATACACAAATAGTATTGAACTTCTCGAAGTGTTTCCTTCCAGGTGGCAAGTATCGTCGAAATTAGAAAATCGACGAAAATGGATTCGTCGTGTTTCCTTTGTGTGGCGCTCGAGTAAAGCTAAATATGAAGCTAAAATAGTGGAGTACAGTGATCCGATTTCCATCAGATAGATGTTGAAACGCATTTGAGGCAGTTTGAGAGAATTTTCAGAAGCGTAGGAATTCTGTATATTATAGAGGAAGGTTATAGAGTTTTGCGGAAGTAAGGCGAAACTCGGGCATCGCTCGTTTACCTTCCCTATCTCGTGAACTATTAAAAGCGAAGGAAAGCTCTTGCGCTTTTCGTTGCCTTCTTGCAAAGTAACTCGCATACGGAAGATGCGTGAAGCGTTCCCGTGCTCGCGATGCCAACTTGCGACGAGATTAATTTGTTTGTTGATGCTAATGCATATTTAATTCTTTCCAGGGAGAGATTGCAGTTACTACTCAAAGTATACTAGCGATAAATTACATTTGTGACAAAATTCACGACAGAATCGAGGACTAGAAGTTTCGGATGGTCCTTTAATATCCCAGCGTCGTCTTTTATATTATTTATCGATGTTGTTTACTGCGCACATATACGTAGAAAAAAAATTTCCTATACAGCATGAATAATCATCTTGAATGTATAAAAAGTGTTAAGAACAGTCCTATCAAATATCGAGACTTATCAATATAACGAATAATTCGCTTTTGTAATATCTGTAAAATATATATTTTTGTCTGTTCCAAATATTAGCAATACGATGGTGATGATCGGGTCTCGTCACAGCGTCGATAAAATTTTCGCGTTTTACGTAAAATATAACACGCGTAATATATTCATAAAAATTTCCTACAAGCGAGCTAAGGTATATCTCACGTACGAAGAATATTTCCTTGGAGAAAATCTGAAAGGCAGGATCCAACAAATTTCTCCCCTGCACAAAGTTCTTTCACGCAGCTTTCGCTCCCTTCGAATTGAATTGCCTGCGTTAGCCCAATGAAACAGGCCATTTCCTCGACTTATTTATTCATTTGGTCGGACGATTCGAGGTTCCAGGCCAAAAACGTACAGTTGCCTACGGCACCGGGAGTAATAAAGCTCCTCGGGGGTTCGTTCCTCCGTGTTACGACACACGACACACCAGCGTCGGCGAACCGCAAAAACCGTGCCATTAGTACACAGCCAAGACGAAACCGAAACGAAGGCCGGACGTTTGCACCAGCTCATGCAAATCATCGCCTGAATTATTCATTAACCACCCTCCTCGCCGCGCTCGCCTTTCCCAAGGACTGTTTCTTAAAATGTGCACCCTTATTTCGACGGTTTTGCCACCGGAGGATCGATACGACGGGGAACAGAGGTTTCATAGCCTTTCGACATTGTGCACTTTACTATGGCCAAACCAGGTCGCAGATGTTAATTCGGGAATGATGGAGCTACGCTCGTGTTTGACTACTTGATTAGTAACAGCTAGGGATCGTAGGTCGAATCTGGTACTCGTCTCAGAGAGAGAGGAAGATGTTTGAAGTTACCGGGCACCTCCATTTTCTCTTCTTGCGAATCCTGCTAATGGACTGGCTTGTTTAACGCCGTTTAATATTCGGATCGTTAAGACGGTTTATTAGGGGTTACGTATTCTGAATTTGCATTCGCTGGACCCGGTGTTTGTAGGAGAAATATCGAGGAATAAGATACGTCCAATTGTAAGTTGAGTCGTCGTAGTATCGTTTGTTTGTAGAGGAAAATTCAATTTTATTGTAATTCAACGTTGAAAGGCGTTCCCTGTATAGCAGTTGGCTAAATGTTTGCCTCTCTATTAAGGGTTAGTTACTGCGAATTTCTGTTCAGTTGTGACCTACATAGAAGAAATATCAAGGAATAAGAGATAGACATTTTTAAGTTGAATAATCGTAATATCGTACGTCCAAACAGGCAACTTTGATTCTATAATAACTGAAAGCTAAAGGTCTTTTCTTTTTTCTTTTTTTTTTTTTGTAGGACAGTTAGCTAAGCGTTTGTCTCGTTATTAAATATAAACGATATATCTTTCTTGACGCGCCTGACACCCACTCCGTTCTATAAGTTCGTGTCGTTGTCACTCAAAGGAGATTGCCGAGCGACTGCTTTCTACCGTTAATTTTACACGACAGTTTAAGTGGAGAGAACGACGTAGCTCCAGTTTTACGGTGGAAAATCGTTCTCTCTCTTTTTTCTTTCTTTTTTTTAAGTAGCTCGATTTTTATGGCTCCAGCGAGATCGAGCGTCGTTACTTACGGACGTAAGTTTCAAAGACGACGTCGCGTCGGTCAAATACGCTTCGATATTCTTAGCAAAGATATGGACGAGCGTTGTACCGAAAAGAGAAATTTCTCTTCCCTTTTCCCTTTTTTTAACCATCGATTGTCAAAATCGGTATATTTAAATCTACGAAAGACGATTGATTCAACTGCTGCTAACGCCTATAGTTTTAACAATTTATTTCTTAAACTAACGCTTCTATGATATCTTGGTGTCACCGTATCGCCATCGTCAGAACCCATCGGTTTTACGTTTCTTCTCGCGCCTTCCTTTACGACTATCGATTACCCTCCCAGCAGAAAATGTCACCATGTCAGTTGCCATTATACCGCGATTTTTTATCCACCATTGTAAAATATATTCACTGACGCGGAAGAAATTGTCGTACGATCGGAAGATGCTTTTAGAAAGACATTTCGAATTAATACCACGTCGTAAAATAATGAGTTTTACGATTTAGAATCGTTGTTCACTGTCGAGATCCTCGTCATCTTCGTTTCTCCTCTTCGTTTTTAATCCTTTGACAGCATAATGAAATAACGAAGAGTTCAAAATGAATGATGTCTATTATATCCGACAGCGATCGAAGATACTCGGCGATGATCGAAGGATTTCCTCTGAAAGTGGAGAACGACAGGAATCTCTTTGAGGCGGGAAATTGCAGGTTTTTTGATGCGTTAAAGCTCGAACGCGCAAAGGTGAACAGACGAAAGAGAAGTCGGAACGCAAAGGAAGGAGTATGGCAACGTTACGGATATAGAACATGGGATAATATAACCAGAAGTGTGCGGGGGTTAGTTGCTCGCAACTTGCTAAGCAACGGTTCTTTTTGCTCGAGTCATGGCAAAGTTCTTAATTAAATTCACCAGGTACCCGGCGGGCGCAAGCGAAGGGGAAAAAATGAAAGTTCCTGAGGAAGAACTGCCAGACTGCGAATTGAGGGTCTCCTCGAGGAGCGGCCAAGTATCTTCCAAGATCCTGTTCCCTTCCAAGGCGAAGGGCCGGTGACTGACTCTCCGTTCTCGCATGAATAAACAATGAATTACGGGACCGGTATCGTGTCAGCCGTTGAACGTCGTTTCGCGGACATTTCGGAAATTGCTCGAACCACGAGGCATTAATAACGCTTACTCCTCTTTGCTTGTCCACGCGCGCTTCTATCCACGGCATTGCGATAAAACAGACCACACGCGCCGTTGCGTGCGTTTCGCGATTATAATTAATTGGTTTCATCGTGATTTCATAGTTGCGGATAACATTGCTTTCGTCAAATTAGTTTTCTCTGCCCCGCTACCGCCGGCTACCCAACGAAAAATGACTGTAGTTTTGCTCGTTATTGCTTCCGGAAATTGAACGTTATTCTACGAGTTTTTGCGGTTGCAATAGAATTTTTTAAAAAAGAAAAATCGCTACCGAAAAATAAATACGCTGTGTACGATGCATAACCGATGAGAGAACAATGTACAGTGGCCGGTGAAATTTTCGAATTCGTTTTAAATTCTATCAATATGATTATGATAATCGTGTTTGACTACGATGTTAGTAAAGTTTCAAGATGTTTTGCGTAACATGCATATTGTACGTACCTATTCGTAGAAGGTTTCTACGCAAGAAAAGCCATAAAGGCAAGTTTATCGGGTTGTAAAATAAGCAGGAAGCAGATAACGGAACATCACCGCAGAAACTCGGTGTATCGTAGGAGAAAACGTCTAAAAGCACTTCTTTGAAAGTAGCGTAGAAGTACAGCGGGGATCAACTAGGCAGAATCCCTATTTATGGCAACTATTTCGACATACGTGCACCGGATATTCGTTCCGAGTGTCGCCGGTTCTCCATAAAACATTGAAATCTCCACGATAAACGGGAAATCGATAAAAGGCGCAGCAAACCTCGGAACGATAGATCGAGCTTATTTTGTCAAATAAAGGAGTAGCTTAATAACGAGACTTGGAACGGTGCCCTTTGGATCTCTCTCGGCTTGACAAATTCCCCTTCCTTCGCGGATATCCTCCAGCAACATCTTTATTGCGGCTTCAGAGCCTCCTTATTCGTACGCGCGGCGATAAACTCCGAAATTTTACTTCGAAGTGAGCGAGACTACGTTATTTCAAAGAGTATAAGAGCATAGACTCGAGGTTATCGTTCTGTACAAGCATTAAAGAGCATCGATCTTTCGACGAACGATATTTTATCGCTGAACCGTGTTTAACACGTTCGCTATCAGCGTTATATATATATATATCTGCATATTAATTCTGTTAGATTTGTGGTGGCTGGTAGTGGATTTATAAAAATGAAGACTTATGGATGCTAATGCAGACCGTCAAGTGTATTTAGGATAATAAATAAATTAACGTACAGACAATATTTGCTAGGACGCTCGTACAGTGTATAAGTCACAAAGTTAATTACTCGTTATTGGATCGCTGATAGATGCTCGCAAGATACTCCGGAGATTATGACTGATAATGAAGGATACTCTCTGGATACTCGAAAGATACACTCAGATACTCGCTGGATACTCGTGTACCGCTACAGATTAATTTCTTCTTTTTGCAAGAATGGATGATTTAATTGATTTTTAATGGAAACGAAACGACTTATTAAAAAATAGAAGATTCGTAAATAAGTAGGGGAAGAAGATAATGAAGAACGTGTTAAAAGCAATATTTCGATATAAAATAAAAATGATTCCGATGAAACAAATATTTTAGTAGCAGCGCGTGCGTTAATTGGCCATAAAATCCAGCGACAGATAATCCCGTTACAAGTTGTGAGAACTTAATAGATCCGGAATTGTTGTCTCGTTGGCGTTCAGAGGAATATCGCGTTGATATTTTCTCTCCAATTACGCAAATATCACGGAGATTTAAGCATCGGTTGAGCTCAAATGGAAACGCGGCATCCGGGGATTCGAGTTAAACGCGAAAGAGGGTGAAACCAATTCTCCCGGACTATTCTACACGAGGTTAGACAGTGATAATTAAATTGTTGATGCACAATAGAGATCAAGTACAATTCCGATGAAATTTCGGAATTTCGAATGAAATTTATCGCGAGATAATTTCAGGAATTACAAGAGCACGTGTTCCATTTCTAAGAAACATTCATCCCCTTTAACATTTCTCGCTTGTCGACGCAAACAGAAATTATTTCAAATGTACAATTATTTAGAGAATATTATACTTTGATTAAAATAACGAATTAATGGATTATAAAAACATCGACTTGATAAAATTTATTAAATATCGTCATATGTTTATTAAAATTTATTTGAGAGTTACGACAGAAGGCACGAATTCGAACAATACAGTGCCTTCGGTGTAGGACGTAAAATTAATTTAAATTTCATCGATTTAATTACTTGGCTATCGTATTATTGTAAATATATAATAAATAAACAATCGCGCGAAAAGAGGATTTTGCTTTAAATCATGAAATTTTAATCAACTTTTAAATAAAGCTGTTTCATCCGTTCTGTAAATCAAACTTGCGTATTGTGTATTCGTTTTGATAATTCATTGATACGATATTAAACTACGATTATCTGCTTTTTGTTTCACGTATTCAAGTATTTTTATACCGTAATTTATATTATTATATGTATAAGTTAATTTACATTATTCCGTATAATTGTATCGAAATTTATATTGCTTAACACAATTTGTTAATATTTCGGTCGTTGTATTTATTGAAGTTTATTTTGGAAGGACAAACGTGGGCAATGCAATGCTCTCGAATACGTTATTTACCTACAAATTTCGTCCTTTTATGGATCTTTGACGAGTGTAACACTGCATCGTTTTATTTGATATTAAACGGTCACATGTGAACAGAATTTAATTTTATATCGCAAAATGAAATGAAATTAGTTCCTTCTTGTATACAACGTTACATAAATACAAAATGAAAACCTCGACCTATTTGTAATATCATCGAGTATGCTACGATCTTAAGACAGTAAATATAAAACACATTTCAACGTAATTCTAAGACACGTTTCAAGTCACACACTGAAAAATACATTTTTCCACTTTGTCGCTTAACTATCGATCACGTAAAAACACACACAAAAAAAAAAAAAACGAAAATAAACGCTAAAGCAAACGAAAGCAGGAAGGTGGTATGATAAAAATTTATGTCACCCGGTATTCATAGCTGTCCCCATCGGTCCCTGTTTACTCGTGGAACTTTTCCATCTGTGTGTTACGAGTAAATCTCGTTGAGACAGCCGGATAAGTGCGAGGATGCGCGGTAAAGGCCACCAATGAACGACGCCAGTCTCGGTCCGATCGTGCACTGGGAAACGCAGTAAATCCTCGGTGACGTCACGGATTAGGCATACAGCTTATCCGATTCTCCAACCGGACGGATTTGCGCCAGAAAGTTTTCAACCCCCTGAAGAATCCGCGCGACGGTTTTCTCTTAAACCTCGTACTTGCTTCTCGCGCTCTGATTTCTCTTCCTCGACTTCACACAGCATCGTGCTCGATATCATTGAACTGTGTTACCTTTCTTGCGAAAAGAAATTCGTAAATATTCCCATTCGCAAGTACTTGGACATCTACCGGTTTCATACGAAACGTGACAATCAATCCAAGGTACCAAGGAAACGATCGATCGACCAGAATTTTATTCCTGTTAAGTTTTTTCCATCCAATATATGTAGAAAGGACAGTTTGTTCAAATTTCTTGGGAGAATTAATAAAATACCGAGCATTAAGAAGAGCAGCAAGGTATGAAGGGAAAGCCATAGAATCAAAAAAGGAACTAATAAAGGAGTGAATAAAGGAAAGAGAGAGAAACCGGGGAGATGGCCAAGAAGGGAAAAGAGCAAGAAAGAGAAAGAAGGGACTAGAAGAAGTGAGAAATGGAGGGACGCAGATGGAAGCAAGGGAAGAGCAAAAAAGGATGACAGTAGACCAAATTATAGAAGAAAGAAAAAAGAGAGAAGCGGAAGAGAGGGGGAAAAGGATAAGGGAATCCAAATATAACACACAGTACAGAAAAATCGCCAAAGAAGAGCTACCAAAATACTTAGAAGGGAGGATGAAGTGGAAGAAAAATATTAGCAAGATTCGGATGTGGAAACGAGACCAAAGCAAGGGAATACTGGAAAGAAGAGGGAGAAAAAAGATGCAGGCTATGTAAAAGGAAAGAAGAAAACCTGAGACACGTAATAGAAGAATGCGAAATAACGGGAAGACCAAAGAACACAGAAAAAATTCTAAACGAGACTGGAGAAGGAACTAGCAGAACTAAAAACAATAATAGCGAAGAGAAGGACGATACAAGACGGGGAGGAACGACAATAAGGAACCACAGCAAGGAGGCGAAAGCTCAAAAGTTGCCATAGCTTTAGAGACAGAATAGTTAAGGGAGTGCAATACAATAGAGTGGATAGATGTGTAAAACCGAAAGCTCGTGCAAAGCCGAAAGGCACGGACTAAGCAATAATAATAATAATAATAATGAAATAGCGTTGAAGAAATTAAAGTTGAATTATTGGGTTGGCAACCAAGTGATTGCGGATTTTCTCATTAGGTGGTACTGACAAAATCCGCAATCACTTAGTTGCCAACCCAATAGATAGAGAGCTCGAGATCTCGAAATCTATCGGAGGTGTACGTGTTTCAAAAAGATTCCCGTAAACTCTCGTGCAAAGTATTTTGTCGAACGATATCTTTCCGCAGCATGATACACGGTGTTGAATACATCCGTGCTCGTTTACACGGTGAAATCGAAGACACCCTTACTCACTTTCGCTCGCGTGTGATTTATCGAATCCATCGGTATCGAAGGTAAGCACAAGTGGAACGCATCCATCGTATCCGAAACGACGCGAGAATTCTTGGATTTCTTCTTCGTGGAACACATGAAAATAAGAAAAAAGTGGAAAACGATACGAAACCAGAGAGAAATGCTAGACCAATAAAAGCGTGTGGAAGTAGCACGAACGAGAGAAAAGGGTTCGAATTGCAACCGAATTCTCTGCCAGATTCCCACGCGTTGAAAAGAATATCCAAATATTTCGTTCGTGTCTCAAGTTCGAAAAAGCTTTCCCACGTTACCAAAGATATAACAGTAGAATTTCGTTCTACATTAGGAGACTACACGAACTTTCGGAAAAATCACGCGAAATTCTACCAAAGTTATCTTCTGATTTCTCCACATATGTAAACTTATTTATATATAACGACAATATTTGTACATCGTTGCTTTCTATTATAACATTTACGTACCGAATAATTAAATACGTACAATTTTGCTACTTTTCTATCGTCGTCTATTCGCCTAATCATTTAGCATAATCGTCCCATCGTATAAATATAAAATACAGAACGTCGTAAAAAGTTGCTTCATTGAAATATAAGATGATGTGTAAATATTTATTTGTCCAGCGTGTATTTGTCTATACGATGAGAAATATTTAAAGCGACGGTTTCCACGTTAATATCTGCCACGAGAATTATTTATATCCGGCCAGTAAATATACGTCTTCTTCATTGTCCGTCGATGCAACAATATCATCAAGTCAGTTGGCTGGTCCAAAAAGCCGGCTGACCCAATACGAGCTCGTTCCACTGTTTACTCTCGTGTCTGTTTCGCAGCCACCGTTCTCCACAGGTCTCTGATATATTGCCTGCATATACGCGTTGCCTTTCCGTTTCCCGATTCGGCAGGAAATGAATCGTCCTCAATTAAACCGGCAGCCCGATGGATCTTCATAAGCCCTAAATGTTTAACTGACGATTAATCGATGCTCGTTGAACGAGTCGCCCGTTCGACCGAACCTTTTGACCGTTTGTTCTAAATTTTCAATAGAATCGACTTTCCACGTATCGAATAAAACATCTTTTGGTCTCTTTCCAGTTGATCTAACAACCACGCGACATCTAACCATCGAGTCAAGCAAGTAGCCCACGGGAATCGCTTATAAGCAATCGATGCATGCGGCAAATCGGTCGCTGCAATCGACTCGCTCTGTCCCTAAATTAACACTAGAACTACCGATAGTTAACACGAAGCTATTTCTACCAAAACCAGTGAAAATGACTGGTCTTTAAAAAATACGTAATGATAGAATATTTGTATATTTATTGATTTATTACTTTCTTACAGAAGCAAGTCCATGTTATGTAGTACATTTTTGGTATTATTAATCCATCTGGGACCATCATCCCTAAACGAGAGTTGAAACATTTATAAAATTGTAGAACCAGTCATTTTCACTGCTGTGGTATTTCTAGTGTTAACATCTAGTTAGCATGTAGTACAGTGTATACCAACGAAACCGTATATTCCTGTCTACTTAATCGTTTCGTCGATTCATCGACAGTTGCTTCGAGAAAATGTCAATCGACGCGCCGCGAAATTACGCAAAACTTCGTGGTTTCGTTCGTTGTTACAACTTTCGCAGGAATTTGCAGTTTGGCGAATCGTTTCGGCATGCTATTCTACGTTTTGAAGAGTTAAAACGCTTAGAGGTGGAAAGAATGGTGTGTCTTTTTGATACTTGAATCACTAGAATCATCAAAATGAGCAACTCGTAATTTTTGAATACGTTCCATATGTTTCATAGATCTTTTTACAATGCTTCATTTTTGAGAATTCGAATGGCGCTATTGTGAAATATATGAACGAATTTGTAGAACTTTATACTTTAATCGTCGCATTTTTAACGCAAACGAAGGAATGTTCTTTGCTGAACTTGAAAGTAAACGTTGGATGATTTTCAAGGATAATTTTATGCCGCTGGCTTTCAGGCAAATAGTGTAGCCAGAATTTCGCAAACTTCCGTCGATCGAGGATAACGTGCAACGTCCTACGGTCTCGAAATTCGAAAAGCTCACGTGTACCAAATGCTTACGTGACTACAGTTCCCTGAGACTCGTCTCACAATATCGGTTAGCTAATGCACGCGTACAACACCCACGATTAGTTCAATTATTCTCACAAATAGACTTTTGACGTTTAATGAAACAACAACGATGGAATTTCTTACAGACAAGTAGTTGGGGAAATATCGAACATCCAATTAATATATTCGATACTCGACGAGATAGTCGGTCGAAATAAAACGTGCAGTTTCAATGGCACCTTTGAGTTTTAAATTACTGCCGTTGGTTCGTTCCTCTAATTAAGTTACACTCGACTCGACGCGGTATTTAATACGATATTGAAAATGAAATATTCGAAATTTCATAAAACCGAAAGAAAGGCCTTTGTAATTTCGTTCAATTCGTTTATAGAAAACAATATCTCCAGGCACGATGGCCCACGAATTTGAACGCTTACAAAAACTTTTTCTGTGTACATGTTGTACGAAACATTTTGAAATTTCATCGATGAGTCACGACTATCGTGATTGTATTCGCAACATTTGGAAACAATCTAAAAATGTAATATAAAAGTTGCGATACATTTATTGCAAACATAATTTTCCTTAGATCGTTAAAGTGTTTGAACAGTGAATTATTAATTATATTAATAAACCGTAATATTTATCGAGGCCATATTCGATACTAATTATATGTTTAAGACCATTTTTCATATTGTATATCATTTTTCATTTATTACTAGACGCGTGTTTCCAATAAAAATCTTCTATCTATACACATTTTCGGTTTCAAATTTTATCGATATCATCACATTAATCGCGTGTCACTGCGGTGTTAATGAAATGTCAGAAAGTTTCATATAACGTGTGTATTCATACAAATTTTCTCTGGTAAATTTTCGAGTATTTTCGTGCAACGCTTGGATATTTGCAAAACACTGACGTTTTGGATAAAACTGTAGATCGAACAAGAATTGATACGTCGTATTATAGCAGAAACGAATTTCGTCGAGCATTGTCGAGAACAGCGGCGTCGAAAAAAGACTGACGTTGAACGACACGTGGAAAATTCGTCGCAGGATTCAGTTGCTGCCCGTGTTTTCAACGATTTTGATAACTCGATACGGTGAAAACGACGTTCGAATATCACAAACGACTGACGGATGTTCTAATTACTCGCTGCTTCGTACAACGTTCCCTGTTTTCTTTTTCCCGTCTCCTACCTTTTCTCTCGCTCTTTTTCTTCCTTTTTATTTTATTCGAAACAATCGGATCGACAGGGTGGTACAAAGTGACGCGCTGCGTCAAACCTCGGTAGGACGAAAGGGAACACGCGCTGCTGGCCTAGAATGATACGAGAAAGAGAAAATCGACAGCCGATATTTGCGGCACGCTCTATTGAAAAATTTGAGACGGTCTCAGTCCAGCCAACACGCTCTCGCCCTATTCTATTTGCCTACGCGTTCAAATAATCCTTACACTTTGCGGATATTTTGGCAGCAGTCAAGATAAATGTTTATTGAAATATGTGTAATTTTATACACATGTTTGTCAGATACATGTATGTGAATATGAGTGTGTGTGCGTGCCGACCAGAAAACGGATGAATGTAAACTGTTGAGTCGGTTAAGAGTCAGTTAAGAGTCTAATATGGAAGATGATGAGACAAAGAGAGTGCTGAGACACGTGCAAATGTGTATCGATGAATATCTGTGAAATCGTTTACCAAATAAATATATTACTATTTTAATATAAATTGTAAGTGTGAATTTAGTGTTCCTACAGCATTATTTCGGCAGTTTTCGTAATTCTCAACAGTATTATTATTATTATTGTCATCGTGATTATATTTGCGATCAAACCGAATACTCGTTCGCGAAGAATCGATTTTAGTTTTATTCGTAAGAAGGTGAATTAAGAGGCCTCCCGATTTAATCGCATTTTTAGTAAATTTATTAATATATCGAGCTATCTTTATTTATCATATGAAATGGCAAGTTAAATTGTATTCCGTCGTAACTTTTTCGATCGAATTTGATTCCCGTGAAATTTTAATTTTCATTTTGGTCGATTGCTCGTTTGCAATCCGAGCCGAAAAATAATCCATGAAAATATTGATCGCGGCCAAAAGAGCTTTGTTGCTCGATTTCAGAACTTTTCTTCCGATATTTATTCATCTCTTCATTGGTCACGGTGCGTACGTAAAATCAGAGTTCTTTTTCGACCAAACGCAAATTGTGCTCTCAATCCAACCATGCGTTCGCTTTAATGTTGTTAACGAATACGTTTCACTCACTCGCACAACCATTATAATCATCTATCGTTATACATCGTTGGGGAAAAGGAGTCGAACTAGCCATTTTTGTAATTCGAGATTCCATACCGCCGCTCTCTTCTAGGATTCAATTACGTTAAAATGCCACTTCAACCGAATTTCATTCGATGTTCATTCGACACACTGTTGTCCATGCAGGCGGATTAAAAATCAGCAGTTTGTTCCTTAATTGTCGAAATACTTTGTCAAAATTTATATAAGAACCGTGTACGTTTTAATTTTCTCGCTTGATCTCGTGTTCGGTTCAACGTGATAAAGACTGATAAATCTAAGAGAGAATATTTGCAAAAATGTTATACGAAACGCTCGTGCTTTGCTTTGCTTTGTTAAGTCGTGTACGATTTTTCTGTATTTCCTGGTAATCTTTTTTCAGATGTCAAACTCGCGTTGGTTTTGTAGGAATTCTTATTTTTGAAAGAGCGAAAAACTAAAACCATAAAACGCTACCAATACTAAATGAGGCTGCCATTCAAAAACTAACACGGGCCTGCAACATCCACGCGATATATTCTATCACCCGTACATTCTCCTTTTCTTCTATTTTATTCGTTTCATCCAACAAATATTTCGGCTCGAAAAATTAAAAATCGACGTGCGAGATTGATGCTTATCCCCGTTCAAATAACAAAGCGGATCAAAATTGACGAGCGGCAGTGTTTTTTACGTTAAGCGGTGCTCGATCTCGTCGACGTTTAAAAGAATCACAGTACTTGAAAACTTTTAATAGGCAATCATATAAAAAAAACCACCAACCTTCAAGCTGTCACTCTCCCATTCTTCGAGACCTTTTAAACGAGTTCCAAGTTTTTCACAGCAATTTCTGTTTTTTTATTTTTCTTTTTTTTTCTGCAACGATGGTTCGCCGATCTTGCGTACGAGATTCGAGCGTGTTTCAAAAGCGTATTTCTGGGGTGTATTTCATGAAATTTCATCGGAGGAGAAGGAAAGAGCATGACAGTCGAGGAGATCGGTCCATCTCCGAAAATGTAAATGGGACGAGACCCGCTTGAAATTGATACAAACGTCGTTAGCCGTGCCGCTTTGAGCGAGAGTCACCCTTCTTTCTGCTTTTTAGATCGTGCTTTAACCTTTTGAAAATATAAAACGTACTCGTGACCTGCTATTTTTTATCTCGTTTTCTGTTTCTCCTCTCTTTTCCCTCCTTTCCTCTTTTCTTTCTCCCTTTTTCTTTTTTTCTATTTTTTGCAAGGCGCGAGTCAAAAGCTACATCAGCTACATCAAATGACCTCGACGAAGAGTAATAAGGCTTCGGAAACGTTTTATTTTTTCAAGCGATTCACGGTAAAAACACGGACTACGTAAATTACTATCTCCCCCCTTTCTTTCCTGCAAGATTTGCTCTTGCGAATTTCATAGTGTAAATTACGTCCGGGATATTTTGATGAACGTCAGTCGAATAATCGCGAGTACGAATCAGCTCGCTCTGAATGCGAGAAAATCTAAAAAAAAGAAAAAAAAAAAGGTGAATAAAAGACTAGGAACGTGTTCAAAAGAATTGTATTTCAACGGATCCGTTGTTATCGCTGGCAGGAGAATGAATATGCACTTCAATCAATTATTCGTACGAAGATTGATCGGCATTTTTATAAATTAAGCTTACGTCGGAACAGGAATTCAGAGCAGGAAAGTTTCGTCATTAACGGTATAATAAATGACAAGACTTTTTAGCATTTTTAGTCAGTGATCTGAAAGAGGGAAGAAAAAAAGATCTTTCGATCGTTAAAAGCCGCAACTGCTGACGCGATCGTCAGCTCTGGCGCATATATTAATCACGAAGAACGATCGTTAGCCTTGGAATTTGCATAATTTCAAATACCCGCTCGGGAAACGATCGATTTTCCACCGTCGAGCCTTAATGCACCATTGGAATGTGCTGAATACCAATTTTGTACAGCGTCGCTCTATGAAACGTGCCTTATACACCTCGCATAGAAAAAAGAAGTTAAGTACGTAAATGAAATACGTATCAAGGTTCGTCGAACGTCGAAAGCGAATGAAATTTCTACGACGAATCGTACAAAGCAAGCTCGATTCCTCCCACGCAAGGACGACGTGTTTGAAACGCGATTTTTACAGCTGCGACACATAGCGGGACAAACAACAGAATATTTAATCGGGGCTGCGAATTTGCGATCGCAACAGCATTTCATTAACGAGAAACGCTGTAATTTTATTTCGTCTCGTTCTCCTGATTTATCCTGCGACTTTAATACCTGGTTTCCATGGGGATTTCCCGACGACCGATTTCATTATTGCTCGTTAATGACATTACACAGCCGTTTTTAACTTCCGTCGAATCACTAAAAAATCCTGGGAATTCGCATAATTTCGCGCGGCGACCGTCGTCCAATCAATTCCGCGCTGATGAACTTCAACGTGCTCGCGTGATACCGGCAAACAATCGCGCGACATTAATTTTTCCGTGTCCAAAATTTCGCTCCACCGATTTTTCAGTGGTTCCTCCTTCAAATGGAAGAAAGAATCGTATTTGTTATAGCACTTGTACAACGATCGACTAAACCAAAATGTATTAAATTTCCTTTCGTTTGGCGGTACTTTCGTATGACTAACAAAAATTTCATACCAGGAAAATGAAACGTAGAATCTGAGGAGAAAACGTGTGAGTGGAAAATAAGGCAAATACTGGGAATACTTTTTATAGATAGCAACCACTGCAAATGATTAAGAGCGAGTGGTGAGCGAAAAAGCAGACAATATTTGGCTAAAGAATCGTATATATAAATTATGACGTTAATACAACATTGTAGAACTAATACGAAGGCTTGTAATTTAAATCCCACTTACTCGAACCCGCGATTCCTCCGCGTATTTCGCCTCGCATTACGAATTCTCTAGCGGCAAGAGAGCTATTACACCGTAGAGGGTGGGAGTAATTGAAACGAAAGATACAGAGTCACTGTATTCGAAATGGATTTCGATTCCCTGGGTGGCAGGCGATTCTCGCGATACGTAGCTCAAGTGTGGCAAAGAAGGAGACGTGAGTTGTAATTTTTAAAGAAAATCATCGAACGAAGCGAATGCTTGGAGCAAGCAACTTAGATAACGAATAATAGAATCACCACGAGAAGAAGATACATTCTTCTGGTTCAGGATATTAGAAACGTGCGTGGATTGCAAACGGACAGGTCAATGACAAGAACCGGAAATAGGTACGGATGCCCGATAGCGGAGTGGAGTTTCTCTGGGCTTGGAGTGGACAGAGACGGGAAAAAAAGGAGATTTAACGGTCGAAGGAACTCGAACGGCCAAATGGAACAGGGGTGGAGACTGTATAGGGGTTGAAAACCACCCCCTGTTCGTTCTGGGTTTCGAAATTGAACGCGCAAGTCTGCTTGACCGTACAGAACACCGCATCGCGACACGGAGAAATAGGGAATAACCATCCGTTTTATACCGGTGCGATCGCGTGAAATCAATTTTATGCCGGACTGGGGCTGGACCGTTGATTGACATTTGGATAAAAACAAAATGCCGGAGATGCTTGATTTTCAATCGACGTTTCCATCGGCGAATAGCAATTTTGTTTTTTCATAAGAGAAATAAATGGGCTTCTAGGGAAATTTACAAATTTCATATTGATAATTTGTAATTTGTAAAACCTCTCTCCTAACATTAACCCTTTCGCTACGGAGCGCCTGTAACAAAACGCGATAGCTGTGAACGGAGCGCATTACCGAGTAGTTGACACTGAGGTACGAAATCCTACGAAGTAAGTAGAAGTCGTTTCTTGTTCTGTAAATTTTATAATATTTATTATTATTGAAATGTGTGTAATTTTGTGTGCTAGACTAGTGTGCGTGCCGCCCCGAAAACAGATGAATGTAAACTGTTCAGTCGGTTAAGAGTCAGTTAAGGAGGTGTCCTGAATTAGAATGTTCTAAAACAGCGTCTGTTTGTGATTTTTTTAGAAGGGAAAGAAAGATATGCAGTTCTTGAATTTTGAGCTATGGTTTTATATATATTTAAGGAATACAAGAGAATTTTTTTAAAGTAAAAAAAAAATTGTAACATATTTCTAAGCCTATTTCATGGGCTGCAGTTTTCAATCGGTGTGCAAGATGCAGCTCGTAATTCTTGACTGAAACAAAAAACTAAAAGAGGATTAAATTATTTTTTTTACTTTCCTTCTGGATGAACTACAAAAAAAGGCATAAAATATTGAGAAATTAAAAATTTTGGCGGATTTAAAGAAAATATGTGTTTCATAAAAAGAAGAAATATACTTTAAGGTGCTATAACAATTATTTAAATAAACTTTTTGACGAAATTTTTTGGTTCATCCAGAAGAAAAATATATAGTAATTTAATCCTTTCTTGATTTTTTGTTACAGTCAAGAATTACAAGGTGGATCTTTCACACCGATCGAAAACTGCAGCCCATGAAATAGGCTTAGAAATCTGTTATAATTTTTCTTTCTACTTTAAAAATAATTTTTTTGTTTTCGTTAAATATATATAAAACCATACTTCAAAATTCAACAACTTCATTTCTTTCTTTCCCTTCTTAAAAAAATCACAAAAAGACGCTGTTTTAGAACATTCTAATTCAGGAGACCTCCTTAAGAGTCTAGTATGGAAGATGGTGAGACAAAGAAAGTGCTGAGCGCGTGCAAGTGTGTATCGATGAATATCTGTGAAATCGTTTATCAAATAAATATATTACTATTTTAATATGAATTGTAAGTGGAAATTTAGTGTTCCTACAGCATTATTTCGTTTAGTTAAGATCCATAATTCTCAACAATTATATTTAGTAATATCATTTTACTTTATAAAATATAAAAATCAACTGTTTGAGGCATGCAGCATTGTCAGATACTCGATTAACAAAAGTATCTCATGTAAAGTATGAAATAAAAGTATATATGGTATGAACGTATATGTACGCTCTTCGTACCTCAGCGCCCACTTTTCCAGACCGTATATATACGCTCTTCGTATATGAATGTTCTTTCTTCGAGGACGTATATATACGCCCGTCGGAACGAAAGGGTTAATTCGATCGTGCAAACGATGCAGGGCTGTAAATGTGGATAGAAAGTAAGATAATTATTTAAGAAGCAATGTAAAATATTTCTACATGCGCTGTTGAGCCCGGAATGTGAACGTTTTCGATATAAATTACCCAGGCAAGAGATGTGAAAAAATGAGGACAGATAACATCAATGTTCGTACGTGACTAAAATAAACCGCTCGCGCCATATTCGAACACCTGCAATTTTAATACCGTCGCTGGAAACTGGATCGACGATAAATTCATATAATCCGTATATAAACATATTTTTGTCACTGTCCCTCGCATCTAGCACGTTTTTGTCGACTCGCATCGACGCTTATTCCTTCGTAGATGAATACTCTCGTTCGCTCGTCGCGGCGGTTTCCCTGGTAATTTTAATTGCACGCTTCGAAACAAATATTGACCGGGAAAAAATAATCCTCGAGGTTGGTAAATAACGCGATTGTCGTTTTTATCGGTATTTTACTCACCTCCGATCGCATCTACGTGAAACTTACATTCGTTACGAATAATCTCGTAGCGTTCCCATGGCACCTCGTAATTCCTATTTGCCTATCCTTTGCCAACAGCATTTCATAAATAAATAAATAAATTAGAACAGCGCAAATGAATAGATTTGAGAAAGATGAACAAATAAATCAAACAAGAGAAATGTACACAATAAGAGTACTGTAATACTTTGATCTAGTGTGTGTTGCATAAAGCGAACCGCCTCGATCCTTTAATAAATCTTATCTTCGAAAAGCGATTTCAAAGGTCCAGCACCTCGTATACCGGATTACAGAGGAATAAAAAGTACTCTTTCCTACAGCATTTTATTCTCCATACTTTCAAGAGAGGAATTGATATATCTGTTCCCCTGCTATCACTCGAATATATCTCTCCACTTTCAACCACTTGCCTATTCTCAAAACATTCTGTCTTACTCGAAACCGACAGCTTCTCGCGAACAAACGAGATTCTACTTTTACCTCTGATCCTTTCATAAACGTCTCAAACAACGTTCACACAACTTACGTAACACTCTCAAAAATGCCACGTATTTTCTACGCTTGGTTACGGCGTATAGCGACAATTTCGTTTCACTCGCGGAAGATAGTGTTTGCCGCCGCGTTTCCCGAATTTCCATATATTTGTCAAAGGTCAATCCTTCTCTATCCGTAAAACGCTCTGTCAGCTGTATTGTAGTTGTTCATTCTTAACTTTCCCTTAAATTTCTATGTTAATTTTTTTTTCTCTTCTGCGCATAATATATATATATCATTTTGTCTCACGTTATCTCTCTCATCCGCAGGATAAAAAGACAATATCCTCTAGATTTAAGCACTAGATTCAATTAGAATCAAACACGCTTTATACTTTTAATCGTGTTATAGTACCACGTCAGAAAAACTTACTTAAAATGATTGTAATGTGCATCCAAAGAAAATAAAAAATAAAAAACGTTATCTCTCTCGTAGTATTATCGCGTTATCTTTCTTACGTGCGACGGTTCGTATCTTTATGAAAAAGCATATATAATAAATACGATACAACGAAACGTAATTCATATTTTCACCCATTCTACGGTACGCTATGTTCGCCTGTGTTATCGTGGAAAAGAGGTCGGCTTGCGAGCTGACCTCGTAAAAGCTATGAAACCAGAACCATCTTAATAATGATAAAAATAATAGTAATCGTAATCGCGACGGAAGACAATAATCCGTGGTGAGCTTAAGGCGCAACGAAATTGTCGGCAATAAAAGCTTAGCACTCCATCGATGCTGCTCGTTCTCTGTGGTTAAGCTCGACAAAGTCGAGTTTGGTCGGCTGCGTTTCAGCCCTCTGGCCGCCGCCACGGAACAGACGAGTCTGCCTCCGGGAAAGGAACCGGAATATGGACGAAAAGAGGAGAGCGAATAGAGTGGAAACCCGGTTATCCCGTTGGAATTCCAATTTGTTGGGCGCGCCGCGTGTATTTTCGCGCGGAGGGAAAGAAACCAGCCGTAGGCGAGCAGATGAAGCGTATTGTCCGGCGGATGAGTTCGGCAAAGACAGAAAAACGGGACAGGGAATCGCCTCTTTGAATTCACGGCATCGTCGAATCTGTCGCATCGTTTACCTTCGATGGCTATTACCACGTTTATCCGTTGATGCTGTGGTCGTGCGCGACATACTTCTATGTTTCTGAAGATAGCGTTATTTTTATATTAAACAGCTAGGTTTTACGAATACGTAATAGTTTTTTTTATTATATTACACTTTTTTG